>CM045924.1:17765247-18080247 GCA_025177825.1 Aechmea fasciata
GTCGGCCTGTTGCTTTCACAATGATAGCAATGCTAGAACAATAAAATAGGCATTGTGTAAGTAATAATTTCTCAAATCAATTTTGCATGTATAACTCAACTACCTAAATCAACTTAAAACTCAGCAGTCAGAATCCTACCGTTGTTAATGATAGAGCCGAAAAGTCGAGTTTTAGCCTTACATGCTTAAAATTAACCCTTGTGAAGAATATTAATTCTCAAGGATCTGATTGATAAGCAAGTTTACTTCCTCGACCTTTCTAAACCACAGTTCATAGGACAAAATCATCTTGATTTGGCTTTGAATTTTCACCAAAGCCTTAAACCGCCAGAGTACAAAATACAATAGTCAACAATGTAATAACTAAGAAAACAAATGAACTAATGCTCCTCCATTCCATCAAAAGTAAACAAAATCTACATGATATAAATATTTTCAACACTTAAAAGCTGCAACTTTGTAATTTAGCCCTAAAAATAACTACTATTTCTTAGAAACTCCTCTAATCTATCCTGGTATAAACATTTTATTATCAAAAATATATGGAAAAATTAAAAAGCGCTTCATTCAGACTTTCATTTGACAGCAAAATGACAAGTCAAAGCTAGCTTTTTGGTTTCTGTTAAGCACAAGCAATATTTCTCCTCAACCACCAAAAAGCTAACTTTTTGTATTACTTTGTGCTTTTCCTCCACGGAATCTAACCGCCATAGAATTAAGTAATTCAACAAGCTAATTATGACCAGGGAATCTAAAATAAATACTCCATACTAATATCTCAAATTTTTTTTAAAAAAAATGAATCCAAGGCACAAAGACACAGATTTATCAAATCAAATACAACATAGGGTGGAGTCAATCACAGGGATTTAGAAAGGGGTAAAGAAAAATCAAAAGAGAAAAACCTCCACGACGCCGATCGGATAGCTATCGACCGCCGTTGAATCGAGGGCCGAGCACACCGCATCATGTCCCACGATCGAGGAGGCGACGGAGGCCCTAGGGCATACCTCGGCGGCGGAGGCGGCGGAGGCGGCGGAGGCGAGGAGGAGGAGGAGGAGGAGGAGCGTCGCCCTCCAAACCCTAGCTGCCATGGACGCGGCGAGAAGGGAGCTAAAAGAGCGAGGCACGAATTTTTGCTCGGGGAATGGGGAGGGGAAAGAGCGAAAGTAAACCCTAGGTCGAGAGAGGCGACGCGAGAAAGAGGGGAGAGTAGGGAGACACCGCGTTACGAGCCATATCCTCGTGTATGGCCGACCACGGAGGCGATAAAAAGCCCTTTCCTTTTTCTTTTTTATTTTTTTTTTGTTTTTTGTTTTTTTTTTTAAATCCTATATTGCAATTGTTGTAATTGATGGTGGAATTATTAATGGAGTTGGTCCATGGTCCACCACGTCCGTAATCTTCGTCGACTGGGTCGAGCCAGGTTTAATTCGGACCACGCCTGGTTTCGAACCAGATTAGATTTATCCGATTTAATCCTAAATTTCGGGTTCAGTCCAACATGATAATCCTCGAAATTGTTTAAGTCCATGATGTGGGGGATTTATCAGCCCAATAATTTATCCTTAAGCTCAAGACGTTTTATTGATGTATCATCATAGTGTTTCATTTGTTTGATAGAAATTAACAAAGCTCAGCATTATTATTTTTCTGAAAAAAAAAATTACACGAGTGAATTTTATTAAAATATTATTTAATATAAAACTATCATATAGTTAGTTTTTAATTAGAGAATAAAAAAAAAAAAAAAGATGACGAAGGGAAATTTTAAAAAAGTAATTTTCAGGGAACCCTAAAAATTATCGAAATGCCAGTAAGCACAGGAATGCAGTTGCTGTCGTATTTCTTTATAGAAGCTAAATAATCAGAGGACACAAACAAAGATTTATTTATCTCATTAAAGTAAGATGCCTAACTAATCTAATGCGGCTTCCCCTCCTGATCATTGAGAACCACAGTAGATTACCCTCAATAATAATAATAATAATAAACGAAGCGCCATCTTAAAGTGGAAATGGAACTGATTTACAAAGCACAAGCACAAGTGAGATAATAATATGGAGATTTGTAATAAACTTGAAGGCATTGTCACTCGAAGGTTCAGCAGCGAAATTAATTTGCAACTGCGAAGAAATAATTCACTAAAATTGTACAAGCGTTACAACAATCTTACAATAAAGTATTCAGAAGTCTCTATCTTTTGGCTGGCCCCTAAAATTGTTCTCAAAGCGACGACTCCTGCAACTTCCACGCTAATGATAAAGTTGTACTTGTTCATCATCTGGTTACTAATAACCATCATAAATCGTACCAAAAATTGAAATAATAATAATAACAATAATAATAATAATAAAAGGTACACTTCACTAAAACTTGTTGAACAAATCACCAAATAATCATCAAGCTACGGCATCAAATCTTTCAATCTAATGGTTGAAAACAGAATGACCACGGATCAAAAGGACATTTTAAGCCCGCATTAATGAAGTCTAGTGTTGTGATGGTCGTCACACCACGTTATTTATATCCCAATCAATCAAATCTTTCTATTAGAGAGAAAAGTACAATAAAAAATATCTTTCTAAAAATTATAATGGAATGGATGAATCTTAAAAGCTAAACAAAGTTAGTCGGAGACGCCACATTATGGACGTGGCTATTACATTTTAGACTTTTTCACATCAATGAGTAGCTATAAAGTACTTCACCTCAGAAAACTTGCACCAACTACAATGAGTAGATACAAAGAGCAGATGAGATTCATATAAAACGAAATTAGCAAGTAGATTTGGTCTCTCCACAAACTCCGAAAAAGCAGGGGGATAACAGGGCCTCATCTCTTATTGCAATTTACATGTAAAATGACCCACCACCCAACCATCATTCACAATGCTGAGCAGTAATAAGAGTATACCTGATGCGACGCCATACCCATCGGCAGTTTCTGGCAAAGCAAAGTCCCGCTTAACTGAGCACAAGGCAGCACGCAGCTGATAGTTCTGATCGATAACCCGATGAAATTGTTGGTCAGGTAAAAGCGAACAAATTCAGAAGGCTAGCTGAAACCAATCTTAGGCTCAGCAGCTCAGCTCTTCTAAGATCAAGAGTGCTCTCGCGCGCCATACATCTGCAGTGCAGAATGGACTACATCAGTGTGGAGAAGATACTGTATAGATTGGCGAAAGCAAAAGATGAGAATGAACTTATCTACTTCGCTAATGATGGAAGGATACAATGCCAATATAGTAAAGGGTTGACAGGCTGTGTCGATGGCGCCAAAGTGAATAACAAGTGAATTTAAGTACATGTATATGAATGAAATCAGGCAGAAATAATCAACCAAAACGTAAAATGTTAAATCCCACAGTTTAGAAACACATAGTCATAAGCAACCAAAGGGGCAGCATCAGAACGTGAGGACCGGGGGTGCTCGGCATTTAAGAAGAAGTTTGCTATATCTTCAGCTTATCAATGCTATACGTTCTATCAATAATGAAAAGATGCAGCAGTTCCAGCTCCAACAATAAGAAAAAAACAGAAAACAACAACAAGAATGGAATGAATGAATGAATGAATGAATGAATGATAATCATAAACTTTGCCTACCGAACAATTAATAATGTCTCAACGAGCATTTGAGACCAAAATGGAACATACGCCGTCGCCATGGTCAGCTCCATCAGTTATCCGGATCCAATTCCGCGGTGCAAGCGTAGCGCTCCAGCTTCTCGTTGAACAAGACCTGCGGGTCCTTGTCAATCAGCGCGCCGTCGTCGGTATAGGCGTCCCTCAGGAACACCGTCCAGTTCATCTCGGTGCCGGCGAGGTAGAAGGCGCGCGGCTGCTTGAGCAGCATCTGGTACGTGTGCCGCGTGAGGCTGAACTCCTCCTTGAACTCCACAATGTGGTGGATCGACGCCCGCTTCTCCAGCGTCAGGCTCAGGAACTCGTGGATTATGCCGACCCGATACTTCTCGGCGTCGACCGACCACGGCGTCAGCGTCGACCCGTCCGAGTAGGGCGAGATCAGCGGGAGCGTCGTCAGCGAGTCGAGCCGCTGCGCGTCGTCCTCGTCGAGGGGCAGCGCCTTGCGGTGCGGGAGCGGGAATTTGAACGTCCGGCGCGCGCGGGATTCGTCGGCGACGAAGCTGCGCTCGAGGGCGCTGACGGCGAGGGCGGGGTCCCAGCGGGCGAGCTCGAGGACGTGGCGTCCGTCGGGGTCGACGGCGACGCGGAAGCAGTCGGGGTATTTGCGGACGCGGTCGCGGAAGTCGTCGGGGAGGCCGAGGACCCCGCGGCAGTGGTGGAGCTTGGCGAGGGGGACGCGGCGGCGCGCGGAGAGCATGAGGAGCTTGCGCACGTCGTGGACGCGGCGGGGCTCGAGGGCGTCGAAGAGGGCTCGCTCCTCGGCGAGGAGGGAGTCCATGAGAGGGGTGAAGGCGAGGTGGGGGACGGAGTCCGGGGGGAGGCGGGGGAGGTGGAAGAGGAGGGGGTGGCGGAGGGCGTAGCGGGAGACCTTGCGGCCGCGGGGGAAGCCGAGCTCGCGGAAGAGGGAGCCCGCGGCGGGGAGGGGGAGGGAGCGGAGGGGGAGGCGCGCGAGGAAGGAGCGGGCGCGGCTGAGGAACCGGAACGCGGCGTCGCGGTCCAGGGCAACGTCGAGGGCGTCGACGCGGCGCGAGGGGTCGCGCTGGATCGGGGCCACGCGGGGGCTCGCGATCTTCTTGCGGAGCTTCTTCCGCCGCTTGCAGCTCAGGAAGGGGAGGATCGACGCGGCGGCGCAGGCGCCGGATGAGGCGGTGCAGAGGTTGGGGTTAGGGTTAGGGTTTGGTAGTGGTGAGGAGGGAGAGAGATTGGAGAGAAAGGCTCGGTTTACGGCGGAGAGGCGCCGTGCCATGGGGCGGGGGAAATGATCGCGAGAGGAGTGAGTGGGGACTGGTGAGACGGGAAGGGTTTGTTTAGCCTAGCCGTGAAGATACCGGTTCGAGGACTTGACCTTGACTCCATTGAGCTTCGATTCATGCGTGTTATGCGGCTCAAAAGGCTGATATATTATTTGAACTCGCAACTCATAGTCTCATAGCCATAGTATGTTTATTTTGGTGCAAAATAATTGGGTATAAAATAATTTTCTTGCAAAAATATTTTGCAGATTTTAGAAAACGTAGAATTATTATTTTTCGATATAATTTACAAAATTATATCAAACTTGATAATAATTTAGAATTATAATTTTTTTAAAAAAAATTAGATAAATTCCGACCTGCCGGATTCGAACCAGCGACCTAAGGATTCCTGAATTCAACTACAGTCCTCCGCTCTGCCAACTGAGCTAAGGTCGGATTTTTATTTTATTTCTGTATCCTGCGAATCTTATTCAAACAATAATTAAGCATACTTTATTATCTAATAAACCTATCATAAATAGTAAGCGGGTTTCACCAAATATATTACTTGCCTCGGAGGATCACTAATCATAAAGCAATGGATAGTTGGTTCACCAAATAGATTGATAAGTTAATTCAATCGTTTTAGCCAAAGCGGAGGTAAAATATTAACAAATTTGAGTTGGATACTCTTATATGGTTGGTCCATTGGAACCAATCAAGTCTACAAGGTGATACACTGGCCCAATTTAATAAGTTTGTCCAATTCTGACCATCAACACTAATGCAAATTTTGGTGTAAATTGCAGCTACAAAAGTAACTCTTTTCCTTTTTAGGTCGGATAAATTTTCATGTTCAATTCCAAAAGGAAAATATTATGCAGGGTTAAATACTGTAATCAATCGAAAACACTCCCCTGGTAAACACAAAATGATGCATTGATTTGCTGCACTGGCTCTGCAACAATAACCAAAGAAAGAATGTACAAAAAGAAAAGAATAAGTGCCCATTCAAGGAGGAATGAGTTCAATAGTAATATACCAACATAAATACATTGGCTGTGACCTGTGTGTGTACTGCAGCATCAACCCTTTATTCTGTATGCTTCAAACTTAAGATAGCTTTCGCAGCTACAATTCCTATCCTTATAGTACTGAACTTGGACCAGGAAAAAGCACAACATGACCTTATGTCTGAGAGGACCGTTGCCTATTTCGCTAATTACAAAGCTCCATGGAAACCTTGCGCTTTCCATAGAAGTACAAGATTATGCTAACTGAAGAATAATTCTTACCTCCTCCTGTGTTTTTAGCTTTGTAATCCTTCTTTTCCTTATTGTTGCCATCATCCACCAAATAACCACCTGTGTTAATTGTTAACCTACAGTATATAATCATTGCTGCTGCCTCCTGAAAAAGGGCTTCTGACAGACTAGGAGCTTCTCATCACTGCTGATGTCGAGATCTATCATACGGGCGTCCCACTTCAGCTGTGCAGTCACTGATCTAGCAGCTTCAATAAGAGAAGCTGTATCGCGAAGTATTACCCAGCCCTGCACGTGCGCCAGCGTGAGATGGGGCCAGAGACCAGATATTTAGGCTTAAAGACTAGATATCTAATATTGAAAAATATTCGAATTATTCAACAATTAAGGAATGCAAGCAATGTTCTTCAAATTAAAAATTGCTCTACGCGCCCAATTCCTTGGATTGGCTTATCAAATATGCCCGTAAGCCATCTTGTAACTCAAAGAATTCGCAGATAAAGAATTAATTAAGCCATACCTCTGGTCTGAGAATGCGATCAACCTCTAAGAATATATCAAGCATGGAACACCTGTGCTTCTGATGCCTCTCGAGCGAAAGCAATCCTTCAGCATGCACCATATCGTAAGTTCTTGGATATGTCGGAAATGCTTCGCACCTATTCCAAGTTCCACAAAACTAGTAATTAGACTCCAGATATAATTAAAGAACAATTTTATCCAGAGGTGTAATAAATATCAGCCCCACACTTCGAGCTATCATTCAAGATGGCATGGATGTTATTCCCCCAATATCTGTTAACTATTCATAAGTCATGCGCATACAAAGATTATATTACAAGTAACCAATCAGTGACAGATTTTTGTCTACACCCTGAAGATTTTAGTTATAGATATTAGTGAAAAGATTATGACCTATGAGTTTCTGCAACAATTTATGTCACCAAAGGTTCGTGAAGTTAGATCTCCAGCATAACTTTCTTACGCTAGCTTGTACTAAGAGAATTAACCCAGATATGTTAATATCTGCATGAGGCGGCAAAAATACTGTATTGAATGAGAGCAAAAGGTAACCTACCAATCATGCTGAACTCCTACAAATCCTCGGTCAAAAATCAGAGGAAGATAGTTAGGACCACTTGCAGGCACAACATTCATCACCCACACAGATTTCCCAGCTTCGAGAAGAGCGGCATTAAATCCACCGAACCTAGCATTCATGTCTAGCACATTCCTTAGCATGTTGAATGGTGGTTGGGGATCCTCATCTCCAGGTCTCTTTGGATGATCTGAGAATATAAGTGGTGAAAGCAGAGACCAATAGTTCCGCACTACCGAATTCAAGCTTGAAGCCTCTTCAGCAAAGTCCTCTGACTGCACACCTGAGGAAGTGAAGTACCGGTCAATAGATATTTAAAAAAGGGTTAAATGCATACAGGTCCCTGCAAACATAGCCAATTGCGGATATATCCCTCCAAACGCGAAACTAGATGAGTTGTCCCTACAAAAGTTCGAAGTTATGCGGATATGTCCCTGCAGTTAACATCCGTTAGTGAACAGTTTGTTTTTTAACGGTAGAGACGTGAAATGACCATTTTACCCTCACAAAAATATCCCTCCAAAAAATTTTCTCTTTCCTTCTCCTTCTCTTCCTCTTCGGACCTTGAAGCGGGCGGCGACAGCGGCGGCGGCGCGGCAGCGGCGGCGGCGGCGCGGAGTTGGCTCGCCGGCGACGAAGAAGAGAAGAACGCCGAGGCACCAAAGCTCTACCGGAGATCGTCGCCCTCAACGCCGGCGACGAGGAAGTGGGAAAAAGAAGAGGAAGAAGGAAGAAGGAAGAAGAAAAAAGGAAGAAGAAGGGAGAAGGGAGAAGAGGGAAGAGGAAAAGGAGGAGGTTCGCCATCGTCGTCGCCGTCGCCGCCGGATCTCGTCGCCGTTGCCGCCGGATCTCCTCGCCGGCGACGAAGAAGAAGGAAGAAGAAGAGAGGGAAGATGGAGAAGGGTAAAAACGTCAATTTACACTATAATTAACCATGGTTAAGTATTTTAACCGTGGTTAACGAAAATTTTTTAACAGATCTGGACGGTAGGGATATATCTGCATAACTTCGGACTTTTGTAGGGACAAGTCACCTAGTTTCGCGTTTGGAGGGATATATCCGCAATTGGCTATGTTTGCAGGGACCTGTATGTAAATAACCCTTTAAAAAATGGTCTTACAGATATCCCTACAAATCATCAATTTACATATATGCCCCTCTAACATCTGAATTTTAATAGATGCCCCTCAAAAGTGCAGTTTCTTACAAAAAATACTCTGATAAAGGTATTTTTCTACTTCCTCTCTCTCTCACAAAAAAAAAAAAGGTTTTTTCCTGCAAAATAGGTGTATAATTGCAAGTATAAGGCCACATAAGAAACTAAATTTTTGATGGACATGTATGAAAACTCAGATTCTGCAGGCACATATATGATAATAATAATTTTTTCTGCAGTACATATGTTTATATTTCAACTCAAAAACATCTGAATATGAAATAGGACAACCTTCCATCCCAGATAGTGTAGAGTTAATAATTGCATAAACAGGCAAAGAATTGGAAAAACAAATGATTTTGTGGTGTATATTACCGTGTATATTAAGTTCATTTGAGTTCAATCGAGCCCGAGCTGGCCAGGGGGTTCGATATTCAATTGGAATCCACCGCTCACTTCTTGTTCCAGCAATGCAGGGATCAAGTGGTTTGTAGTATGGAGACTCAGTATCATGGCTTCTACCACAGACTGCTGGTCCAGCTTTCCTGGAAAACAAGTAAAATATATCCTTGTAAATTACAAACATATAAGTGCAGGCCAGTATTTCCATATATAGCACTTCAAAATTATCTAATTACATACAGAATTCCTTTCAAAATCTGAATTTGTGTATATATCCCTGCAAAAGGACTACCCAACTTGAGATAAGAATTTTTCTGAGAAACTGTACTATTGTAGGGCATGCATACTCTAATTTAGGTTTTACAAGAGTACAAATGCAAATAAATTGCTTTGCAAGGATATACATGTAAAGGCATCTTTTCTATTTATGACAAGTGTTAGGTGGCAAAATATCATTAAGATCAAACATCGGTATAATCATGTGAGTGCTTACCGAGAACTGTAACATTTTTTTTTAGTAGTCTTCTTCCACACAATTGTTTCATCTTGTTGCGACAACATGTCCCAGCAAAGGTTCTCAGCAAAATGACGGATTGCCGTCCATTTCTTCTGGTTCTCTTTGTCACGCAGAGATCTAAGAGTATTCAAAAGTGAAGTCCAGACGAAATAACCCCCAGGTCTTAAAAGTCTGTCAACTTCAATCAAGAATATTCCATCTGCAACGAGATGACAAACAGCAATAAGTTTAATCACAAATATAGTGGACCAAAATGTAAACACACAGTATAAGAGTAGTGTTTACTGTTTTACTGGGGCGTTTCCAAAGAGATCCAGGCCAATTTTAAAACAATGATTAATATTCTACTGTGGTCTTTTGATTTAAGGGACCTAAGTCAGCTCAAAAGAAATAAATTATTTTATACAAAAATAACGATACCTTGTGGTGAAAATTTAGTTTTCTTAGATAAACGCTATTGAACAGGACCAGAGGACAGGACCAACTTTACTGATAAAAAGTATGCATTGATATTTTTTTTACAAAAAATTAATGGATAAAGAATGCATTGATAAAAATTGAAAATATTCTATTATACAGGGAAGGCACATTCCTTCAATAATCCACTTTTCCAATTGATATTGGCCTTTTGGTTTCCCATCTACCGAATCTAAGCAATTACTAGTGAGCATCCACAAATCAAATTATGTGCATAAACAATGTTGTTATTAGTGAACCTAGAGTAAGAGAGATTGATTAAACATTGCAAAACAAAAAGTTCAAGATAGAGGACAAGAGAACAAAAGAAGAGGCATGAATCATTCATTGCAGGCCTGATTTTAAGCAAATTTGGTTGATTGAGGCATACCATTTTCCTCCCACTCAATCCCACATCCAGCGCAGTGCACCATATCAAAGGAAAGATATGGATATGGGAGCTGTTTCGAAGCAAATGAACCTATCAAAGCAGGAATGCCTCTCTCCATTGTGAGCTGAACTTGACTGCCCGAAGCCTCATAATTTGCAATGCACATAGTTAGCAGCTGCTTTGAGAAAAGGTGCGCTCCCAAGCTACCAAATCCACACCCTATATCTAAAATAGTTCGGATCTGTAAAATTCCAAGGACTGATGCATAAGTTATATCAAACTAGTTATGAAATACTTCAAACTAATGATGGAAACCATAAACAACACCAGGTGGAGCCCTTTCACCTTACGAATCAAAATGGACTTCGAGGAAATAACATCGAATGTCTCAAGCGTTTTTTGAATGATTTTCCAGCCAGCAGAGACAAATTTGTCTCCAAAGACATACTAAAACAAAATAGTTCTCAGCCTAATATTGACAAAATTATATCTGTACTTACTTTTTAAGAATGACCAGAAATCTATTTCCTGCTGCAGTATAGTGGAACATCAGATGTGAATAATAAATGTCAAGCTAATAGCATGATTCTAAAAATATCATTCTTGCATACACTCGGATCATTCTGATATAGAAATTTAACAGCAGAACAACAATCAGAATAGAACTTCCTTCCCTTAAGGCATCCTACTAAAATCTCATGAATTTATTCATGACAAAGCCACAAAAGTTTTCTCACTCACCCCTGCCTCATTGAAATTAGACTCGTTCCGCAGTCCAATCATCTCAGCTATCTGATGCGAATAGTCTTCGACTCCATCAACCATCAGGGAGTCGGAGCGGAAAGAGATATGCTCTTCCTCTACCATCATCCTACGAACACACAGCTAAATAAACCACGTCGTGCACACGAATCAAAGTCAAAATCAAACCTCACATCAACATCTATATCTACCTTTTAGTTAAGCTCCCAGAGGAGAACTCCCGCCCGGTGATCCTCACATTTTCCTTCCAAATAACGTCTTGCCCGTTCGGCCACCTAAGCGGGATTCTATAATTCGTCGGCGGGAGAATCAAGCAACCAACGGAAGAGCCGCGAGAACACCGACGCTCGTACTCTATATTCGCTTCAAGATCCACTGAATCCAAACTCTCCGATACATTGCAATAACACGGGACGTAGTTTTCATACTCTTCAGGGCAGAATTCAAGTTCCTTAGACTTCGAAACGCCGAGCGCGAGGTCCCCGATATCGGAAAGGTCGGCGACAAGCTGTTCCTGCAGCCGACGGTAATTGCGGTATACACTGTTCTGCGACGAGACGGAGAAGGAGACGGCCCAATAAAAGGAGCCAAGAAGGGTAAAAACAGTGACTAAAACTACACCGAATTTGAAAACGAAGAGCATCAATTTCCTCCTACTTCCCATGATCCCGCCGAAGCCCGAGAGCTCATGTCCATATCCATTAATGGACAAGTTATTTGGTTGGCACATTTGATCAAACAGGTGGTGGGCGCCGCCGGATCGCCCGCGGTGCAACGGCCTCGACATTCACCTTCTCTCGACCGATCCAATTGGATTAGAATCAAGACTCAGATTGGAAAATTGCTAAAGAAATTGTATAGAGATCGGGGCTTTAGCTCAATTGGTGACTTCTTAAGAGAAGAAGAGCAGGAGAGTGTGGAGTGCATAAAAGAGTTGTGAGAACAGGACATGCAGGGACAGGAAACAATTAATATGCATGGAACGACCCCCTATATACCTCAATAACTACATCATAAAAGAAGAGGCCTAATTAAGTGACGTACACATAATAATGTTAATGAGATTTTTTGTCACGAGATTTTTCCTTGGTAATCCCATGGAATTCGCATTGCAATAATAGTAAAAATAAAAATAAAAATAATGGTAAAAGTATTTAGGTGTACGCACAACAACATTCTTAATGTATTATTATTTATATTTATTATGTAGATCACTGTGTGTGCAAGATTCCGCATAATATAATAAGTCAATTATACTGTATAGTATAATTTGATTTGTAATAAAATTCACAACGTCACTATATATGTTTGTGTGGATCAGAAAAAATTGATTGAGATAGTAAAATCAAATTAAAGAAAAAATTAATAAATTTAACTGACGGGTCAATTTTTAATATTATCATTATCAGTCATATTCTTTTCTTCTTTTTTCTTTTTTCTTTTTTTGCTTAGACTCTCATAAAAGCAGGTAAAACAAAGTAAAATCCATAAAAAGGAATTCTTTTTAAATTGACCCATGATCCGTACGTTGACACTTTAGGGGTCTTATAAATAATAATAATAAAAATAAAATAATAATAATAGGAGGAGTAAGTGTTGAATTTGACAAAGAGTTGACTCTGACACCTTCCTCATCACCAAATTTGGGCAATTCTCCACCGTCCGTTTATGCTGGAGTGCGACCAAACTTTATTTGGTAAATTCACATAATACTCCAAACTATACAAATACTAATTATTATTATTATTATTATTATTATTATTATTATTATTTAGTAGATAAGATAAAGTAATTTTATTGTAACTTATGACTAAGATTTTTATTGAAACTATTATCCATCTTGATTATGGAAATTTTTTTTTTTTTTTTTTGAGAGATAGATAAGACGCTACCGTTTATTTCGTTAAGAAATAAACTTACCATTATTAATGTAAATCAGGGATTCGAACTCTAACTCTAGCATCAACCAATCTTTTTTCGCCACTCACAGGGACGATCAGTGATTATGGAAAAGTTGAGGAGACATTGGAATCAGACCTAAAATGGTGGGGTCTCTTCTAGAATTTATAATTAATAATTCAAATGTGCCAAATCATTCCTGAAGCACTGAAAACATATAGTGGAAATAAGAAATTGATAGTGCTCTGTGACTACCAACACAAATTGACTCATGAGTTAGAAAATTAAAGAAAAGGAGCATTTGACAAGGATTTGTGGTCACATAATTCCACTCCATAATGTTAGTGCTATTTAATTGGACTTTGATAAATAATGATATATCAATTAATGCCTATCCCACCCTACACACTATAGTAGTGTGGTGGTGGGATACCAAGATACATATACATGTTGTGAGACTAGGGTTCAAATCTAAAAGATATTCATTCCAAGCGTTAATTAATGGAGCGTGCGGGTTGGCGGAAAAAGAAAAAAACTAGTGGGGTCGATCTCAATGCGAGACTATTTCATTTGTCATTTCATAAAATATAAGTTTGTACTTAGCTCCCTCCTAGGGATTTAAATAATTGAGTTCGAATTCCATTATAGTAAAACTTTAATTTAGAATAATCTATTGTGATATAATATATAAAAAAATTGGTAGAAGATAATAACATTATGATTTTAAACGCACAAATTTGGATTTTGATTTTTGAGTCCTATATTTCTGAGCAACCACGTGAATCAATGGCCCGACTCTTTCAGAGCAATCTTAGTGGCCCAAGTTTATTACTGGGCCCGATCCGTTATGAACAGTAGAAGCCCAATAGACCATTTTGAATATTCTCATTTTGGGCCGAGTTGTTTCTCATTGACCAAATGTGAGGGATAAGCGTACGTGGGCTGAGTCGATAGCTATACGGGCCAAATCTAAGCCCATTAGGCTCAAAAAATTTAATCCAAACATATGCATCCAATCCATGTGATCAATTCCTTCTTTCTAAACTTGTCTTCATTTATTTATTTTTTTGAAAAATAAGTTGTCTTCATTTTGAACCATGATTATTATCATTTTTATTATTATATATATAAAAGAATAGCACGTTATCTACTTTATTCATAGAGAATATAAACTTAAATGCAGAGGTGAGACAATAAGGCCTTTGAACTAGGTAGATAGGACATCAAAAATAGAAATAAAAAAATAGAAAAGGCCAACTTAAAATTGAAATTTGAAAAGGAGATAACTAAGTTGTAGCGTAGATCTGACGAGAAGTAGGCACCTTCTAAAAACTCAACAATAATATTATTTTGCTAACCGCAAGAATAGGACCGTGAAATTCATCTAAATATCATATTATTTCTTTGAGTCAAATTACCACCGATATGCCGCTATCGTATTCAGCTGATTCACGATATTTTAGGATCCTCTCTTCACCATCTCCTTTTTCATAGAAAATTTTGACATCCTTCGCAAACTCCTGTTCATGGTTTCTGTTTGAAAGCATAACCAAATATACTATTTAACGAGACACCTAGCGAGGAGAACAAAAATATACTAGCTAACGAGAAAATGGAAGAAGTGGTAATCCACCGTTTCTATAGCGTCCTCACAAGGTATACAGGTTAAGTTCCTAATCCATCATCTCTTAAAAAAATTATCTACCGTAGAGGTTCTTTTCTTTTTGAAAAGTATCCATACGAAGATATTCACCTTCACTAATATTCTAAACTTCCATATCTTCTTAATATATCGTCACTCACTCTCCTGTCTACAAATACCCTATAAGTAGATTTGACTGGCCGATTTTTTAAGTTCTTTGACATCGGATTTTTTCTGATAGATTGCCTATTTTGATGGAGGAGAACTTCATCTTAAGATTTTGTATTCTCCCGTCACCTTCCACGCTTTTCTCAGCGATCCTTCCTAATACATTTCTCCACCCTCGCCCTCTACTCGCGAAACATCTGATTATATTTATTTTCCTTCAATTCAACTTATCAGAAAGAATTAATGACCGTAAAGAAACTTCTCCACTTTATCTATTTATTCAAAAATTACTTAAATCATCATCTTTGGAGCAATAGGACACTTTATTTTTTACGATTGCTCTTGGTATTAACGTTCATCTATAATTACGAGGCTTCTCGTTTTATAGTTTTCTCTTCTTATAATACATTGTTCTAGTAAAACTTATTCCACTGCGAGTATGGTTTCAAAAAAAAAAAAAAAAAAACAAACAAACAAACTCTACTCGTGAGTAGAACATCATTTACTACAGATAAATTTTATACTTTTAGTGTGTCCTCCTACATGCTTGTGCACGTTCTTTTCCATACTATTAGGCTACTTGAAATATAATTTTTTGTTTTTTTTTAGAGAAAAATACTATGCTATCCGCTTTATTTATTTTATTTCGAAATAAATTTATCTGAAAATATGAATCAACTAGAATTCGAACTTGGATCTCGAATATTAACCATCAAATTTTTTGCCACTTGCGCTAGGAACAATCAGCAATTACTTTAAATATAATACTAACTCTCGAAAAATAGTGACTCAAGAAAAAAGGGGGGAAAAAAAAAAAAGGGGGGAAAAAAAGAAAAGGTTTACAAAGATTTGGGGGGGTGGTGATGGAGGGGATCTTTTCGCACCCGCACCCTGCGGCCCACCCAATCCACCGCCGACCAAAACCAAACCCAGCCGTAGGCCCCGCATCCAAGTACGACGACCGCACACCGCCCGAGCACCACCAAATCTCCTCCACGTGTCCGCCTGGTACGGCGGGCCCCACTTGTTCGGGATCTGCTTGCTCGGTGTGGCGGTGTTCGGGCGCGTTGAGGCGATCACGCGCGCGGGAGGGGGTGGCGCTGTCGCGCGTGCACATGCGCACGTGAGAGCCGCAGGTTGACAGCTTGTGCGGCCACACTCGGCCAGGTCATATCCGCACGGCATGCAACACACGCACAGATATAGATCCGAGCTCAGACACCAAAGCTCGACCCCAATCATGTGACTCGACCAATTATGGCCACTAACCGGCCAACACAAGAAGCTTATCATGCACGAGTATGAAGTATCCTAAAACTGTAGGAAAAGATAACTTCTGATCATTCATCCGAAACATTCAGGAGCAGATTGAAAATAGATGCATGCATGCTTTTATCATAAATTATTTATAAGAAAATTGTTATCAGACTAATTTTTTTTTTTTTTTGAGAGAGATAACACTACCCGCTTCGTTTATTTTATTTAGAAATAAACTTAGCTAGAAATATAAATCAACTAGAATTCGAACTTAGATCTCGGATACCAATCACAAATTAATCATTTGTTAATAGAGATTTTTTTGGAGGATGCTGTGATGTTGATGTCATTTTCTTCATTGTCATAGAAATTAGTTAGGTATAAAACGTTACAATTTTAAGAAATTAAAAATAGTTGTTTGCACTGAGTAGGAATTTTCTCTCTCTCTCTCTCTCTCTCTCTCTCTCTCTCTCTCTCTCTATATATATATATATATATATATATAGAACCACTCGTTGCTTAACTTAAAAAAGAAAAATTTTCACCTCTTTAATTGGTTTAACGTGACATCACAAGGCAGCTATATCACAATAAACTTGACCATTTGTTTGATAAGAAAAATTAGAGTCATTTTTTAAGAAATAGAAAATAAATGTTAAGGAATAAATGGAGAGATAGTATTCAATGGGGCATAAGATCCGGTCAAACAGGGCTCGGAAAGGCCAAATCTACTGTTGTTAGCTCTCACCTCCCCATTGGTCGGTTTGGTCAACAGTCAAAGGCATCCTACGTGTAAAGCCAACCGTTTAAACTCCCAAATTAGAACTCACCCACATTAGTGATGGCCAGCAAACCACGTGGACAACTGCTCTCTCTCTCTCTCTCTCTAAATTATTTTTTGAAAAAATTTCAAATATCATTAATGTCGTTCCATATTTTTTTTTATTTTAGTATCGTATGATTTTTAAAGTTTATCCTTTTCATATCTTGAGTTTTTATTTTTTATTTTTATTATTTCTTTTACTAATATTTTTTAATTACATCAGTAATAAAATTAAAAATAATTAAAGTATATTAAAATAAATATTTGATAAATTATATGTGCATATCTCGTATTTTCAGATATGATTTAACGAAAAGTAAATGTAAGGACCGACAAAAATAGCAAAATAAAATCATAGGATACTAAATTATTATATTTTAAATCATATGATACTAAAGTGAAAAAGTGCGAAACTATAGAAATAATATTTAAAATTTACCCTTATTTTTTAAGGTGCCGGTAAGCGAATATATATGTACTTTTCATTCAAATCAAACAATTTTCATTCAAATTAAAATTTAATTTCAAACAACTTGTCAATTTCTTTCGGCAAGGTTTTCTTAACTCGATCTTCTCTATAGCAATACTAACTGTCCTTAATATAAATGATAAAAGATTTGATTGTTGATATTTCAGATTCCAAATTCGAAACTTTTTTTATTTTGAGAGAGATAGATAGCACGCTACTCACTTCATTTATTTTATTTAGAAATAAACTTAGTTAGAAATATGAATGAACTAGGATTCAAACTTGCGTCTTGAGTACCAACCACCGAATCCTTTGCCACTTACTCTAGAGACGGTCGGTAGTTCGAAACCTAATTGATTCACATTATCAGCTATTTCATTTTTTTTAAAATATAAAATAATTAAGTTTCAAATTTAAAATATACCTTAGATACTAATTATTAAAACTTTTACCATTTGTGTCGGAAACAGTCCATAATAGTATAAAAAATTTATGCATCCTCGTAATTTAAAAAGATGAAAATGTATAAATTAAAAATTAGTTTCTATATAAAACATCTGTTACAGCAAGGACTTGCTCATCTCTCTCTCTCTCATGATCGATAAAGAGTCAAAATCTATGTTGGTGTGTGCTCCACCATAAACAGTACGTAGCAACAAAGTAGAAGAGGATCATATTAAAAGGTTGCTAAGCAGGTGGCGTGACAAAGCATATGAATGTATACAGTTTGGTACAGTTTGTACAAGGACATGCTTGGCCTTTTTCTAAAGTGAAAAATGAGGGAGAAAGATTTCTTAATTTATTGTTGCACTATACGCCATTTGTTATTTGGGCATATAATAATCTATATATTTATAGAGTTCGACTACTATACTTTTATGAGTATTGGCTCTTTTATACAAATAAATTTTCAGCCTTTAATTTAGATTTATTTCATTGATCATTTCTATCTGTTAAATCATACTATTCAACCAACTACCCACTTAATTCTAGGGGACTACTATCATTCTAAGTGGGGACCGCCATCATCCTAACCACACATCTCATCGATCAACAGTAAAAAAGTTATATATGAAGATAAAGAGGCCTATACTCATAAGAGATAAGAAATTTTACCTATCTATATATCTGTGATTAATTTTAAGTAAACTAACTCAGAAACTGATTTGCTTTTCCCATTATAAGTTGCCCACATCTCTATTTCCTCGCGTCGTGTGATTTTATTAATAAAGTTAAAAGCTACTTGTGTGTGAGTTGTGAACGTAATTAAAGAGATATTAATTGTAACCACCACAAAAATGTTATAATATAAAAAGAAAAAATTTATAGATTTATGACGGGAAGCTTTATAGAATGAATCATTAGCATCATGAGTATTAACTTCCATTTGCATGGATATATATAATCAAGCATCAGGGTAACATGCACCTAATCAGCCCATTAATTAGTGTGTTTTTACAGTCCCTTTTCTTTCAAATTATATAGTCCTTTTTATATATCATTGCATTTTGTGCAAAAATTTTATATTTAAAGTAATATTAATTGTTTTGTTTCTTTTTTGTCACAGTAGTCTCCCAGGATATATAGGTCTTCAAATGGATGTTACATTTAAATCATTTTCATCAAGAGATCGAACACAAAGGCCCAAGCTTATTGTTAAAAAAAAAGAAGAAGAGACAATTAATTAAGGATCTAACTGAGGCTTTGCAAATTATGTTCTGATGACCAACTATATATCAATGCACCGCACCGCCTAATTATATATCTTAAAACATCTTTATATATGTTCCTAGGAAATTAAGATGCTAGCGTGTGGGTAGGTGAGAGCACGAAATTAAAGCGATAACTGCGAAGTGGTCCTGTTCCATGCATTAATCCACTGCTTAACGTACGGAATTAGCATGCTTAATTGAGGAGAGTTGTTTGATAAAGAAGACGAATAATTAGAGCTAACAAAGAGGTTAAGGGGGCCGGGGTTCGGTTATAATTAACGACAACGACCAATAAGCTCCATTAAATTAAGGATCATGACACCCTAAATTGGGCCCATCTAATTGGTTAATTGAATCACGAGGTGTGGTTTGGTCGCACCCTATCACTTTATATCCTAAACTCACTCTATCTGGCTCAGTACGTTGTTGGACAGATCGATGGGATGAGGACTAAAAGAATTAGACATATCCATCTTTTTCCATCACTACACCACACCCTCTTCATTTGCTAGAAAACATGGGGGATATATGTGACCATATTTTAGGCTAAGAGTGAATATTACCTTGGTACCCTTGAATGTATCCGGGTACCTATTGTCGTCGACTAAATTTTTATACAGGTAATTAATTCGACAGTGATTTGGCTTAATTTTCAGAATTGAGTGTCCGCGTAAGCATAACAGATTCTCTGTGATGCAATTGATGAGTTTGCTACTCGATCATGAGGTAGTGTGATATAAAGAATTATTTGCCAAAAAAAAAAAGTGGGCGGTAATCTTATCCGGCCTTCGATTTAGCGAAGATTTTATTATAATAAAAGCAAGAGAAATTCTAATTTGTTTTGTATGGAAATTAATATACAACGAAGATTAGTATAAAAACGAGAAAAATAAGCCAAAATGCACAAGTAATTAACTTGTGCAAGCAAATTAAGAAGAGGATTTCACTAGAATGAAATCAAAAGTGAGGGAGAAAAAAAAAAATCTTAATTTGTTACGCCACTAGCTGAGTAGAAAATTTTTGCTTATTGGACTGCGTTAAATTTAGTCTCAATCTATAATTAGGTCTTGTATTGAAATAAAAATTAAATAAATAAATTATAATGTGTATAATACTGACGCATTATAATTTCATAATTAATAGTAAAAACCACATAGAGGGGGTGATGAGAGGGACTGGACCTTTTACTTGACATGTATATGTATTTTAAAGGAGTTTGAGAAGGAGACAGAGAGGACAGAGGACACCAAGGGGGAAAACTGAGAGAGAGAGAGAGAGAGAAAGCAATAGCAAGAAGGGAGGTGATCATCATGCAGCTGTCATTCGATATCGAAACCCCTCATGCAGCTGCGAGAAACCCCTTTGCACCTGTCGGAACTACCCCTTCACACCACCCTTTCTAGCTAGATTCCTCCCTCCCTCCCTCGATCCCTTACTATTTCTCCTCTCTCTCTCTCTCTCTCTCTCTCTCTTCAAAATTAATTAAGAAGCTATAGGAACATGGAAGGAGCTGAGACCACCAAATTAAGAAGAGGATCAAGAGAAAACTGCAACCCATATTCATCCGAGAAATTAATTAACATCGGTTTCTTCTTGGGTTAGAGAGACCCAACTAATAAACTAGTTATCCGGCTATGATTGGATCAAATACAAAGAAACCCGGCCCATAGATAGATCTCTTCTTTTACATCTAGCTAGCTAGCTAGTTACTGGAAAATTAATTAAGAGGCTGCGGTGGCCTTACGTGTTATCAATTTGCAAATTAAGATGGCTGCTTCTTCTTCTGCTTCGGGCGGGTGGCAGTTCCGGTCGAGGTTCGGCGACACGACCCACACGAAAGTCTTCGTCGGGGGGTTGGCGTGGGAGACCCCCGACGAGGAGCTGCGCCGCTACTTCCAGTCTTTCGGCGACATCCTCGAGGCCGTCATCATCCGCGACAAGAACACTGGCCGCTCCAAAGGCTATGGCTTTGTAAGCTAACATATCTCGATCTTCTAGTTAAATTTATTTTCTAAATAAATGAAACCGTAATATATATACTATCTTCTTTTTTCTAAAAAAAAAAAAATCTCTCTTTCTTTCTCTCTTTTCAGATGCTCCTATCTATATATCATCACTATAAATAATATATATATATATATATATATATATATATATATATATATATATATATATATATATATATATATATATATATATATATATCTTAATTATATACATACTAAAACTCTACTACACATATAGAATGTTCACTATTAGATTGATTTATGTGTAATGAACACGCGCGGTTGATTATTAATTCTCCAATATTAGTAGTATTCTTATTTTTATTTTGAGAAAAAAAAAAGGTAATATATAGGAAAAATTAAGGCTGAAAAAATGGGAATTGATTAAATGGGGCAGGTAACGTTCCGGGACGCGGAATCGGCGAGGCGGTCGGTGTCGGAGCCGAACCCGGTGATCGACGGCCGGCGAGCCAACTGCAACATTGCCTCCCAGGGCCGGCCTCGCCCCTCCCCACCTCGAGGTGAGCTGGAACCACATGGAAGGAGAAAATAATAATAATAATAATAATAATAATAATAATAATATTATGATTAGTAATAATGATGATGATAATGCTAATTAATATATAGTAATTAGTATATAATATATAATGGTACATACTATTTTCTTTTTTATTATTATTATTTTCATTTGACATGATAGCAGCAGTATAATTTGCAGGATTTGCACCTAGCTAGCGAGGTACGTGATCATGATTAATATTATTAAACAACAAAACCGTTAGTACAATTTCTTAGAACAAAAAAGATTAGGAAATTTTGATTGGTTGGTGTTTAGGGTGTACATTACTATGTGCGCGTCCTCAATTTCGGTGGCCATTGGGATTTGCGAGGGGTTAAGACTTAAGACGTGGGTGGGGCCCAATGTTGTAACAGTTGCTGAAAAGCTTCGTGTACATTGTGTGTCTGGCACCCAATGCTTCAGCCAGCCTGGCCTAAAATTACGCCTAAATTATTATTATTATTTTTTTAATTCTATTTATATAAAAATATTTTATTCCCGATTTTATTCTACGATGCTTTAATATTTGATTAATAGAATAAAATTCAACTGCAAATTTGCTAAATTAGGCTTGGATTATGATACCATCTTATTCCATATCTACGATGCCTCAATATCCTCTTTATCCAAACGTTAGCTAATGAGGTTTAATTGTTTGGAAATTAAATTGATGTTGATATTAATTAAAGGTTTCAATTATTGGTCACAGGGAGTGCATAGGTTGGAATCACATTATGCTTCACAGTTATACGTTTGAACACATATTTAATGACGCTGTTCTAGGTTAGCTAGCCTAGCTTATACCAAGCCTGTGGTTGTCGATCAATGAGCTATAATGCTATTTTGATTGGTACTATTTTTAAACGATTCCTTGTAGATAATAATCTAGGATATGGATCTTATCCGTTATGATCCAAGTAAACCAATTAGTTTGGTTTAGCTAGGCTGGCTAAGTCAAATGGAAGACCAAGAACACCACCAAGAAGACTACTTTTTGAGCTTGTAGACCACCCATCTATTAGTGATTCTTTTCTCTTTTTTTTCTTTTTTTTTTCCATATTAAAATCGATCATAGGGTAATATTCTACGCAGATTTAATAGAGATAAAGTAAAGAATATGAAGGCCAACATCATAATGATGCTGCAACCACTTGCGCCATTAAAACAAGCATATTCGTCTTCCGATAAGCAACGAGATATAAGTCTGAATGCTCGTGCGCGCTGTAATATTTTCATACATTTCTTAAGAAACATTGAGTTAGTTTAACAAGAGAGAAGAAGATCTCCGAGGTCCTGATTGTCTCACAATTGTAGTCTAATTTATACATTCAATGAATGAAGCAAGTAACGTGCTACTTATTCTCCAAAAAAAAAAAAAAAAACAAAAGAGAAGAAGATACAATCGAAGCGGTTAGCAAACTGTAGGTGTACTAACTCATATGTAGTTGTTCGAATTATTAACCTAATTCTAGATCCATAAGTCTACTTAAATATTGTACATCTTGTGTCATTTTTTATTTTCTTTTTGCCCCCCTCTAATCCAATTTCTGATGACTTAAAGGAGATTTTGTTGTGCATAGGGAGATCGCCAGCTGGGCCCCCATACCAGGGCCCACCACAGACCATGGGCCCAGCATATAGCAGAGTGCCAGCCCAAATGCCTCCTCCTCCCCCGCCAGTAATCTACCCTACTCAATTCGGGTATGCGTCCTTCAAGACCGATACAAAAACTATATATATCTTATATACCCACAATCTTTAACATGCATGCTGTAGTTGCTGTAGTGAAATAATTATGCACGCGGCTTAAGTATCTCACACACCAGCAATAATAGATTAGATTGGTCCTTTGTTTGACGAGCATGTAAATTGGGAATGAGTTGCTTCAGCAAGAAGATCGCTTTGCTGGCTTGGCTTTTAGGTCACAAAAAAGAAAATCTAGATTCACTTTAGAGCTTTCTTCTTTTACATCTGACGAGAGTAACCACTAAATAAGTATCCGGTAAAATGCTTTCCGGTGACCCTGTCGGATCGTTGGCGCTAACTATTAATTCTAAAAGATTGAGCTGTTAGAAATACGTAACCAATTCACTTAAAGCGTACAGATACATAGCTCATATGTCTCAATTGTGACTCGGCTTGATCAGCCTTACGTCACTTCGAACATGACTCAACCTACCTAACCTCATGCTATTTCGAATATAACTCGACCAAACATAACCTTTCGCCACAGGATAGGTTACTGGCCCATTTAAGCCAACAGACAATAGTTCCTACCGCTATATCAGAGGAGGAAAGCTCACAAGCGCTACCAGTGTTTGCAGGTGCCCTCTAAAATATGGAGCGTGTGTAATCGAGTGTATTCGAAGAGAGCGTTCTCAAACTGGGCCTAAGTAGTCTTTTACTAAGATAGAATTGGTCCCACTCAAGGCACAGATGGGCCAGAGAGAAGGCCTATTTAATAGATAGGTGGGGAGCAATGGGCACAGGCATTTAACTCAGTGGACCCTCTCCACTGCTCCACCATAGAATCATTCTGAAGTGGCCTCTGTTTGCTTCAGAATTAATGCCTCCAACAATGAGCCTTGCATGCGGCCGCACGGAAAACGCCTATATTTATCTCCGCAATTTTTTTTTAAAAAAAATCATATTAATTTAGTTTTTGAAAATTTTCTAAAGTTTAAATACATTCTCTCAAATAACTGTTCGTTCACGTCAATCGACTGCTAAAAACTGTTTTTAAAGGGTTTTTTTTAAAAATGTTTAGAAATAAATCATGTTTTTACTGGAGATAATTTACAGTTTCACTATTTTTCACTTTTCAGAGATATATAGGCGATTTCTCTTTTATTATAACTCTCGATAAGTATATATTGCTGTTTGATTTTCTTGGGCCAATTTGATGGAGGCTTATATATATATATATGTATGTATGTTTAGGCCCATCAAGGTACATGTGGAACTGCAGAAATATTTATTGGTTTATCTCAATTTGGAAATTATGGATGGTCCAGTTCTCTGACAATGTACTCCAATGAGCTCATTAATTGGGCTTTAAATAGTTGGTGGGCCCAAAAGTCCACTACGTTTATAGTGCCTCCATTGTTAGCTTATCCACTTATTACTGTGTCTACTTTTGCAGGTATATGACCTACCCATCTGATTATGGATACCAACAAGTAAAGTGCTTCCTCTTAATTATCTCTACTAAAACTAGCTTCTTAATTCTTTGTTTTTTTTTTTATATTTTGGATATTTGGTGTTTAGTGACTAAGTCCCCAAAATTTATTCCTGTCACAATCAATTCAAAGATATTAATGCACATTTTTTAAACCACCCCTTGGTTGGTGAACTTTAATCACAAAAGTTACATTTATTTGTATGCGCTTTTTCAAAAAAAAAAGAAAAGAAAAACAGAACAAGGGGTACTTACAAATGAAATAGTAATTATTATGGCTATTTAGAATAGTTGGTTGATAGAATTGAAATTCAAAACCAATTGTGCTACAGAAACGACTATGTGAAACTTTAATTTTATTCTCTGACATTTCTGATTCGTTATGAGCTCCGATTTTGATACTATGAAATTTTTTGCTGATTTTAATCAGATCAAGCTCTCCCGTATATTAACGCATACGGAGTACGACTGGTATATTACTGACTACCGATAGTATTGGAGTACTCTAGCGTTGTATATATGTATCATCGAATCCGTAATCCTTTTCCTATATCTAGATATTTTCTTATAATGTTAGTATACTGTAAATAAGTAAATGTTAAATACGAACAGGCTGTGTACAATCCTCAGATGACTCCGCAATACTACCAGATGTATGGGCCCACCTCACCATCCACCGTGGGCCCCCCACCGTACCATTATACGGGTATGGGATACACCATGCCAAACCCAAGGACTAGTTTTCAATCACCTCAGCACAGGCCGCATCCACCGTACATTCAGTATCCGACGGCTCAGATGGAGGGGCCGTTTCCTCCGCCTTCCTTGCCTTCTAACTTCCAACTCCAACACCCTCCTCACGTGAGGCAACAACCCCTCAACATAACAGGTAATCTTTTCTAAAAGCTTCTGTATATTCAAAAAATAAGTATAAATTTTACGTTCGGCCTATCAAAGGACTAACATTTTTTATACTAATCTGGTTAATTTGTTATAATATTAAAAAAAAAAAAAAAGTGTAATTTTTTTGGATAGATGAATGGATGTATAACTTATACCCTACTTTTGAGTGTACATACAGTATTTCTTTGAGCATGTTAATTACTTAGATTAGTTAGACGTCCAACTCATACTTTTAACTATCCTAGCGTATAAAACTTTACCTGCACAGCCTTATTTGATCATTCATATAAAAGACGGGATCAATCTCCACCAAGAAAGAGAGATTCAATGGTGGAGATCATTCCCGCCTTTTGTTAGATGATTCTATACTATAGTGTGCAGAAATTTTATGCACATTGATAATGCACATGACTTTTGCACCCACAATTCGAGGTATTTAATTTATTACCAACATTTAGTACTTCGAGGACATGATGTCTTAAACCACGCATGTGGCATTGGCAGTGTTTTTATTTATGCTTTTATTTTCTCTCTTCCAAATTTAAGGCACGAAACTAAAAACCAGTCCTTTCTATTAAAGTATAGGATTTGTCTGATTAAAGAAAATGGTATTTGCTTGTATTTATTCTGTAGTCATATTCAATATCTAACACTAATACTTCCTAAATTAGTAGCTTCAACTTTTTTTTTTGGATAACGTATATAATAACAATTTCTATCACTTCCAATAAAGTGTGCTGTCCCAAGATGGCATGCCAACACTCTCTCTGGAAGTTACGATATTGCAGGAAAGATCTGATAAATAAAATCTAACATGTAAATAATATAATTTCTGGAACATATATATTTGAACATGGTTTACTTTTGTAAAACAACCAGATTTGTACTTTCAAAAGCTGGCATTCATAGAGAACGAGCAGTGTTTAAACATTTTTATATTTAACACTTCTCCTCACGTCTGAACTCAAAGACTTTTTAATTTGTCAATGACGTGGCCTTGAATTAAATAAGAGAATATTAATATGCTAGGAGCCTGGCATGACTTGAACTCAGAACCTCCTGCTCTGATATCATGTGAAACAACCGTTGTATTCTAAAAGCTTAAACCGTTAGAGAATGGTATTTATATAATTTTATATTCAACGGTTACAATTTTCAACTGTCTTTGATTGTCTCAGATTCTCATGCCTCACAACCGCCGTCGGCGGCCGGATCAAATGCCGAGAGCACAGATGCTTGAAGAAGCCATTTTGCATATTTTTCAACTCTCACTTGGTTCATCGACATATTTGGCGACTCGGAATTAAGTACCGTGAGAAGATTTAATCTCGCTCAAATAAGTGATATTAAGCAGAGATTTTTTAAATTTTTTTAAATTTTTTTTCTCTCTTCCCCTCCTACAAAAGAATATTCATGACTAGGGCAAAGTGAATTGGATGCATGATCATGAGTTGTGACATGTGCCCTAGGATATTTACTAAACAATCTTCATTATTTGTTTTTTTGATTATTTTCAATTTTTTTTTTTTATTAACATTCTTGTCAGGCATCTTTCTCAATGAATGAATCATCTGTTGCGAGACGTACATTTCGATCGAATACCATGCGAAAAAATGTTGAAAATTTTTAAATGTGGATTCGTACATTAGCGATCTTTTGAATGTTTGTTATGGTTCATTCATACTACATAGAACAACTCTAAAACACTGCATATATGATTAGCTAGGAAATTAATATATCTTATTTAGATTACAGGACTAGCAGTACCTCTCTATCATTTTCGCTCTTCACCTCCTGGTCCATCCCTATCCCTGCTCCCCATTTCTCGCGAGCCAAAATGCAGTTTGTGCATTCATCAGCGTATCTTGGCCAACAAGCCATCGCCGCACGCTGCTGCAGATGCTCTTGAACATCTAACTCCGACCGACCGTTGCGAGTTACGAAGGCGACAATAGAAGGATGAGAGAGCACTTCCTCTTGTCGGCACCGACTAGCGGAGAAACACTTTTCTTTAGTTTCTTCGATGAACTCCTTAGAAATGATTCGACACCGCCTTCTACTAAACTAGGCCTAATGATCCTCATGCATGAAGGCAAAGTTGCTCTCTGCAAGTCGCCAAGCTAATTCAGTTAAATCCTGGGATCGTTGTTATTGATATATGGTGCTCCCAAAGCTCACAAAAATAGCAGAAACATGCATTCTTTTGATTGTTTAGCCACTCTGTGCAATATTCATAGCTTTCGGAAGGCTCAAGTGCATAGGCTTCATCTTATTATGCAATCAGAGGTTTTATGATTTCATTCTCGAGGTTATCAAACGTTTCGAACATTAAACCGGAAGCTCTTGAACAAGACTTAGCTAATTCAATTTCCGCGCTTAGTGAGACGTCGCGAGGATCTGTTGTTCTGATAAATGAAGGAAGATGTTTGAGGCAGATGCCTTTCTCTCCAGGTAATTATTTTGTTACCTAACTCTCATCTGCGCAATAAAAACAGGATCAACAATCAACAATCTTATATAATGGAGACTTCTTTGAATTAATGTCACATATGATGAAGAGCTGAATATAGATATGCTAAAACACTGCTCCTTCTGGCTTAATATATCAGAAAAGTTAGGAGGTTCTAGTCTTGGCACGTCGATACGTGTTTAGTGTAATAGAGAAAAATCTCTGCTAGCTATAATTTAAAGTCTGTGCCTGAAGTTCTGCGGTTGGCCCACCCATGGCATGGCCTGGCCTGTGCATCATGTGTGGGCCGTGCCGCCAGCCGGCCCATGGCATCATACGGTCCGGCCCGCGCATCATGCGTTGGCCATGCAGGGCTAAATCTCTCTGGCCTGCAGCCCACGGCCAACACGTGGATGCAAGTCGATCGTGTCGTGCTACTGGACTGGTGTGCCAGCCGGCACAAGCACTGCACGGCCCACATTACACCTTTAGAAAGAACAAAGTATTTGAGATAACGAAATTACTAGATTTAATCTATTCCCATTTTAAAAGGGTCACCGAGGTGCTGTATGATCTTCGGCATTATTACTCAGTATCGGTTGGATATGCGACTAAAAACATCTGTTGAGTTCACTTCTTTTCGATTACATATAGTACAGTGATCACTTCACCTTGTTTAAGGAAAAAGAACCAAAAAACGAAGGATATTGCACGTACAAGCTCTCGAAAAAAGAAATGCAATACTAATTTCCAAGATTTGAACCTGCATGTGCTTTTTGAAAGGCAAATATAGAGAATCGAATTTCTCATCCCTGAGACAACATTTTGAGTGACTAATATAGGGGCTAATATCCTTAACACTCGCTGAGCTTTCACTGAACAGTACTAGAATTCGTAGATACAGGCCTACAGGGGTTAACATTTTTATTTTCTACAAGTAGCATGTTTCTAGCGACACGCTTGTAGATTGGCTAATGAGTTCGTCATCCGAATTTGCTTTTTAAAAATAAAATCATGCAAAAGATCATAATTTTATGATCTTCTCTCCAGAAACTCTTGTATATTAGTCCGGTTAAACTTGAAGCTTAGCTGCAGGTTGAAATGACTCTGGAAAGCTATCTGTGAACAAAACTACCAATATAGTACCTATTGAAAGATGGGGTTTCTTTTCACCAAGGAAATAAATAAAAACAAAAGAGGATTTTATATTATTTTCATTTCATTTTAGAATAGGTACTAAAGAGGATACTAACTGCAAGATGCAACATGAATTGCTATATAGATACATTCTTACACTAGAATATCTCAATCTCCAATCATTTGGAGAAATAATAAATGAGCATTGGAAATCAATACATGGAAGCACAGTGGCCATGCCTCGTATTTCCATGCAGTGCTCCCAGGCAAAATGAATGGAAATTTTTAGCTAGAAACCAAAGTGTTTTGGAGCAGTAACTTGAGGTCTTCTAGCCTGCGAACACAGCAACTTTCCATTATGCATCAACAAACAAAGCAAGCTTAAACATTACAGAAACAATACACACCTCGCTCTACTCAGATCAGCATAGGTTGCAATTGCATCTTTAAAATCCTATTAATAAACAAAAAAAAGGAAAAAAAAAATAGTACAAAGTCACAAGGCGATGAATCAGGTTTTGTGAAGTACTGCGAGTTTTAAAGGAAGACCATAAATTCACCTGATTAGCAGTTGAAGATGTATATGTTATTATACAAGACATTCCAGCTCCTTTTGCCGCCTATCAAAAATAAAAAATCTCCTCAAAGGCAGAAAAAGGGGCACTAAATAGGCTGATATTGCAGAACTAGAGGACCTACTTGTAGCCCAATAACACTATCTTCCACTACTAGACAGTTCTCTGATTGCACGCCTAGTTTCTAATCACGGAAGTCAAGATATTAGCTAGAAAAGTTAGTAAGTTTTAAAAAGAAAGGAAACTTAAATATGTTTTTATTTCTTTTATTACCTCAGCAGCTGTAATATATATTGACGGATCAGGCTTCTTTTCTTTGACATCATCACCTGCAACCAGGGAAATCATTTGACGGCAATGTAAGTGCAGCACAAATTATTTGTCAAGAATTCGACAAAGCAAAAGGAGATTGAACGAGTCACTTTCTGTCAAGTTGGAATTAAAAGAACATATGAACTTCAAACTACTTGCTTGTTCATTGAGAATTCATTCTTCAACAAAGTTAGGCATTGATCACATCTTGTTATTAAGAGTATAGAATGAACAAACAAATATAATGAAGTATATACCTGCAAGAAAGCAGTCAAGACTCCTGAATCGCTCCTATGGGTAACATAAAAGGAGAAAGAGGCCAAAAAATGCAGCGTCAGTGCAAGGTTACAACAAATCATTTAGTAAGACAAGGTTACCTAAGAAACAACAGAAAATAGCTTACTATCCCGATAAGATTTTCAAGGCAAAGGATAACCGAACTTTTAGTCGCTGCGGAACAAACAGCAAGTTTGATACCCTACAACAGTATAAGATAAACCCTACTAAGTATTTTGATGTCATCGGCACCTTTTCTACAATGTAACTGAGATGGTCCTTAAACAACAGGAATATCCACGCAGACAAGATCAAAAAACTAAATCCACATTAAAAGAGCTCATGTATGAAGGCAAACTAACATCTATTTGCATAAAGGTTCATGCAACAAGTCATATTACCGCACCCTTGACTTCATCCATTAATCGCAGAACACCGGGTCTAGGCTCCACCTAATGACGTAAAAATCTTCATCAATTAGCTAAAAGTTTCAAAGCAAAGCATCTTTTGCAACAATATTCATCAGGAAAATTTATTATCAGGTTTCAAAAAATAACTTACAGTTCCAGATTTAATAATTTCTTTGTACCTGTCGGTTTTCCAATCCTGCAGGATAAAAAAGAAAAAGTTCAGCATCAATGTATAAGCTTGTTGATTGTAACCGCGGGAAAATAGAAACGGCGCCTCGGGAAAGTGTTAAAGAACAATCTCAGACATGCTGCCGATTTGGGGAATCATGTTTCACAAGTAAATACAATTTCGAACGAAAAGTAATTTCTCACTGCTGTGAAAGAGACAAAATTGGAAAGAACGCCGCCTGGATGAGTTATTATTAACGTTCAACATAGAGGATAGATTCCGATGGTCGAGGACAATATGTCGTATCGTATAAAATTCAGGAAAATATCCTAACCAAGTTCTATAGTAAAAAAGGAGTTGATATTATGAATTTATGTACGCAATTAAGCATGCTCAACAGAAAATATATAACAGGACACTACAATTGAAAACAGGATCCATTTATATCATAAAAACACTTGATAACTCCTTTCTCCCAAACTAATTTGATCATTTTAGACGAACAATTCAACAATAAGAGGATGTACGTAGAGCACATTTCAAAACTATTCAACTTTGCTTACTTGGAGGACATCAACCAACTTCTCCCTATCGGAATCGCTCGATGGAGGCGTCTCGAAGATCGAAGAAGAAGGCCATCCGTACTCACCAAAATACCTGCCGATCCCAACCAACACGAGACATTAAAAGAATCGGAACCGCATACAGAGAGTTAGGGTTTTGAACGAATGACAGAGCGAGAGAGAATTGATTAGGAAACCATCTCATCTTGGGTTTGCCACCGCCGATCCGGTTCTGGAGCTCGTCGTAGAATTCGGAGCCCCAGCGGAGTGGCGCGGGCGAGGCGTGGGGGCATCGGACGCGGAAGTGGGCGAAGGCGTCGTTGTAGGCTTGGCGATGGAGGTGCTCCGACTCGAGGATCACGCCATCGCAGTCGAAGATGAGGGCGTGGAGAGGGGACGAGGCGGCGGTTGAGGCCGAGCGCGGCGGCGGAGAGGCGGCGGAGGCGATCGGAGAAGGACGGAGACGAAGGGGAGGTCCCCGGAGGAGGCGAGAGGAGGAGGAGGAGGAGGGTGGTGAGGAGGTGAGGCGACGAGAGGTGGAGGGTGGAGAGGGGAGGAGAAGGGAGGAAGTGGACGCCATTGAAGCGGGGAGCTTATCGATCAAATCCGAATTGAACGGCTTCGACGGCCTTATTATATTATACACTTATACAGTCTCTACTTTTTGTAGATTATTAGACTCGGCGGAGCAATGTGCGGAGCTAGTTGAAAACACCGTAGAATTCGGCGACGGAATAGCGACTTATTGCAGACTATATATGCAAAGTCGGTGCCGAGACACCAATTGTGCCGTGTTTTTGAGTGGTCTCTTTTGGGCCTACGTGAGTAACGGATTTCTCATAGGCTCGCTCGTCCAAGTAAGCGCTGACTCTGTTTACTAGAAAAAATGGATAAGAGTAACAAGCTAACGAGAGAGGAGGACATACATACTTTAAAATGAATCAAAAAAATCACAACAACATACTATAAAAGCCATAATATTGTTGGAAAATGATGCAAATCATGTGATGTTAGTGGCCCTACTATTGTGCAAGTAGTGGGTGCAAGTAGTGGGCTAAGATCATGGAAATAATAGTGGATTAGTGGCTTAATTTGTGGGTAATGTTATGGAGTTCATGGTAGCTAGTTTCTAGGAGCACATGTGTAATGGATGTAGTGGAGAACATGTGTTGAGTTAGGTTTTCTTAATCCTCAAGTTTCTTCTTCTATTTAAGTCTTTTGATTGTAAGCTTTTTGTAATCAAGTTTTTTTTAATGAAAGTGTTTTTCCTTCCACTTAATTGCTGTAGCAAAGTTTATTAGCAAGCTTTAGATTATTTAAGAAAGCCACTGCCATCTACATTTGGTATCAGAGCTCGGTTGTGATCAAGGCTGGGCGTTGTGGTATTCTCTGAAGCAAGAAGCAGTTAGAAGGCTCACAAATCTAGTAAGTTGGAAGGTACAAAGAGAGAGGTATACTTTCATTACACTTGTTTTCATCATGAGTAACTCAAGTGCACTTAATCTCTCTCAATCCTTGATTCCAATTTTCAATGGAGAAAATTATGAATTTTGGAGTATCAAAATGCGAACCTTTTTTATTTCACAAGATCTCTGGGATCTAGTTGAGAATGGTTATGCAGAAACAGAAAGTTCAAAAGGTACAGATAAGACAGCAGATCAAAAGGAGCTTCGCAAAAAGGATGCCAAGGCATTACTTGCATTGCAGCAGGCACTGCAGGACAGCATTTTTCCTCGAATTGCAAATGCCACCAAATCAAATGAAGCTTGGACTATTTTAAAGCAAGAATACCAAGGAAATGATCGTGTTCGAACAGTGAGGCTACAAACTCTCCAAAAGGAATTTGAAAATCTCTACATGAAAAGTGCCGAAGGTATGCAAGAATACTTTTCTCGAATTGCTATCATTATTAATCAAATGAAAAGTCTTGGTGATGATGTTTCTGAGAAGAAGGTGGTTGCAAAAGTCTTGAGAAGTCTTCCTCCTAAATTTGATCATATTGTCGCTGCTATAGAGGAATCAAAAGATTTGTCAAATTATTCATTTAATGAATTAATGGGTTCTCTTTTAGCTCATGAACAGCGACTAAACAGATCTATCGAGAAAAGTGCAGAAAATGCATTTGAATCAAGGGTTGAAAATTCGAAGTCAAAAGGTGACCAAAAGTATGCCGGAAGAGGCCGTGGAAGAGGTGGTTTTCGCGGTCGTGGAAGAGGCCGAAGCTATGGTAGAGAAAGATTTGACACGAACTACCGACAAGATGATAATGAGAAAAGCAACCAAAGCCAAGGTTATAAGAGTAAGCAATGTCATTTCTGCAAGAAATATGGTCATATAGAAGCTTATTGCTGGGCTAAAGCAAAACAACAAGCCAATTATGCAGAAAAGAATGAAGAGGAAGGTAAACTATTTCTTACATGTCCTAATTCTAATGTTAGTAGTCTTGATTTATGGATTTTGGATAGTGGTTAGCAACCATATGTCGATTTAAAAACCTTTTTCGTCACATTGATGAATCCGTAAAGTTGCAAGTTCGTCTTGGAGATGATAAGGTTCTACAAATTGAAGGAAAAGGGACAGTTGCTATAAAAACTAAGTCAGGTATGGAAAAGTTTATCAATGATGTTTATTACGTACCTTCCTTGGCTCATAATTTATTAAGTGTTGGACAATTGATTGAAAGAGGATATAACGTTAAATTTTACGACAACTTTTGTGAGATTAGCCATGAAAGATCTCAAATACCCTTGATTAAAGTTTCTATGGCTGAAAACAAGATGTTTATACTTGACATTTCATGTATTGATGAGCACGCATTGGTTGCTAACACTAAAAATGAATCATGGCTTTGGCATTTGCGTTATGGTCATTTACACTTTAATGGATTGAAGTTATTAAGTCATAAGAAAATGGTATGTGGCTTACCTGGAATAGATTGTATGAATGAAGTTTGTGAAGGATGTGTTTATGGAAAGCAACATCGGATTTCGTTTCCTATTGGAAAATCTTGGAGAGCTTCTAGACCTCTACAGTTGATACATGCCGATATTTGTGGTCCAATGCAAACTCCGTCTTTTAACAGAAGTAAGTACTTTTTGCTGTTCATTGATGATTTTACCAGGATGAGTTGGGTATACTTCATATCACAGAAATCAGAAGCACTTGACAAATTTCGAGAGTTTAAAGCGCAAGTTGAGAACCAGAGTGGGCATTCCATCAAAACTCTTCGAACGGATCGAGGTGGAGAGTTTCTATCAATTAACTTCTTTTCTTTTTGCAAAGAAAATGGCATTTGCAGCAATTAACGATGAAGCATACAGGAGCAAAATGGAGTTGCGGAGCGAAAAATCGAACAATAGTGGAAATGGCTCGTAGTATGCTTAAAGAGAAGAAGCTACCGAATGATTTTGGGCGGAAGGCAGCAACCTCGGTGTTCCTCCTAAATCGATCTCCAACTAAAGCGATCGAAATATGACACCTTTTGAAGCTTGGTGTGGAAGAAAGCCGAGGTGAGCCATTTTAAAATTTTTGGCTCTATAGCCTATGCATTTGTTCACACCGAAAATCGTAAAAAATTGGATGAGAAAAGTGAAAAATGTATCTTTGTTGGCTATAGTAATGAATCAAAAGGCTATCGACTATACAATCCGATGACAAGGAAACTTCTTATAAGTCGAGATGTGATTTTTGATGAAGATAGTTTTGGGGATGGGAATGAAAGTTCACAGGTGCCATTGGCAATTGAGGAAAGAAAGTCGCTCGCACTTCAAAATGAAGAATCAGAAGCTTTACAAGCTACCCCAAAAAGCCAAAGGAGAGAAAATTTGACTTCATCATTGTCGGATTCAGAAACCCCTCCTCTAAAGGTAAAATCCTTGAAAGAAATTTATGAAACTTGCAACTTTGTTCTTATGGCTGCAGAGCCCGTATGTTTCGAAGAAGCTTGTGAAAAAGAAGAATGGAAGAACGCAATGCATGAAGAGATAGCAGCTATTGAAAAGAACCAAACTTGGGAGCTTGTTGACATGCCAAAAGAGAAAGAAGCAATTGGTGTAAAATGGGTTTATCGGGTGAAATATGATGCCGACGGAAAAGTTAAAAAATACAAAGCACGGCTTGTGGCGAAAGGGTATGCTCAAAAATCCGGTATCGATTTTCTTGAAACTTTTTCAATTGTCGCTCGTTTGGAAACTATTCGAATTATTTTAGCTTTAGTTTCAAATGAAATGGCTTGTTTATCAATTCGATGTTAAGTCGGCTTTTCTTAATGGAAATTTGGATGAAGATGTTTATGTAGAGCAACCACAAGGTTTTGTTGTTAAAGGAAAAGAGGAGAAAATCTACAAGCTCAGGAAAGCTCTTTATGGCACAAGCAAGCCCCTAGAGCGTGGTATAGCTGACTTGATATCCATCTCCGACACGATTTTCATAGAAGTGAGAATGAACCAACTTTATATGTGAAGGTGAAAGGTAAAGATATTATCATTATCTGTGTTTATGTCGATGACATAATCTATATCGGTTCATCAGATCTTCTTATCTGTGATTTCAAGAATATTATGATGCATGAATTTGATATGTCGGATTTGGGACTTTTACATTATTTTCTTGGGCTTCAAGTTATGCAAACTGATAATGGTATCTTTTTGACCCAAGAAAAGTATGCTGTGGATTTGCTCAAGAAATTTAAGTTCTGAGCGCAAGGGATGTGCAACTCCTATGAATCCAAATGAAAAATTGACAAAAGATGATGGACCAGGAAAAGTTGATGCAGGGATTTTCAGAAGTATAGTTGGAGGTTTAATGTATTTGACACATTCACGTCCTGATATTATGTTTTCTGTCAGCTTAATATCCAGATTTATGCATGATCCTACAAAGCATCATCTTGGAGCCGCAAAACGAATTCTACGCTACATTCGGGATACTACTAATTTTGGCATTTGGTACCATCCGGTTACTAATTTCAAATTGGTTGGTTTTAGTGATAGTGATTGGGCAGGTTCTCAAGATGACAGAAAAAGCACAAGCGGATGGATCTTCAATTTTGGATCTGGAGCGGTCACGTGGGCATCGAAGAAGCAAGCTACTACCGCTTTATCCTCCTCTCGTTGAATATATAGCAAGAACATCGCCGCATGTCAAGCTGTGTGGATGCGAAGAATTTTGGAGGATCTATATCAAGCACAAGAATATCCGACGGAGATATATTGTGACAATCGTTCTACCATTGCAATGACGAAGAATCCGGTCTTTCACGGACGCACGAAACACATCGAAGTACGTCATCACTTCATCCGGGATCTTGTCAATAATAGGCAAATCGACATGAAAAATTGTTCCACCAATGAACAAGTTCTTTGATGGATTGACGAAAGCTCTATCTCATGACAAATTTTTGAAGTTCGAAGAGACCTTGGCGTTCGAATTTGCATCAAGGGAGTGTTGGAAAATGATGCAAATCATGTGATGTTAGTGGCCCTACTATTGTGCAAGTAGTGGGTGCAAGTAGTGGGCTAAGATCATGGAAATAATAGTGGATTAGTGGCTTAATTTGTGGGTAATGTTATGGAGTTCATGGTAGCTAGTTTCTAGGAGCACATGTGTAATGGATGTAGTGGAGAACATGTGTTGAGTTAGGTTTTCTTAATCCTCAAGTTTCTTCTTCTATTTAAGTCTTTTGATTGTAAGCTTTTTGTAATCAAGTTTTTTTTTAATGAAAGTGTTTTTCCTTCCACTTAATTGCTGTAGCAAAGTTTATTAGCAAGCTTTAGATTATTTAAGAAAGCCACTACCATCTACAAATATTCACACGTACATCATAACCATGCGTCCCAAAGCAATCAAAAATTGTGTGGCCCCTCCCCTAATCTCACACCAAGGTGGAGCAGGAGGACGTCGACGGGTCAAAGAGGGCCGGGACCAAGTACTTCCTGCCGTGGGCCCCATTGGCGTTGTAGCTCGCCCCCGTGGTGGGGTCCACGAGCAGGTCCCCGGCGTACCCAGGATACGCCCCCTTGCCGTACACCCCCGCGCACGCCGTCGCCGCCTCTAGCGGCGCCTCCTTGGGCCCCTGGAAGAACCCGTCCCCGAAGGGGTTCGTGACGGCGCCGGCGATCATGCTGGCGAGGTTGATCACCATGCCGTCGACCCCGACGTCGCCGTTGGGGGCCACCAGCGGCGGGGTCTGTGGGCCGTAGATGGGGCGGTGGAAGGGCCAGGCGCACTGGCCGGGGCACTGGGCCGCCGCGTTCCCCACCCACACGTAGGCGGCGCCCGAGTCCCGGTCGACCGAGGCGTGGGCCCCGCAGCGGCTCACGCAGAAGCCCTCGACCGCCACGTCGTCGGCCGTGAGCACCACCGCGATCCCGGCGCCGCCCTTCTTCGCGGCCCCACCCGCCAGCTCCGCCACCTGCGGCGTCGTGAGCGACTTCCCCAGAGAGCACGCCTCGTCCGACAGCTGATCGCCCAGCAGGATCCGGGCCTCCCCCTCCCCCTCCCCAGCCGCGGCCTTGGACAGGTAGAGCCGGTGGATGCTGCTCCACCACTGGGACACGGAAGGGGCAGCGGTCTGCGTTTGGGGAGCGGGGGCCATCAGCAGGGAGAGGAGGAAATCGGAGACGATGGATTTTTGGGCCGGGGTGAAGCGACCGTACCAGAGGACGGAGACGGGGATGTCGCCTTGGAGCACCGCGCCGTCGTGGTACGTGAGGAGGTTATTCGGTTGTGGCTGGTACAAACCTGCGAGTTTTCGAGACCCCGTGGCCGCATGGGCTAAGCTCATCATCAGAACCATGCTTAGTACTACTAACAAGTACTGAGAAGCAGCCATTTTAGAAGAGAAGAGGACTAGAGGAGAGGCGAGATTACTTGTTGTGTACGTGCCTTGTAGGAAGAGGAGGAGAAGGCCAGGGCCTCTTTACATATATATATATAGGAAGGGAGATCGATGAAGTGTGCTGGGTTGGTTGTGCATGGAGTGTTTCGCGTGAGCTTCGTAGAGTAACTGGGAATCCGGGTGCAGCTGTGCCTGTATGTATGTGTCTACCCATGGGTATGCAGCAAGTGTGCTTGTACATTAATTATTCTAGTTGTAGTACATTGTTGCATGTGAGAGTCAACAAAGGAGGATGGGGAACGGATATGGGTCGAGGAGGAGACCGCGTCCGTCGACTCCGCCGCCGATTTCTGGATGGGGATAGAATTAATTGGAGGGCATGTGATGCATGAGCTTTCCTGTAAACAGGCCAGGTCGGTTTCGGTCTTCTATTTAGCTGGCTGTCTCAGTTTTACTGGTACTTTAATATTGCACGGTGTGGTTCCCTTCTATATGAACAATGCTTACTTTGTACCTCTATTTGATAATTTGACTCTCATTTTACTGGATATAATTAAAAATACAGTCTAATTAAATATGCATATAACTATAAATATATATATATATATAGTTATATTCGTGAAAGTTAATTACAACTGCATGCATCTTATTTAGTTGGATATCATAGAAAGTACTATAACTATAAATAATTTCTTTGATTACATACAGTTGATGAGAAACATATATTTAAATTTTATTATTTTATATATATGGTGGTGAGTTTATCTTCAACATATATAGGAAGAGGTAAGTTTATTTTTTTATTTAAAACTCTTTCTCCAATTACTGCTGCAGATAGATCTGTTACCAATTTAAGTGTAATTCAAATTACTGCAATTAGGTTTTCTTATCCGGTTCCAATTGCCAACTATGGTAATCGATTCAAATAAGTTAATTAAGCAAAACACAAGAGCTAGACATGCATACAATTATAATTAACTACAGTGGGATAGAGGAACCAAGTGGAGTCAGTGAGCGAAATCCATAAATTTCTCCCACTCCCCCCTTCTCGTTCCAAGACAGCTTAATTACTAGCTAATTTAACAACCCGGTATTGGATAATGTACTATACTTCATCCTGTCCGTTAAATTAAATTAGTAAATAGAAAATAAGTTGCTACACTACACAATGTTTCCCGTGTCCGCATCAGGGGACACGCTGAATTACAAAATTCTCTCCCCCTACACCACGAATATATACATACATCACTGGCTATAAAATACGGACGAGATACAGATGGCACACATGCGATGATACAGATAACTGGAATATATAGCTAGCACATATTTTTTTTTTTAAAAATGAAGTTTTATTAGGAGTTGAATAGCTGGAATTCGTCTGCCCTGTGTCGGCTCTGGAGGAGGCGTTCATTGACTAGGCCATATCTAGCACAGCCTTTGATTCCTTCTGGCAAAGGGCTGCATCTGAGGGCGGGGGCGTGAAGGAGGTGGACCAAATTAAGGCTGGCAACAGTTGTCACGTGTCAAAGATTCCCAATACATGATCTTAAAATTTAAAACAATCAATTCACTTATCAGACTATATAGGTTTCGATTATGACTCGGCTCAGACAATTTCACACCACTTCGAACAAGATTCGATCTGATCCGGTATCCCGTCATTTCGAATATAACTCGTTTCATATATACTAGCCTCTCGTCATAAAACAAAATGTTGGTCTTCTTAAACTAACAATTAAATCTTCCCAACCGACCGTCCCTAGAGCAAGTGGCAAAAGGCTTGGTGGTTGGTATTCAAGACTCAAGTTCGAATCCTAGTTGATTCACATTTCTAGCTAAGTTTATTTCTAAATAAAATAAAGGAACCGAGTAGCGTGCTATCTATCTCTCAAAAAAAAAAAAAAAAACAATTAATGCTCCCCAGCCCCGTAAGATATATAGATAGGCAAGGAGTGTGATCAAACTGTTGTATTCAATTTTTGAATAAAATTTTTTATCTATAATTTGATTATATTGGATCAGTTGATCAAATCTGATTGTATTTTATCATCCTTAATTTTAAAATATTTTTAAAGAATAAAAATTAAACTTAATCGATCTTTAATTATATAATAAAATTTTTATGTGGAATAATTTATTATTAGATATTTTATTCCCGCATCCAATCCGGTCCTAAAATTGTCCAAAAATAACTTCTAATGTTTGGTGAATTGAAAAGCATATTAATTTGCTTTAGCAAAAAATAAATTACGTTATATATGATTTGAAATTTCTAATTTTATTTTGAGGAGATATATGTTGGTTAAATATTTTATGTAACACCTTTTCTAATATTAATATTCAAACACAGCATAAAAGGAAATATATGCGACAATGCCAAATAAGATTTTTACTAGGCTAATTTTTAAAAGGAGCTTGCAAAAAAATTGTGTGGGGAAGGTTTGATGCTAACGTTCCATCTCATCTTCTTAATTCAAGGCACCAAAACCAAACTATACATTTTATATATATTTTTTAAAAGATAGTAGTTTAACAATATGAATTTGATTTTTTTTTAAAAAAAAACTAGCTTAATGGTCTAAACTTTTGTAGGGACTAGCCTCACTCATATACTGTTTCATAAAGTGTGCCTTTTATAGAAATATTTTTGTCATAATTTCACCCAAATACAACTTCAAAAACCTTCGAATACTAGTTGATTTACATTTCTAGCTAAGTTTATTTTTAAATAAAATAAACGAAACAAGTAACGTACTATCTATCTCTAAAAAAAAAAAACCATTCGAATCAATTCGATACTATTAGTCCCTGCAGATTATTGTTTGGGATGTTAAAACTTTATAAGAAACTAGAATCGTACCTTTTGCAATAATTTCGATTTCCGTACCAGATTTGTTAACGGCGATCCTTACTCGTCGTTCGTCCTTGTTCGCGATCTTTGGTCGTTGTTCGTCCTCGTTCGCGATCTGCAAGAAGACGAGACGTTTCGAGTCTAATTTCCTTATTTCCGGAGATGGAGCCGTCACATACCATTAGAATTAGAGTTAGATCGGGATTCCCGTATGTTACATATTTATATATAACTTAATGTAAGGATGTTAAATCACGTCCGTTCATCAAGTACGTGTCCGGATACATCCTAACCGTAGGATCTAATTATATCTTTATAAATCAACTTAATTATATTGACTGTATCTTTATGGATCGCCTTAAATATATTACGTAGGCCACATCCAACATGGGACACATATTGCGTTTTGACTGCTATGGTTAAAAATGATTCGGGCTCGTTTTCACTGCTATGGTTAAAAATGATTCGGGCTCGTTTCATTGTCTGATCAACGAGGGAATATCATATATTCTCGTTCATTTCATTCGCTGATCAATGAGGGAATCGTCCCATCATATCTTTTTAAATTTAAGCCATTGATTTAAAAAAGAGATGGAACATGATTAAGCTATTTCAAATAAATGACCCACAAACCTACTGTTTCTAAGGCAAGCAATAAAGTGTTCGATAATTGGTACTCGGAACTCAAATTCGAATCCTAATTAATTTATATTTTCAGTTAAATTTATTATTTTAGAACTCAAATTCGAATCCTAATTGATTTATATTTTCAGCTAAATTTATTTTTAAATAAAATAAACAAAATAAAAAGTGTGATATCTCTCTAAAAAAAAAAAAAAAAAGTGACCCACAAGCAAAGTGATGATGGGAATGACCAGTGTGATTGGCATTAATTAGATAATTAAGACAGTATGGTGGATGAGAAAAATTTTACATTACTACTACCATAAGCTGAAGTTATAATTACTCCTAATATATATTGAAAAAATGTTAAATTTAAATATGCGGCGTTGTTTCATATGTTCTTTTTTTAATACTGAATTAAAACGGCTTTCAATATAATGCATGCATGTCGCATGCATATAACAAAGGTATAATATATTATGGAAAAAAACTTACATTGATACTATTCCAGTCTCGTCGAACAAACCAAAGAATTACACAAACAAACTATACTTTGTATACATACATATATATATATATATATCACTACTCGCGTCTCTCTTCTTTTTTTTTTTTTGAATTTTCTTGTCTCTTTTCTTTTGTAGCTAGTTCACGTGTGTACAAAAAGTAGTCCAGTAAAAACTGATCCGGTCCTACACCAAGGTGGAGCAGGAGGACGTTGACGGGTCAAAGAGTGCCGGAACCAAGTACTTCCTCCCGTGGGCCCCATTCGCGTTGTAGCTCGCACCCGTGGTGGGGTCCACCAGCAGGTCCCCGGCGTACCCAGGATAGGCCCCCTTCCCGTACACCCCCGTGCACGCCGTCGCCGCCTCCAACGGCGCCTCCTTGGGCCCCTGGAAGAACCCGTCCCCGAACGGATTCGTGACGGCGCCGGCGATCATGCTGGCGAGGTTGATCACCATGCCGTCGACCCCGACGTCGCCGTTAGGCGCCACCAGCGGCGGGGTCTGTGGGCCGTAGATGGGCCGGTGGAAGGGCCAGGCGCACTGGCCGGGGCACTGGGCCGCCGAGTTCCCCACCCAGACGTACGCGAACCGGCCCGAGTCGGACCGGCGCGGGGCGGGCCGGGACGAGGCGTGGGCCCCGCAGCGGCCCATGCAGAAGCCCTCGACCGCCACGTCGCCCGACGTGAGCACCGCGTTGATGGCGTCCCGGCGGGCCCCACGGCCCGCCAGCTTGGCGAGGTCGGCGTCGGTTAGGGTTTTCCCGAGCGAGTACGACTCGTCGAGGATCTGCGCCCCGGGGGTGAGCGTCGGGATCAGCGCCTTGGACCGGGCGTAGTACTTCTCGGTGGTCCTCCACCACGTGGCGACGGATGGCTCCGTTTTGGAGGAGGAGGAGGAGGAGAGGGAGGCGACGAAGTCGGTGAGGATGGCGCGCTGGGAGGCGGTGAACTTGCCGTACCAGATGAAGTTGACGGAGATGTTACCGGTGAGAAGCGCACCCCTGTGGTAGGTTATGGCCAGGGGTTGTTGCTCCACCAGCGCGGTGAGCGTCCTCGCCCCACAGGAGCGTTCGAATAGAAGCGTAGAAGCACATAAGAGGAGGAACAGAGCAATGCTCACTGCCGAAGAAGAAGAAGAAGAAGAAGAAGAAGAAGAAGCCATTAGAAGAGCCAGGCAGGCTTAATAATTAATTAATAAATATGAGTGGATTCTACTAATCTCCGGCAAGTCTCTATATAGTGGGATGTGTCTCCCTAGCAATTTAAGCAAAATCTTACAACATAGTTTATAATAAGCACCACTGGTTGGTTGTATGATTTGAAGTCATTAAGTTCTTAATGTCATTAAAACCTGGCATGATCCCTAGATATCTTTCGTAGTAACGTGTGTTGTGTGTTAATTAGAGCTATCTAGTTAAATAGCTATTGTTGGATCATGTGCCGGTGTATGGACGACAAAGACTATATATAGAAATTCACCCTCACTCGATCCTACCGGCGCTGATGGCTCGACCAGTTTGCGAGTCACACGTCGAGTTGCACGGGGAACAATTTCATAATTTATGTGTACTACGTTCATTGGATCTCACAATGTTTTCGAATCTCTTTTTCCCTTGTGTACTAGCTAGTAGCATCTAGACTTTTAGGTCAAACTAATGGCTTGCTATCGATCCACCAATTTCACCACTAGCACCAGCTAATTCGCACTCGAAAGTCGAAACATTGTATAAAACTTTTATTACGTACGTTCAAGCTAGTTATCTTTGAATACAAAATCGAATACCATTTTAATGACATATATATGCATGTATGTACGTATGTATAAATAACTACTTCTAGAGAAACTCAAAGAGCTTTAAATTTTCAAATATAAATTGATATATAACTATAGAATTCTACTCTTTTGGTATATTTTAATGAAACTGGAAAGATAAATACAAATGCAAATGGTCTTTATGCGTTCAAATTGGCAAGAATTAGTTGTCTATATGCATTCAATTAAAGATAGCACGCTACGTACCAACTTCATTCAAATGGAAAATGAATTCAATTACGTACAGAAGTTGAGGCAACTCGGCCTCGAATGAGTTATAGACCACCATACCAAAAAATAAAAGTAAAAATAAAAATAAAAATGAATGATAAGAGAGAAAACTTAGAAACATAAAATAAAATAAAGAAAGTAAATAAAATTAAAAAAGTAACACTAAAATAGAGTTCATTAAGAATTGCAAAACTCAATCTAAATGTTTTTTGAGAGATAAGTAGTACGGTATCTGCTTGACTTATTTTATTTAGAAATAAACTTAAGGAAATGTGAATGTTAGGATTCAAACTTGGGTATCGAATATCGGCATGAGTAGCTGCTCTTCTTTAGGGACGATCGGTTACCCAGTCTAAATGTCTAAATGTTAATCGTAAACATTGTACACTTTGGTTTCATTCTCTGGTTACCCCGAATTTCACACTTTCGTTGTTTACTATGTGCTACAAATCCCTGCAAACTCTCATGCCAAATATGTGCTACGAACGAGAGGCCGGAGTTAAACAAATTAAGAAAGTAAAAATTAACAAAGCTAAAATGTTTCACTTGTTTAATTGTCGATAATAATATATAATTAGCTAGAAAATAGGTGACACTAGCTATCTAGCTAGAAACTATATATCGTTGCTCATTCCGATCCCCGTTCTAGGGTTATACCTACGATAAATCCGAACTCCTATTAATCCATAAATTTATTTTAATCCTGTATATATCTTTCTCTCTTTGAATTGTGGATCCAAAAGGGGTACGTGGCGCACCTCCGCGAAGCGCGCGAGCCGGCGCGGATCGGCGCGGGCGGACGCCGGCGCCGACGAGCAGGCGCGGTCGCGGGCGGGCGAGCGGGCACGGGCGCGGGCGGGCGAGCGGGCTGGGGCGTGGGAGAGCAGGCGGCCGCGTGGGCGGGCGCGGGGCGCTGGGGAGCGGGCGAGGGCGCGCCGGCAGGGGCGCGAGCCGCGAGCCGGCGCGGAGACCGGCGCGGGGGGAGGGTTTCCAAAAAAAAAAAAAAAAGGCGGGCCTACTGCAGCAAAGAGAGCAAGAGAGAGAGAGAGAGAGAGAGAGAGAGAAAAAGCAGCACATGGGAGAGAGAGAGAGAGCAAGAGAGAGAGATAAAAAAAAAAAAAAACAAAAGGGGGCATGAGAGAGAGAGAGAGAGAGAGAACAAGAGAGTGAGACAAAAAAAAAAAAAAAGGGGGCATGTGCGTGTGTGTGTCTGAGAGAGAGAGAGAGAGAGAGAGAAAGAGAGATAGAGAGAGAGAGTGAGATTTAAAAAAAACAAACAAAATGATGCATGAGATAAAGAGAATTTTTAAATTTTTTATTATGATATTTAAAATTAATTTTGATATTTATAAATTTTATATAAATTTAATAAATTTGATCGGTTTCGAATAAAATGCCGTATCATATATCACCTCATTAAGCTTCGTGGATAATTTTATAATAAATTTTGGTGTACCCTCACCTTATATATATATTTGAAAAAATTTTAAAAAAAAAATTGTAGTTTCGCACTTTTTTATTTTGGTCTTTATGTGGTTTAAAGTATATCAATTTGTCTCCTATGATTCTGTTTTCGATTTCGATTTCGACTTCAAACAAACACAATTTATATGTTTATAAATTAAATCTATTTTTAAATATGAAAAGTAAATTTATTTTATTCTGATATTGTAAATTAATATTTAATATACCTTATAATTCATTCTCTCTTTCTCTCTCTCTATCTCTCACATCTTCTCTCTTTCACTCTCTCTTTCTCTCACATACAAAAAAAAAGTATATAATATTGTGAGTCATATACAAAAAATAAAAATAAATACAAAAAAAAGTATATAATATTGTGACTCATATACAAAAAATAAAAATAAAAACTAAAAAATAAATAGCACCACTGTCTTGATGCTTTTGAGAATATTTTAGCTCAACTATATATATATATATATATATATATATATATATATATATATATATATATATATATATATATATATATATATATATATAATCAAAGTCTCCCAAATGAGAGAAATCAAATTGTAAAAAATTTAAGTTTGAAAGCAAAATTCAGATTTAATTTAAAATTCAGTTTTTTTTAAAAAAAAATAAATTTTTGTTACCGTACAATTTTTGTTACCCTACTTAACATAATTTAAATTAAATTTAAATTTTAATTGTAATTTAAGATATATATATATATATATATATATATATATATATATATATATATATATATATATACCTTTAAAAAATATATATATATATTTTAAAAAATTAGAATTTATATTTTTTATGATTTATGTAGAATGACACCAATATTAGAAAAAAATTAAGATAATAAATTATATTAAATATAACTAAAAGAAGTATTTAAGGATGGAATAATTATTACGAAAGTTTAATTTTAACTCATTAACTGATGTAGATGAATATATTTACGAAATATATATATATTTTTTAGACAAGCATCCATCCTGGACTAATATTTTGAATCAATTGTTAAAATTCAAAGGTAAAATTTTTAAATTGCTAAAATGAAATGTATAATATCTAAAAAGTCTACATATATATATATATTATATTTAACTCAAAAAAAAAATCCACATATTAAAAATTGTAAATTTGTTAGCTTCTTCAATAATAAGTGTTCACAAGTTATTGGTCCAGAAGGCAAAAGCATGGCAAAAAAAAAAAAAAAAAAAAGAGAAAAAATGCGCCACGCAAGTCCACTCCCACCCACCCCGAACCCACGTGCCTACTCAGGCGCGCCCCCCACGCAAGCCCACCCCTACGGTCCTACCCAGCCCGAACCCATCCCACCCTTCTATCTCTCTTTCTATTACATACATGTATTTGAAGGGGTTATTTTTATTTTTAAAAGGTCTGGCGTGGGCGAGCTGAGCCGACCACACCGGGGGCGTGCGCGCGAGTGGGCGGTTGTGCGGGCGCGGGTGGATCGGGGTGCGCGCGTGCGTGCGGCGCGCGCGGGTGGCGCGCGGCGAGCTGGCGCGGTTTCGAGCCAGCCGGCGCAGATGCGAGCCGACGTGCGATTTTTTTCCTCCCTTTTTCGCTGTGAGACCCACTCCTCTTTTTCTCTCTTTTCCCTTTTTATTTGTTTACTTTATAAAAAAATTTGTTTGATACAAACAGCAAAAAGAAGAAAAAATTAAGATGCGCGAGCGGGCGGACGCCGATGCGCGGGCGCAAGCCGCGGCGGGCTCCGCGATTGGCGCGAGCGGGGTAGCCGGCGCGCGGGCGAGCGGGGGCGGCGGGCAAGTGGGCGAGCATGCGCGGGCGACTGGCGGCGGGCGAGCGAGCGGGCGCCGGAGCACCTCTTTGCTATCTGGCACCATCTCAGATCTTTGGGAGCACCTCCGCGAGGCGGGCGCTGCGACCGGATGACCCTCGCCATAGCCTCCTCGGCCGATCCCTCCACTCCCTCGCCCACGAAACCCTAGCCGATCGAGGTTGCTCCCCTCTTTCTCCTCCTCTGATTTCGTCGGTGTTTGTTTTGTGTCTTCCAGGGTTCGCGTTGGTACCTGCGGATTGGAAGACTACGATTTCGTTGACAACGAGTTGAACGATTCCGAGGACATCGCGTCCCACTGCCCACTGGCGACAGGTGAGTTAGCTGATTCGGAATTTTTCTCATTTTGATTCGCTTTGATTTGGGTGTTACTGGAGCTGGATTTGCTGAATGGAGGAGGTGAGCACAGAGGAAAAGAATGATTTTGATTTGAATTTAAATTTCCACATTCAAAGGATTTATATAGATGTTTAAAATCAAGCCAAATAACTGACATGATGTCATTTTTTTTTCCGTCAACAAAGAGAAAAAGATCATTTTCATCATACTCTTTTTTTTCAGCAATAGTGAAGCAAACAATTTTCTGCTGTTTTTCATTGTTGGCTTATGTAAGTGTTTTCCTTCCATATAAGTTCAGTTCTGCTCGGCGATTCCAAATATTGTTTGAACTGTCTATGTTTTAGGTAGCTATTGCATTGGAAAAAGCTGCACTATCTGATGAGTATTTTATTAAGAGGAAGCTTTATCTCAATGTGGACTTCTATTCAGGCCTAATTTACAGGTACACATTAAAGACAAGTGTGTATATATCCTTTGAACCTATTATATCAGGAGTTGACAAATTTGTTTTGGTGATTAGGGCAATGGGCTTCCATACAGAATTCTTTCATGTTCTGTTTGCCATCCCTAGAATGGCTGGATACTTAACTAATTGGCGAGAATCACTTGATGATCCTGATACGAAGATCATCTGACCCGGCTCTTGCAGGTTTGGATTGTATATTATTATTCGATAATAAGTTACAATAATGGATATGCTATATCAATTTAAAAAGTGACAGAATATTTTTATTCTCATATGTTTATCTGGAAGTAGCGGAGTTTTGCAATAGTGGCACAACGCTCGAGCGGGCGTCACGAGCGAGCTGGCGCGGGCCGGGTTTTTTTTTTTTTTTTGTAAACTTATAATTTGGCCACCCAACGCCATCTCTGGCTCCTTCTTCTCCATCCTCTGCCTTCTCCCTGCCCACTACCTCATCGGCTTCTACGTTACCTAGGGCCGCCTCCGCAGCTGCTGGGTTCAAAGAGGCAAAACCCTCTCGAAACATTTATTATGTCTATTTTACCGAGCGAAGGCTGAAATTTTGGGTCGAAATTTTTCTCAAATGTTTTAATTAATACAATTTTCTTCAGGCAGAGGTCCTTTATAAGCTTATTGAGGATTGTGCTGGGCTTAAAGGAGATGTCGTAGAGATTGTTCTCGATCTTTGCCAGAATATCTCAAACGGTTTCTTCGGTATAATGTTTGGGGTAGTCCAATTGCAATTTTGGCTGGTGGACAAATCCGAGTCTTATAAAATTCATAGAATTTACTTTATTTGTATGCTTTTACTTACGCTTTTGATTTTACGTATGGTTTTCCTATTGTTTTGCTGGTTGTTTAAAATTTCCTGTCGTTATGCGTTTTTATATTGATATTTTATTGCTTGCTATATTGGTTTATGAGGTAAGGCATTAATATTGTGGTGGGATTATTGCTGCGGCTTTTCTTTTGGTTTTTGCTGTTTTTAATTGCTTAAAAAGTTTCGCAGGATGGCCGGACACATCGAGAGCTTTGTGATTGTGTTTCAATTCTATAGTTGTTGGGTACTTTGGCCTCTGGAGAATTTTTGTTAGGTTGTTGTGTTTCTCTTTTCTTTCTTAATTTCGTTTTTTAATTATTTGCAATTGGATTTTTGTATTACTTTATATTAAAAAATGCATTTCTAATTGTCTTCTTCCTTTTTTTGGAATTGAATAGGTTTCGTAGCCCCCTCGCCGCAGTTCCCTTTGTGACCTTATCAGCTCTTGGACTTTACTATATTGCATTCCCTGAAGTAAGTAATTACAATTACTATAATAGAGTGTTATTTCATAAAGTACTACCTAAGTAAAAATTCTTTCTGAGATTTAGAAATTCCTTTTTTAACTTCTTGCTGCAGCAAAAACTCTATTTTTTTCTCTTTCTACACCAAACGCTATGTAAAAGTCTTTGAAGAGAGCAGAAGCGAGAATGAGACCAAACACATCATTAGATTATTGTCAAAAACTAATAGTATAGATAAACGTGCCCGCGTCTGCGCCACGCCGGCTAGCGCCGCGCTGCACACTGTGACTGCTCTCATTGTGGGCCCCACCGAAGCCCCGATCATGGGGAAGGCTGCCGTACTATGATTGGTTCCACAATTCAAAGATAGAATAGATAAGCAAAGAATAAATAAATAAACAACAGTATAATTACGGCATTACTTTAAAATTTTCTTTTAGCAACAACATAAAGGAAAAAAAATACTCAAAATTGTCATTTTGCTGCTTATTTTTCCCCTTTGGATTTTTTCTCTGAATTGAAGTTGGACTAGGTTTTCAATTTTATTTTTTGCCTTCGTACGTAATTAAATCTGTGGATGTATATTTCTTATTGTGTTTTTAGTCCTGTCGTTTTTTTTTTTTGTTGTAAACTTATTCTAATCAGTGCTTTCTTATGTCTTCGAATTTTCTTAGCGTTTTACTAAAGCTTGATGTCGAATATAGAATGCGGCTTTTTTGAAGATCGGGCTTTTTGGGTTTGGGTGTGTTCTATTATTTGTGCAAAGTACGGTTATGATTTATACCGCATAGCCATTTGGCATGGAAATGTAGAATTTTTTGCAAATTTACTCCGGGTTTGCAATTGCTATAAATACTTCTACCTCTTATTCTTATTTATTGTGACTTTCCTCCGATATAGTTGATGATGTTATTAGATTACGAGGAGCGTGTAAAACTCTTGAAGATATTGATGAATTCTCGGAAATTTTTATATTATATATGATTCGTATAGGTATTTCCGAGTTTCGTTAATTTGACTTGTGGAGAGCTGCCATGGTTTCTGCGTGCAAGAAGCTGTTTGCTATGATTTATGTTGTATAGCCATTTGGCATAGAAATGCAAATTTTTTTGCAAATGCTCAGGTTCATAATTGATGTAAATAAATAGTTCTACCTCATGTTGGTATTGCCATGGTTTATGCTTCTCTTGCTTTTGTGTTTATGGCAATGTGGGATTCTAGCAATTGGGCGCATGAGGGGAACACATAAACAACCTCCTTTCAAATGCGGGGAGGTCTCGAAACTTGCACAGGATTCGCCATTCAAAAGATTCATGTTTTCTTCCTTTGTTTGAGATGTAAGAATTCAGCTCCATTGGTTGAATATTGCGATTGACGGTTAGTGTGTGACTAAGAATGGATTCTGTGTGGCCAGCCATTTGATACAATTTATTTATGCTTAAGAGTTGACACATTTGCGGTTACTGCCTATTATGTTTTTGCTTTATTCTTTGTGGTGCCCAAATTGGAGCAGTTTGGAGCTCCGAGCAGTTTTTATGTTGGTGGATGATTAAATCTAAGTCGCATCTTTTTTCCCTTATTCAATTTCGAACTATTCGCCGTGGTGGTTCTTGCTTTTGGGTCATAAAAATTGCAGCAGTTTTAGTTAGTAAAGAATGGAATGAAAACACATTAGTTTTGGCGCAAGTTTTGCTACCTATCCTTGCTCAACTATAGGAGATTTGGTTTGTGCATTTATGTGGACATCTTTTAAAATTATATATATATATATATATATATATATATATATATATATATATATATATATATATATATATATATATATATATATATATATATTCCAACTAAGACTTTGGGGCTTGGAGGATCAATACGCATCTGTTTTCAAATGTACGTGTACTTTTCCTTTTTATTTTCCTATAAAAAATTTTAAATGCTTTCTGTTTACATACGGTTTTGCTTATGTGGTCTTTTTGGTTATCATTATTAAAATCTCAGCAGATTATTAATCTATTTGGTTTCGTTGTTTGTAGCTTAGCGGTCATTCTCTTAATACTTAAGCTGCTAATATCAAGAGGACTGGAGTTGTTTACAAAGAAACGCAGGTATTTTATCCGTTGAAAGGTTTGGCTTTTACCTTTGGTGATCACAATTAGTTATTTTATGAGCTAATACTGTTATTATTTTTAAATTATATCTATAGAGCTTTTTCTTCTTTTTTTTTACTAGCTCAACATTTAGGAGTTTGGAGAGTTTATGCTGCATCTGTTTTCGGAAGTATGTACGAGCCTTATCTCTTTTTTTTTGGGTTCACAATTATCTTAACTATCGTCCATATTTGTACAATGTAATGACAAATCATTCGTATTTGCATTATCCTGCCTTCCTGGTCAAACATAATAATAATAATAATGGCCATTAAAAGTAACATGATTTTTTTGGGGTTTTATCTTTATTTAAATTCGAAATATATATATATATATGCATTTTTACTTCATATCTTTGGATAAGATTCAGAATTATTATTATTTTATTATTACTATAATTATTAGTATCTCTATCTTAATATACATAAATTGTGAACTTTACTTTTTTATTTTGATCCTTAAGCTTTTTTCTGCAATAAAATTTTTACTATCTTTATCTTTTTAAACATGAATTGTGAACCTTAAAGAATATCTCCCTTTATTTTAAGGGTTGTGTTCCAACCTTTTTGCTATTTTTAATTTTATTTATCGGTGCGATATTCCTATTTTTATATTTGAGTGGTTGGTTTATGACTATTCTTTGGAATTAAGACTTGGTTAGTTTAGCTAGCTCTTTGCACTTGGTTGGATAATCAGTTTTGGTTCAATCTTGCTGCTGCTTGCCGGTATTGCTTTTCTCTACGTTGGATTCATGAGGCTCACATGCGCACCCGTGCCACACACCTGTTCGCACCCATAACTCTGCCTCACTGCCACCTATTTTATATATAAATGGGTTAATATTTAGTTCTTAATTATAGTACAAATAATCTACTTTACATTAACTTTTATTGTTAATATTTATATTGGGTTTTGATTCTATATACCTTCTATCCATCGCATTATGTTTCTTTTCTAAATAGTTTTAGTAATTTGATATGTTACTGAAAATTATGCATTTCTAAAAAATATTTTTAATTAACAAATAATTCAAATATTATCTTCCGGGGTCACTATAGCTACTTTGTTAAAAAATCCCGATATATGGATATTTTGTAAATTTTTAAATATTTTGAATCTAGACAGAGAAGTTGATGAAATCAAGAAATATTTGAATTTGTAGGTATTTATCGGCATATGAAGCTGCGGGATTCGTGGAGTCATGAATATGACCCAATGATAGAAATAGTCATAATCATCTAACAAAATGACCAAGAAACCCACTACGAAATTTATTACTTTACTCTTTCTGTTGTGGGCCACATTTGTTCAAGGAGATCTTAAGAAAATTAATAACACTTTTGGGAATGATTTTCCAAAACCTGACATCGTCATTTTAGGTTTGTTGAAAATTTTTCCTTCCAATTTTTGAAATTTGCTGCCCTCCTTTATTATCATTACACAAAGCCCTTTTTTAAATATTTTACTTTTTTATTGTGTTGTAGGTCACTATAACCGGAACTTATGCTGGGCATTTTATAACGGGACGGTTTCTTAATCTTCGTTTGAAGAAGTGGGTCAGGGCGATGATTACTCGAAGCTGCGCAATTGTGCTGACTATTATCGTGGCATTATTTTTTGATGCTGAAAATGCTGCGATGGATGACTTGAATGAATCGCTTAATGTTCTTCGATCTGTTCGGATACCATTTCCCCTAATCCCCCTTATCTCCTTGGTGTCAAAGGAATAGGTTATGGGAAGTTTCAAGATTGGTCCTGTAGCCAAAGTAAGTTCTCAATCCTTAAAAATCCCAAATTAGCATGGCTATATAGTGATCTGCATTATTATGCATATTGGCCAAAAATGAGTAGAACTAATTGAGAATCGTCAAAATTGCATCAGTTTTTTTCCAAATTCTGGACAAGAAAGGATGTTATTGGAAAATGTACTCAAATTTTAGTTCGCAGTCATCATAATCTAAATTACTTGCCACTTAAAGTAAATATACTGTTAGATCCTTATGCATGCACAAAATACTAAGCAATCGGAACTTCACGATCTTGAGTGGAAGTATGCAGTGAAGTTTTGAAGCTTAGAACTTTGAGATTTTCCTTTTTAATGTCGCTTATTTAGTTTTCTTTTGAATGTCAGTTTGGTTCCTTAAATATGTTTTTTTTTTCATTAAGTTGTAAATTCTGAATTTAAATTCGAAATTAATCTTAAAATTGAAAGTTTCAACAATTTAGTTGAATTTTAAAGTGGATGTAAAATTTGATTGTCCGCATCAATTTTTTAAGTAATATGTCACTGTTAAAAGTTATTTATTTATGAATAACATTTCTGATCAATGATAATGTCTATGGTAAACGAAATTGTAGTCTATGTCTCTATTAAAAGAAATAATGCCATATTATACTATGTCCTGTGTAGATCTACTTAGCTTTTTTTTTGGGCTTCATTTTGAATTATATGTTTGCTTATTTATGTTATCTATTTATTTTTCTGAGGCAAAACCCTCTCAAAACCTCATCTCTCTCTATGGCGCGTGGTAGTGGTGCAGGCAATGGCAGTGGAAAGTGAATGAGTTGTGATGTGCTTAGGCTATCCGGATTTCTTATTAAGTTTATGTTTGAGAGCAAATGATTCTTGCTGATTTTATCTGGTCATGTTTTGATTAGTTAGGTCAGCACTTTGTAGAGCATACTCCGGCAATCCGCTCCACATCGGCGGGAAAGCCGTCAGTTTCTGTTCATGCAGCATCAACCATCGTGCCACCGATTAAACCATCTCTCCGAACACAAACTGTTATTCCACCAATAGAACCTCCAGCTGATAGGAACAGGCGGAAGAGGTAGCTTGATTCTTTACTTGCGTTGTTTGGGCAATATGTCACTTTTTTAAAAAGAATTCTGTAGATGTTTGGTAACTTTTCAAAAGCAGCATTAAATATGTATTTTTAAGCTTTAAATCTACATCTGCTTGTGTGTTTTATTGGAAGCCAGCATATAGAATATGCGAAGATCAAGTCATAATCAGAAGTGCCTAGATGGAACTGATGTATGAAAAACTGTTGGATCAGCTTATGTAAACGATGGTAGAATTTCTAAGGAACCAAACGCCACTTCTTATATTAGGGTAATCTAAAGCTTCTTCAAGTTGAGAAGAGAACCAGTTGCATCAATCACGACCCTTTACTTCATCTAACATTACCATTTCAGAGCTGTAAAAGTCTTCTAAACTCGGTGCGACGTGTAGAAAAGATCACGCATAATGTTATCATGTTTGTTTATGTTAGCTTCCTCATTCATCTTTTTGCCCATTTTCTGTAGCAACTTGACAATCTCCCATTAATTACTTATTATATTAGTAAAATCGTACTTAATTGTTTATAAAAGCTGATTAATTGTGCTTCGAGTTTCCAGCAGATGCAGGACATTTGAACTTGAGAGATACAATAATTCATCGTGAGAAGCCCTTCAAGATAAGGTATTCACTCTGGTTTAAGAGTTTTTTTTCCCCCTTCTGTTTTTCCTCCTCATTGTTTTTCTGTACATGGAAATCACATATATTTATTTGAATTTCAAGCAACATCTGAGAATCCTGTAAAGGCTAACTCTTCGTGATCTTGGAAGATTCAAAGGTAAAAAGTTAAAACCAGGATTTTTTTTGGGTTTGTTTTGTGTGACTGAGCTGGTTATTCTTTCAAATTCTTTGAGTTGTATATATGTTTTGTAGATGTTTGAATTCCATGTACTTTTCTTCATGGCTATTTTAAGTGGGTTTTATAACTTTGTTATAAAGCTTATTGCCCTTTAAGTAGATCTTTGTAGGTTCTTTCTCGCTTTGCAATCCTCATGTAGCAGATTTATGAGCTGAAATGGCACTCCTTTTTTGTTTTCCCGGAATTTTTATGAAGTTAGGATGTGTCCCTTTCTCTTTTTCTTCATTTTGATTTCACTGTCATGTCTATTTGTAGTAAGAATCTTTGTTGTTGGATCTCCAACAAACTCTCTTTAGTTTCAGTTCATCCTGTCTTCAACCTTGATCGGTCCACTTATCCCCTGAAAATTTACTTATCTTATATGATGTGTTTAATCTTATTTAAAATTATTCGTGCATAGTAAAAAAAAAATAATATAATAATTTGCTATTGTATTTTCTTCCCGCCGCATCGCGCGGGTCCATACCTAGTATATATTTATATGTGAAGCCCTGCATGTAGATTTTGTCCCGTGCATGCATGCCTTAATTTCTCTCAACTGCATGCGATTAGTCAAGGCCTACACAATTATTGTACCCTTCTACAGCATTAAGAGAAACTTCGTCCATTAATCGCTTGCAGTTAAGCTAATAAATGTCTCCCTGTCCATACGTGAATCGTGGGCGGAATCAACGTATGCTGCCTCTCATTCCTCCCTTTGACTTTTGCAACATGATTTCCCTCAACCGTGAGGAGTAATTCAGACATTCAATTTCTTCTCAATATTTTTTTTCTCTTTTATTTTAACTATTTATCAAATTTGATGGATGATTAATAAATTAGTAATACAAGAACTGCTGCGACTCTAATAGCACAATAATCTTGCTATATATATATATATAGATAACGGTTTTGTTAGAGTTGAACTACAATATTGAAAGTATTTGGAAGGTAAATTTCATAATTTTTCGGCATTATTAATCTATTAAACGAGTAGTCTAAAAATAAATTAAATATCGCATAAAAAAATAATGATAAAAAACTCGAATTTAATATTAGAGATACTGATCTTACTCTAAATAGTGAAAAAAAATTCTATAAAAATTTTACCAGATTTGGGATTGTTTTACACCGTTAAATTTACAAATACATCACATCTATCATTAAATTTGTTAATTTTGAAATATTTTGATCACTAGCTAGCCAAATAATGTTGAAAAATTATAAAATTTATATAGTTTTCAAATATTTTTAATAGCATAAATTAAATCTAACGAGTTGATCATCGATTTAAAAATCGCATCATTAAAAATAATTTGATAGCACGGAAGCCTCCATACTACCGATATCATATCAGTCTAGCTAGCTTTATATATATATATATATATATATATATATATATATATATAGTAGGGCTACTATACTTATTATGAGTAGTAGAGCCCTACTACTCATAAGTTGTTTTCGATGATAGAGCTTAGAATCGACGATCCACTCCGTTAAATATGATCTAGAGTATTTAAAACTTCTAGAAAATAAATTTCGTAATTTTTCAAATCATTTACCTTACGATCAAAAGCTCACAAAATTGACAATTTTTAACTACCGATATGGGATACTTGGTAGTTTAACGGTGTAAAAGAATTGAAATAGGTTGAATTTTTGATAGAAAATTCTATTCACTACCTAGATAAAGATCAATAACTCTGATCTTAAATTAAAGGATCCGATCATCTATCTTTAGGACATCGTTCGATTTCGGCCGTTCATTTTATGCTCATTTGATGGACTTTATTATGATTTTGAAAAATTACGAAATTTATTTTCTAAGTTTTAAATACTTTAGATCATATTTAATTCAAGTTGGATCGGCTTATCCTAGTTCTCCATCAATTAAAAATAACTTACGAGCAGTAGGCTCTACTTACTCATAATAAGACAAAGAAATTTCACTCTCTCTCTCTCTCTCTCTCTCTCTCTCTCTATATATATATATATATATATATATATAACACCCAAACCTAAAAGTACTATTCCATGAGTGAAAGTCCATTACGCCAAGGCCAATTATTCCCCCCCACTTCATGATATCGTCTCCTCCTCCCTCTCTAAATACATTAACGCAAATTGTTGAATATCTAAATTGCCATCCTTCGTAAGGAATACAAGCACAGTGCTCAGCAGTTTGGTACACAGCAAATGTCGCAATAATGCAAAACGATTTCGCCATCCAAATAGCGAAATGCAGTAAATAATCTGCATCCGGCAATTCCAGCATCCCTTTTTAAGATACAAAATGAGCGGCGGGATCATTCTATGTATAGATAAATATTATCACTCCGTCCATCTACGTCCACTTGGGTGCTTCCGATTGGCCTGGGCTCCGAGGCAATGGGGCCCACTGGTGCAAGAAAAGAAACCTGTATACGCACGAGGTCCTTGTGCTCTTTGCCTCTTTCCGTCCCTTCCTCATTGCCACGCACGTGGGAATGAGAGTCGGGCTTTTGTCGGCGTCATTCGCTACGGCCCGCAGCCCACGGCTTTTTGACTGGCCGCCTCGGTCTCCGCCGGGCCCTGCACTTTTCACGCTTTCGTCGTCGTCGTCGCTGCTGCATTTGTCCACGTTCGTCGTCATGCTCGAGCACACTTACAGCTCCGCTCTAATAATGCTCCGCCACTATTAAATTTTATTCTTTAATTTTCTTTTATGAGAATTAATCTTTACGCGCATTGGTATGTAAACTATATATTAGTATGCTTGGCCGCCATATCACTGAGTGCCATGATTGATTTGCGTCTTCCGAAATATCTTATACAAGTTATTTAATTTTTTTTAAAATCTTTGCATGTTAATTCTATATATATATACATAGCAAAATTAGTATATATTTGGCATTAGCAGAGATCTTCGCACGCGAGCAAGCATACGCTAATGTCTTTACAAAATTTCAACCATAACAAGCATACGATAATGTTTCTATAAAATTTCAACCATAATAATTGGTAATATAACAGATATATAATTTTCTAATACTTCTACATACCTCTTTTTTAAAATATAGTTGAGAAAATTATATCTCGAACCTTAGTTGATTCATATTTACAGTTATATTTATTTTTTTAAAAAAAATAAACGAAACGGATGACATTCTATCTTTCTCTCTCAAAAATAATATTTGGCTAAATTTAATAAATCTAATACATAAAGTAGTAGGCCAACAATTGATTGTTCTGCAACTCGGCATTCTTCTTTTTAGTTTTTATTTCGGTTCGTTGTCTTTTTCAAAACTTTTTTTTTTTTTTTTGGCTTTTAGAACGAGAGAGAAAGAAAAGTAAAGACAATCTTGTGAGTTACGTAACCAGTACTTGTCGCTTAAGTAGGACAATCTTGTGAGTTATCCGCTTCATTTATTTCATTTAGAAATAAAACTTAGCTAGAAATGTGAATGAACTTAGGTCTTGCATACCAACCATTAAGTCCTTTGCCATTTGTTATAGAGCCGTCGGTGTCGATAGGTACTCTTTTTTTTTTTTTTGAGAAAAAGATGGCGACGTTACTCCGCTTCATTCAATAAGTACGGTTGTTGATGCATTTAACGTAGGGGCGCGCCTCGGGAGATCCAGCGCACCTCTTCCCCCAACTGGAAACCTTGCAACATCACAACTTGGCTCGCTCGTGACGTCACGGTGCTTAAAATGGCAATGCAACAGCTGTAGTGTAAAGATTGATCATGATCATTGGATGTGGTGTAGATTGTAGAGATCGATGCACTTAACTTAACTAGCTAGATGCAGTTTAATTGTGCCTTTTAATCTATTGTAAAAAATTTTAAAATTATTTTGGAAGAATTTGTTTGATCCTGGAGATTTGAAGGTAATGAAATAATGACGGTTAAATAAAAATAAAAAAGTATTTAACTCTTACTTTCTTACAAAAGATTTTAATATTATTACAAAAATTTTCGTGACGTGAGCGTTTGAGTTATGTATGTGTCCACACTTCTAATCTTTTTTTTTTTTTTTTTTTTTTTTTTTTGAGAAATAGAAGACGCTACCCGCTTCGTTTATTTCATTTTAAATAAACTTAGCTATAAATGTGAATCAACTAGGATTCGAACTGGCCACGGTACCAACCACCAAGCTGCTCGCTTGCACTGACGGTTCCACACTTCTAATCTTAAAATCTTTCTTCTACTCTTGAATTCAACTAGCGGGGCGAGAGAAACCTAATATTTTCACCATTCTGGCCTGAGAGCTATCAAATTAGACATAAAATTTTATGTATCTCAGTTAAGGTATTATATGAGATATAGAGTTACTATAACTTCGGAAGTATAAAAAAATTAGTAATTTTGACTTTTTAATTTTTATATTAAAAATTATAGAATTGAAATGATGGTGATCATCTTCTTAGGATTTAGTAAATTTTTAAAAAATAAAAAGTTTATTCAAAAATTCAAAATAATTGAAAGCATCCCATGAGTGGTGCTTTGGAAAACATCATAGTCATCTACTTAAATAAATTTATTGAAGTAATAATTACAATACGAAATATTTTTCTAAATTATTTGCTCAAACTTCTGCAGCCTGCAGAGCTGCTGCAGCAATGTTTCCAGATTTTTCCATACTATATCTTAAGTCTTCTTTTTAATAAGAAATATTAAATTAAAAACTAGGGCCTATTGGCAAGGTGTAATCATTAAAAAAAAAAAAAAAAAAAAAAAGAAAACTTCAAATACCCCCATGTGGTTTCACTTTTCTCATTTTAGTACTCTGTGGTTTTGCATTTTTTTTACTTCAGTATTTTGTGGTTTAAAGTGTATTAAGTTAGTATCCTGTGGTTTCGTACTTTCTCACTTTAGTACCTTATGATTTAATAATCACATGATACTAACTTGATATAAAAATAAAATCACAGAGTACTAACTTGATACAAAAATAAAATTATAGAATACTAACTTGATACACTTTAAATCATAAAGTACTAAAGTGAAAAAGTGCAAAACTTAAGGTACTAACTTGATATGCTTTAAACTATACAGTACTAAAATGAAGAAAAGTATGTAGTAGGGATTTTTTTTTTAAGCCTTGTCTAAAAAAAAACAAAACAAAAAGAAATAGATGTTCATGGTTCATGGATAAAGAGAGAGAGAGAGAGAGAGAGAGAGAGAGAGAGAGAGAGAGGGGGGGTTAGACTTGTCATTTGGCACTTCGGGGTCCTTATCACACTGCTCTCCATTTTTATCCCTTGCTTCTCACGTCACCACTTTCCATTTCCAAGCCCATGCGCAGCCTTAGGCTGAGCCTACCTACAGCACTTTGCCCTTTTTTCCACTCTTCATCAGGTGTGATGGATTCTCTCATCTTCTCAATTTTGATGCAAACTCTAATCCTCTGTTTAAATGTGGAAATTAATTACTTACTAATATTTAACTAGATATTAAAGTATTTTATTAAGATTGGGAGTTGAAAGCGTGGTTAAATATATATATTTCCATTCAAATAGTATATTCGACTTATAAATTATTTTTTAAAATAAAATAAAATTATTTTATAGATAAAATATACTATCTAATCAAATATGAATATTGATTAAACTTTTTTAAGGAATAAAAATTAAACTCATAATAGACATTACTGAATATCTTATGTCGACATTCGACCAGTAAATGAGGCGATCCTCGCTAAGAATTTTTGTATGCTTTTGTAAAAGAAAACTACTATTTGTACAACAGAGAGAGAGAGAGAGAGAGAGAGAGAGAGAGAGAGAGAGAGAGAGAGAGTGCATAGCTTATGTAACACCCGTTGGATTCGAAAAGTAATAAAATCTCTTTAAAAATTTTAAAGGCTAAAGTGGAAATTTACTTTTAAGCCCTTCTTTTCCTCCCAAACTTAAGCCCTCGCTCTTTTGAAAATATATGCTAATCTCACACTCACTCACTGTCTCACTCTATTTCTCTTCCCCACTCTGTATATAAATAAACCCCTCTCCCTACCACTCCCATAATCCCCTAAATTAAACTTCCCCCAATGGCTCGTGATGATCGTCCCCTCTTCTTCCTCTTCCTCTTCCTCTTCCTCTTCTACGCCGCCTCCGCCGTCACTCCCCGCGAGCTCTTCCTCGTCCCTCCCCAAACCCTAACCCTAGACTACCACAACGGGTCCCTCCTCACCGGCAACTACACCCTCCACCTCCTCTGGTACGGCCGCTTCCCGGCCTCCCACCGCTCCATCGTCGCCGACTTCGTCCGCTCCCTCTCCTCCCCCTCGCCCTCGCCCTCGCCCTCGCCCTCCCCCTCCGTCGCCTCGTGGTGGCGCACCCTCGCCCTCTACGGCGGCGCCGCCCCGCGCGTCGCCCTCGGCCGCCAAACCCTCGACGAATCCCTCTCCCTCGGCAGAACCCTCTCCGAACCCGACCTCGCCCGCCTCGCCGCGCGCCTCGCCCCGCACCGCGGCGCGATCGCCGCGATCCTCACGAGCCCCGACGTCCTCGTCGACGGCTTCTGCGTCGGCCGCTGCGGCCTCCACGGCGCCGCCCGCGCGGCCGCCGCGGCCGGGCCCGGTTCGCCTACCTCTGGGCCGGGGACTCCTCGGCCCAGTGCCCGGGCCAGTGCGCCTGGCCCTTCCACCGCCCCATCTACGGCCCCCAGGCCCCGCCGTTGGTCCCACCCAACGGCGACGTCGGGGTCGACGGCGTCCTCATCAACCTCGCGACGCTGCTCGCCGGCGCCGTCACGAACCCGTTCGGGGACGGGTTCTTCCAGGGGCCCAAGGAGGCGCCGTTAGAGGCGGCGACGGCGTGCGCGGGGGTGTACGGGAAGGGGGCGTACCCGGGCTACCCGGGGCAGCTGCTGGTGGACCCCACCACGGGGGCGAGCTACAACGCCAACGGCTTCGGCGGGAGGAAGTATCTGCTGCCCGCCATGTGGGACCCAACAACGTCGCAGTGCGCCACCCTCGTCTGACGTGGCACCCGCGGCCATACCGCGCCTTGGCGACATTGGGGCATGAGATCGAGCAACACCGGCCCTCAGTTTCATCTTATATACGATCATCGTCGCGCGTCGTCACGTTGTTCCTGCTTCTTTTTCCTTTTTTTTTTTTCCCTTTTTTTCCGTTTTGTAATAAATAATATGTTTGTTTTTGTTTTTTTTTTTTTAAGAAGAAAAAAAGAAAAGAAAAGAGAGATCGAGATGGGAGGAGAGAAATAGAGAGGGGGAAAGGGGAAAGCTTATAGTGAGTGCTGTGTTAATAGCGTCAGCTTTTGGGATCGAGTTAATGGTGCATGCTTTTGTTTCTGCTGCATGTTGTGTGACCCTACGTATACGTATCCGTATCCGTGAGATGTGTTTGCTGCTGCATGTAATGTGATGTTGCTGTTTGTGTATATCTATAATTAACCGGAAGTTTTGTATAATAACCCAAGCTTTTAATAAGTAATTAAGATGATGCCGGTCGGTCGGGATAACTCAGTGGTTGTTATTTGACAGCTATATAGCCAGTAGACATTGTGATAAAAAACGCTTATAATTAGTCTCTCTATGCGCGATCTCGTCGTCGTCGTCGTTTCTATTAGAAGCAAATAGAGATCCGTGTGATACTGGGAAATGATGCGAGCGTATTATTAGTTTGCTTGATCGTCCGGGAAAGGATGGGTGCGCTACTGCTTCTGGGGATCTCGCGCTTCGAAAACGCAGATTCTCTGTTGCGTGTTTGTGTGCGCGCGCGCGTGTTATTGTGTGCATGCGTGTGTGATTATGACATTGAATCAGAGATCAATTAAGCGCGCATCAGACGCCCTGCCGAAGCGACGCAGTGTACGTACGGATCGGTGTGAACGTGGTACGGTGCACTCGCGGACGTACGGGAATCGTCCTATCACACCACGGAATTGCTTAATACACGGGCATAAATGTATGTATATAATGATGATGTTTACTTATTAATTTGGATATTAAAATATAGAGTACCCTTTTTCTTTTTTTTTTTTTTCCTTCCGATCAGAGTACTGCTCTGTTGTTCCCCCACACCATGTTAGTTTTTAGAGAAAGCTTCAAAAAAAAAAAAAAACTCGTGGCTTCGTAAATTTTTATTTTAGTATCATGATTGAAAGTGTATCAAATTAGTATTATATGATTTCGTATTTTTTTATTTTTGTACCATATGATTTAAAGTATATTAAGTTAGTATTTTGTAGTTTTATTTTTATTTCAAGTTAGTATTCTATGATTTTATTTTTATATCAAGTTAGTATCAAATGATTTTTAAACTATAAGGTACTAAAGTAAGAAAGTGCGAAACCATAGAATACTGAAGTGAGAAAGTGTGAAACCACATGGTATTAACTTGATACACTTGTGAGATACAAATTTTAAGAGTATTTAATTTATTTGCCTACATGTCAACATTTTTTAAGAATAATAATAATAATATAATATATGTAGGGTACAAAGTTTGTGTTCTAAAGTAGTGTTTTTATAGATTATTGATGTGTTTGCATGTATAATAGATAACAAAATCTAAATTATTTAGATACATTTGCTATAAACTTAACCTATGTTTGCCAATGTGGTAATAATATATAAGAATAATATTGTAAACATCTTATTGATCAGTAAGTCACTATAATCCATCTTTAACCCATTTTTAAAAAAATAAAAAAATAAAAATACAAGGTTTCATAGTATGTACATATAGACCAGTAGGTAGAATACCATCAAAGGCGGTTTGATTCAAAATTTGAAATATTTTAAAATTATTGTATATTTTATATTTGGAATGGCAAATTTGTTATTAACTTATCAAACTAATTAAATTGAAAGATTGTTAAAAATTAATATATTTTATTTAAAATTATAAATTTCATTAAATATAAAAAATTAAAATATCTCCTAACTAATGGTAAGCTAGTACTACTATCTGGAAAGTTTGGACATAAATATACACTCTTTTGTTATGATTTTTTAAAATTTCTCACAAAAAATTATTTAACTATTAGAAAATAATACTTATATTTTAATGTAGAATTATTGTAAACATAAATGATATGAAATACTATTGTGACGAACTAAATGACCACAAACGTTTAAAATATTTTATGGCGATTTAGTTCTCCGTTAATAACTGTTATTTCACAATATATAAAACAATATCTGCGATGAACATTTTCGTCACAAATAACAACTTGTATTGTGGCGAAAGTTATTTCCTCACAATAAATACAGTTATTTCACGATATGTAAAACAGTATATGTGACGAACCTTTTCGTCAAAAATAATAATTTTTTTTATGGCCAAAGTTTTTTCCGCACAATTTTTTTTAACAGCAGGGTTATTATGGCGACGCTGTGACGGAATATATTTGGCCACAAAAACTTTTTTGTAGCAAAAAATATATTTTTGTGGCGAAATATTGCTCCACAAAATAATAGTTTTCTTGTAGTGTGGATATGCAATATGAAGCAATGAAGCCCACGTGCTAACTCACATAAATAAACAAAATAATAATAATAAAAATTCAAGCCTCATTTTTTCAGCAAAAAAAAAAAAAAGAAATAGAGAAAAAAGAAAACCTTTTGAAGAAGGGCATGGGGATGTAGACAATAGAAGACCTTTTTCAAAATAAAATAAAATAATAATAAAAAAATAAAAAAAATCTGAGATATTGTCATATCATCGAATGGATCCATAAAACCTAACTTGGCCACACTAATTGATGGAGCATAAGTATAAAGTTTGTTGGCATGCTATATATGCAGGATGAAAGGTATTCCAATCATCTTGTCTTGAATAAGAAAGGGGACAAAATACTTTCAGGTAATGGCTAAGAAATAACACCACATCATTTATTCGCAATCAATCATATCTTTTCTTCTGGAAAAAAAAAAAAAGTACGATAAAAATGTTTCTCTAAAAACAATGATATAATAGGAGAATTTCGAGAGAACTTTTTGATTGATTAGAGACAGCAGATCAGCAATATAAATATTATATTATAGACTTTTTCTTAACCCTCGGTATCTTCATTATGGGCGTAGGACATTGTGTCATATGTCGTAAAAACTTATTTGACTCAGTCGAAATTTTTACAGAATTACAGTTTGAGTTAGCTACTAAAACGACATCAACCGACTTTGTTAAATGACCCGATAACGATATTATTACCAAATGAATGTGTATTGTATAAGAATAATCGATCTATTGCACTTTCTAGTTAAAGTAAAATTCTAAACTTTTCTTTATCTGCCAAATGTTCTAGCTGATGCTTTTTGAAGGCCATGCTGGTTTAAATAGGTAGAAAGTAGAATGTTTGCAAAGAAGAGGTGATAAAACCACAGCTATGAAAACAATTCTGACTAGATGCTGACAAATTGGTAATTAATGAGGATATATCTAAGTAGGAGAGTTTTCGAAGGAAGAGGCCTAACACTTTTACAACTTAAATTATGATTGGAGAAAAATGTAACAATAATGCCGTTGTGCATTAATAAGTAACAAAATTAGGCTAAACAAAAGCCTTTTATAGCTTGAAAAGGGCCTTTTTATTCTTTGTTGTTGTTGTTGTTGTTGTTGTTGTTGTTGTTGTTGTAACTTAATAATGGTCCAAGGACAACTGAAAATGCCAAGCTTTTTTTCCTTTGTTTTTAAACTTCAATCGTGAAATAGAGACCAGCAACATTTATGTAAATCTTAAAGTCAAATTATGATGAACATCCATTTCACAAAAAAAAAGAAAAAGAAAGAAAGAAGATACATGTTGAATATTTGGCATATCGTAATATTCTTAAGCAAGTGATATTGGTAAACACCAAAACAGAGAGTTTTACTAACAAAGAGGATGGCATAATAAAAAACATAAAGCCAAGTCAAATGAGACTCAAATAGTGGAAAAGAAATCTTTGTTTTCCGACATCAATAACATTCAGAATAATCACACCATGTTTTTACAATAGGAAGTCTGGATTTTGAATTTATTCCCAAATTCCGCGCTCATAGGATTGCTGACACAACTCTAATCTTAGAGCTCCAGCCCAATGATTTCTCAACACATTCATATCATATACAGCCATTAACTATTTAATAATACTGACACCCAGGACTTTGAGAATGTACCCAGTTGTTAACAAATGACCTGAGAAAATCCTATACATCCTCCTAATACATTAGCACCCCGTTTGGACATATACCCATCAAAAGGAAGTATCAATTTGAAAGATCACATATTTAGAATGAAAAACATATTGAGCTTTCAAATTATTCTTTCGGAATAAAACAAATCACTCCTTACCAAATCATAAATATCAAGACCTTCTAAAAAGCAAAAGATTAAACTTCAGTTTCTAGTCACACAACATAAGAAAAGTTCTTGCATTAAATAAGTTATCATTAGATATCTTATTCCGGCATTCAAATATATCCTAAAAACTAGATATATGCACAAATATATAGATGAGTATCACAGAGCAATAGAGATCATCTAGGGAGAACATTGACTTCGTGTAGCACAAATGGCTGCAATAAAAAAGGATAGAACAAATCTTGCCATTAGTAATGTAAGTAACAAACTGTAAGTAATAATATGGTTTCTTACTGCTAAAACAACGTTCAATCATATTGTCTAGTGATTTGCACCTTGCCCAGAATATCAAACAATGAATGTAGAAAACAAACACACACAGACAGCCAACGGCGCATTAACAAGTTCAATCCAGGTTTTAGAGACTCTTATCATGATCAGGTGCCATTGAGAGTCGGATTATGTATAGTAAATCTAGTAGTACTCTAACCACACTTTCGCTAATAGAACTGACCAACTTCACATCAAATCTTTTTTTAAAAAATTATCAACAATTGCAACACCATTCCAATAAGACTTGTTTGTTAGCGCAATAACTTATATTGGGTTAGTTCTAAGATTGGAAAAGCAAACTACATGGTTGCACACGGTTGATATGGAAAACAGACAAATAGATTAAAATAAGGCATACAGAATTCACACATGTTGCAACTACTATTCAACACTGTAACATGAAAATTACATAAGGTTATGACAATTATTACGTCAAACATGTAATCTGATTTCATCATTTACAACAAATCCTTGTTTTGATCTGTTATTTACCGATCACGACCATAAGATCTGATTTTCATCACTTTTGCATAGAGGGAATCCTAAAGCTTCAAATGTAGTTGCAATCCTTTAAGTTTGTTCTTGTTGCCGAACTATCTACCCACCTAGTAAATGCTAGTCAATAGTCTAAAAAAACCACTTCTGTTCACTGTTCAGGCAACAAGACAGTAGTATGACCCATCCCACTAAAGTTGAAAACCTTTGATGCACTTCGCCCTAACGCTAGATTTTCAGTAAACAACGGACATAAGCAGTACAGAATTCTAACTAGAATTTCTACCTGTTCCTTTTTCCTATCCCCTTGCAAAGGCCTAATCCACTTCACATCAATAATCTTTATTGACTTACACACAAACAATTCTCTTTGACATCTTCTTGTCTCAAGGCATGTACAAGGATCATCATACTTCCTTCCGAGCATTATAACAACGGTCATACTCTAGGCAACACACTAATAAATCACCACATTCTAATCCTCTTTTTCAAAGAGGAAACCAAATTTGAAAACAAAAGCTCATTTCTAGAACATCCCCTAGAAGCATCAAGTTAAATGGCCGCAGTGACTAAACCAGCCAGCAAGCTGTCTAGTATCAACTTCGAGGGTATAAAAGAGTGAAGAGATGTAAATTCAAAGCAGCCAATAAATAACTTTTTTTAAAAAATACATATCCAAACATAAAGCAACAAAATCCATCTTGATGAAAAGGTGAACCTTTAACACTATCTGTATGCTTCCAATGTCTAACCCCAGATCCAGATTCACAGCTTAGGCGTGTGCAGCAGAACTAACATACATTGCTAAAGAGACCACCATCCCAAACTTAACAACATTCTTGATTAGTTTGATATATTAGCAAGTTCTTTTCTAAGGCCATACATTAGCTAGTTAAAGTATGGTACTATTTGAAGAGCTATTATATCTACGCTTCGTTCGAGGATAGCCCCAGTACTGAATCATGAGTTATTGCTTTTTCCTATTCTGTTTCAAACAATATATCTCAGCATCATGCACATGCATTCTAACATCTTATTTATGCATGACTTGCATTCTTCAGAAGCAATGCATACTTGCAGTCCTTACAATCGTCAGAAGCTTATTATAATCAACAGCAATGACGATATTGCCCTTTCTTGTCTAGAAGCCATGAAATAGTTGCAACTCAGAAGTAAACTATAATAAAGTAAAAAAAATTAAGAAAATTATGAGACAAGTGAATGAGGAGTCATAAATCCGTAAGTTGAACTAATCATACGTTCACAGTCACTGGAAAGTAGAGCAAAATTCATTTTGACATTGTATACAACAACTAGTATAAATTCTATTGGTCATAATGAAGAGCAAACACAAATTGCACTTGCTGCAATTAGTAGGACTCAAATATAGCCATCCGTGAAAATACATTGCACATAGGGCCTTGAATTTCTGTTTAAAAAAGACAAATTCCTAAAAGACTAATTAATGAAATGCCAAGAACAAGGACAAAGAGATTATCATTTAGAAAAGAGACAACTATTTTAACCTGATATGATACATGACATGTCAAATGCAATCAATATATCAAGCTATGCATGCTAAATGCAAAAGATCAGACATTAATAGAAGTCATGAACCATCTTTGAATGTCAGACATTTACTTCAGTAACGGCGATACTTTGTCTTCAACGAGAAAACAGAAGCTGGGCAATGGTGATGAAAAGGTTGAACAACTTGAAGAACAGATGAGATGTTTAATGCAAGGGCATGCGCCGAACCATATGGCCGAAGAAAGAGAGCACATACCAGATATGATGAAGTCACACGAGCATGCAAACTTACCATCAGCATAGTAAAACTGTAAGAGTCCCAAGTAGAAATATTAAACCATATCTACTTCTATTATTCGAGATTATTCGAGATCCCTACATCCGTATTGGCTCAAGGGCATGAAAAATAAAATCTTAAATTAGCAAAGTAAAAAAGGAAACGCGATCTCCAGCCAAATTTCTTTTTTCTAATTAAGAAAGACAAGGGTCTGGAGATTGTGTTTGCAGGACCTGGCATTATTAGAACTCTCATGAATCCCGGGACTTCTTGGCCTTCTTTGCTGAGGCGAAAGCACCGGCAATGGTCTCCACAAGATAACGCTGCGACTCCATCACCATCTCAGCCCTTTTCGTCTCCATCTCCATCCAATCCCTCTCAATCTCCCTCATCAGCTCCATCCTCCTCTTCTCCAACCTCTCCAGTCCATCTCCGAACCTCCGCACCACTGTCGCGAGCTGCGACATCAGCTTTACTCCCACATCCTCCTCCGCCTGCTCTTCTTCATCTTCGTCGTCGCCGTCATCATCGTCGTCGTCGTCGTCGTATTCCGCCTCAACCTTCTGGTAATGGCTCAATTTCCGCGGGGGAAGAGGGGGAGGGTTCGCGGATGCCCTAGGGAACCCCCAGCTGGACTCGCGAACGATCCCGTTGATTCTCCGCGTGTTGCTGGCGATCCGCACGCCGTCGTCCTCACCTTCGCCCGCGTCGTCGTCGTCCTCGGCGTCGTCGTCCTCCTCGTCGCTGGACGCGATCGGGAGCGCCTGGGGGAGCCGCGAGGGAGGGGGCCGCGCGGAGATGGGCATGGGCCCGCGCTCCATGCGGTCGATGCGTTCGAAGTAGGGCCAGGGGGAGGCACCGGGCCGGAGGCGCTCGGCGCGGTAGCGCTTGCGAAGTTTCTCGATCTTGTGGCGGCACTGGGTGCCGGTCTTGGAGGGCCGCTCGAAGCCGCACCGCGCGGCGACCTCGGCGGCGACCTCCTCCCACTGCTGCGCCTTGAGCTGGCCCCGCTTGAGGGCGTACCACCGCTGCTCGTAGGCGTCGATCAGGTGGACCGTCTCCAGGTGCGACCACGGCTGGCCGGGCCCGAGCCTCCGCGTCGCCGGCGCCGGAGGCGGAGGAGGCAGGGGACGGCGCTCGGGCTCTCCCGCTAAGGCGGACATGGATCAGGGGGGAGAGACGCTAGGGTTAGGGTTAGGGCTTGGCGGTGGCATGGGTTGGGGGGTAGGGGTGGTGTTAAAGGGGTGGCGTTGGTGGCGGTTGTGGTGGTGGCGGTGGTGGGATAAGGATTGGGTGGAGATTGCGGGGCCGGGTTCGGGTCAATTGGCATTGGACCGGGGCGGGTTGTGGGGGGTGGAGTTGGTTAGTGGAGGTAGAAGGACCGGAGAAGGTGGTGGAGCTCACGTGGGCTGCGGGTGGGAGGACCGCGGTCAGCCTCGGGCTTGCCGGCGTCTTAGAGCCGCTGTGCTTGTCCGCAGAAGTTTCCGCTCTTTTGAAACACAACAAAACGTATTTACCTTTTTTTTTTTTTTTTTTTTAAGCATCCAAAATTCAGAAATTTACTATTTGAATATTTTGAATATCTTAAAATTTAATTCCAGAGCTAACATCATCAGCTCTGACCAGCCCAAGACAAGCCCAACAGGCCGACCCACAGCAGGCCCAACAGTCTAATCCCTGGGTATGTTTGGTTGGTGTCATCCAAGTTTATCTCATCATACTTAGTTGGGAACAAATTATTAAATTGTCCGTTTAAATTTAATTAATTATTCAGTAATCAAATTCGTTGAACAGTAGAGCTATTATGAAATTTTGTGCTTTTAATTCTTAAGCTATTAAAATCAATCTTTTTAACTATTTCTGGTCTTTGTATTAATAGTATTATCCTAGAAAAAATACTTAACCGTGAAAAAATCACTCAATTCTAAAGAAGACCACTATTACTACTGTGATCATATAATTCTTGATCCGAGAATTAAAAAATTATAAAAGTATTAACTCCTTTGTATCGATATTCGTGGAATTCATCACGTGCCTAGCACGTGCACTGCAGGCTTCCCCAGTCCCACAACCAAAACGGGAGCCCGCACGCCGAGTCTCAGGCCCAACTCGGCGGCTTGACGCAGAGAAACCAGATGTACCCAACGACATACACGGATCGCATGATGCCACGTCAGATCCGTCCATCTTGGCTTAAGCATTTTACGTCCCCGATCTACTGCAATTATGTCACGGGAGAGTAAGGGAAAGAGCTCGCCATCTTGCAAGTGACGAGGATAATTCATGTAATCGTATATTCCCAATATACTCTTTTATTAATTAATTCTATCTAATTATTATTGCACTAAAATAAAATAGTAATACCGCTTTATCTCGTCAACTACCCATCCCCACTCTCACCAACCCCCGCTTCGCTCCTCTATATATCAAACCCTCCCCCATTACCGCAGCGTTCCCAGGGCTCGGTAGGAGGAGTGCGTTCTCTTCTCGCCCTAATCTTTTTAAACCTAACGGAGAACAATTCGCAAAATGGCCCTCGCGAGCAACCCTAATTCCCTCCTCCCCTCCTCCTCCGGCGGCGGCGCCGCGGCGGGGCCGGCGGCGAAGACTCGCCTCCCCTCCCTCCTCCGCGCCTCAGCAGCCCCGCCGCGGCGGCGCCCGTGGCGGATCTCGGCCGTGCACGCGGCGGAGCCGGCGAAGAACCCGTCGATCGCCGCGAAGCCGGGGAGGTGGGCGGTGGATAGCTGGAGATCGAAGAAGGCGCTGCAGCTCCCGGAGTACGCGAACAAGGAGGACCTCGCGGCGGTGCTGAAGACGATCGAGAGCTTCCCCCCAATCGTGTTCGCCGGCGAGGCGCGCCACCTCGAGGAGCGCCTCGCCGACGCGGCCGTGGGGCGCGCCTTCCTCCTCCAGGGCGGCGACTGCGCCGAGAGCTTCAAAGAGTTCAATGCCAACAACATCCGCGACACCTTCCGCATCCTCCTCCAGATGGGCGCCGTCCTCATGTTCGGCGGACAAATGCCCGTCGTCAAGGTAACAAACCCTAGATCTCGTCTCGATCTTACCTAACAAGACCTCGCCAAAACCCGAGATCTCGTCTCGTTCGTTCGGTCTCGATCATCCGATCTCGTTGTTTCTATAGGTAGGGCGCATGGCGGGGCAATTCGCGAAGCCGAGATCGGACTCCTTCGAGGAGAAGGACGGGGTGAAGCTGCCGAGCTACAGAGGGGACAACGTCAATGGCGACGCCTTCGACGAGAAGTCGAGGGCGCCGGATCCGCAGCGGATGATCAGGGCGTACACTCAGTCGGCGGCGACGCTCAACCTCCTCCGCGCCTTCGCCACCGGTGGCTACGCCGCCATGCAGAGAGTCACCCACTGGAACCTCGACTTCACCGAGCACAGCGAGCAGGGCGATAGGTTGGTCCACCATTACACTCTCCCTCGCCAGTCTCTTTTTCCATTCTTAGAAAAGATTGAATTTTTACTATAGAGAGAGAAAGAGATTGGAATTCGTTTTTTTCTTCTTTTTGAGGTAATCTTTTGTTGTTAATTGTTTAATTTAGTGCTAGGATGTGCCTGTCATGAATGTCTCTTTCCTCTTTATTAGTTAGTATGAGTACCTCAAATTGGAGAGTTCTAAGGGATTCAATTATTAGTTAATAGGATATTAATTGGTTTGTTAGGGATTAACAGAATTTCTCATAATACGGCCAAATTTCATAATTTAGGGTGGATTTGATTTGATTAAGATTCACTTGATATTATATAATATCAGCAACACATGTTAGCTCTCTTTGTTTTAACTGGTTGTACATTAAAAAAAGTTGATGCGTTTCAATGATGAGCCATCAATTAAGCTTGTTTGTTAGTTATTACATTAAATTCTTCTGAACTGAAATCATATGAATTCTATCTGTATTAGGTTTCAATAATGTTGATTTGGGGAGAAAGTAGCTTTGTCGTTTTAAAGGAAAAGGCATGTTAATGCCCAAATGTTGTTTGTTGTAATGTCGAATAGGTACCAGGAGCTGGCACACCGCGTCGATGAGGCCCTGGGGTTCATGGCTGCTGCTGGGCTCACGATGGACCATCCGATCATGACCACGACCGAGTTCTGGACCTCTCATGAGTGCCTCCTCCTCCCCTATGAGCAGGCGCTCACCCGCGAGGACTCCACCTCTGGTCTCTACTACGACTGCTCTGCCCACTTCCTCTGGGTCGGCGAGCGCACCCGCCAGCTCGATGGTGCCCATGTCGAGTTCCTTCGTGGCGTTGCCAACCCACTTGGCATCAAGGTAATAAGAACTTTGGTATTCAAATCGAAACTTCTTTAAGTTGAGATACCTATTTGGAAATGCCCTGCCCTTTAGTTCAGATAAATCTGCATGCTTTCAGCTTGGAACTATAGATTCATACATTAGATTAGATCTGATAGGTGTGGCGTTTGATGATGTTTTACAGGTGAGTGACAAGATGGATCCTAAGGAGCTGGTGAAGCTGATTGAAATCCTTAACCCTCAAAACAAGCCAGGGAGGATCACCATTATCACGAGGATGGGCGCAGAGAACATGAGGGTGAAGCTCCCTCATCAGATCAGGGCCGTCCGTGGAGCTGGCCAGATTGTGACGTGGGTCAGCGATCCGATGCACGGGAACACCATCAAGGCCCCCTGTGGCCTCAAGACCCGGCCCTTCGACCGAATTCTGGTATAATCCTCTTTTCCTAGAAGTTTTTGTTAGACTTGGCTTGGCGTCCGAAAGAGCATCTATATTTCAAAGAAAGGTAGTTTAGCTTTTGGTAGATAAAAACGCAAGATCTTTTGCTATAGAGGTAAACTAAAATAAGCTTTTGCAACAACAAAGCTGGTAAGCGCTCTTTCAATTAGGTTTAGCCTACGACACTTCTACAAAATTATCAACCGGATCAAGTAGGCCATAGCTATTCAAGTCAAATTGTGCTATCTTGGACTACCGATAGAAATAATTGGTGCCCAAGCGCAGGGCTCAGGTAATAATATCACATTACCTGATCTGACCAAAATTAATTTCTTTATAAGTAATTGAAAGATGGCTTCTTTTTTTTTTTTGCATCATTTGGCCGCAGTTATGCATAATCTAGCACTAGTAGTTGGGCGGATTGCTTTCTTCTAGTCATATAGTTTATCATTTAATTATTGTATTCACTTATCTTAATTATAGGTCACAAAAGTTGTTGAGCCATTTAAGTCACACTGGTCAAAATGTCCTTTGTAGAATTTCTCCACAGTGTTTGGTGGATTTTGGTTTATTCCTTGTTATATTCTAGTCTACCTGACTTGGGTAGTTGGTCACTGTGTATCACTCGGTCAAAAAATTACAATGATTTATTTAATTGCGGGTATCCTACTTTCTAGTAAAACAACCATCGTAGTTAGTTTATGTTTCACCGATGGTAATTTGTTGTGTGGTTCTTTGATTTACTTAGGCGGAGGTGCGGGCGTTCTTCGATGTTCACGAGCAAGAAGGGAGCCACCCGGGAGGCGTGCACCTGGAGATGACCGGTCAGAATGTGACGGAGTGCATCGGCGGGTCACGGACCGTCACCTTTGACGACCTGAGCTCGCGCTACCACACGCACTGCGACCCGAGACTGAACGCCTCCCAGTCTCTCGAGCTGGCCTTCATCATCGCCGAGCGGCTCAGGAAGAGGAGGATCGCGGCGTCGCAGCAGCTCAACCAGCACAGCTACTCCAGCTCTTTGCCCTCCTTAGGACTTTAGATGGGAGATTGTATTGTAGTAAAATATTTTATTGCCCTCTTTTTATTCTTTATTTTCGGTTATCTATTGACAAAGAACAAACCAGAACAACTCGGTGCGATCTCTGAGATAAAGAAGAATAAAGTGGTTCAAAGGAAATAGCAATTCACTGGAGACAATTGAAATAGTACTATCGTCATTAATACGCCATTGTTTTGGTCAATACCAACTAGCTTCTGATTAGGTGTAATTGGAAAATATTGCGCCTTGTTCAAGGGGACAAAGGAGGGATACCGTCCATCGCCATCATCATGGTTGTAAAGCATTCAAGAGTTAGTTAGCATGTGGGGAATTTGGTTGCTTTCACTTTCTTTACCACAATATGATAAAATAAACCACCATAGGATTACTTGCCTTTACACGGGTAGGCTTGAGCAATTTTGCTCGTTATTTGGTTATTTGCTAGCAAGTTATTTGTATTCGACTTCGACGTCAAATCGCACGTTTAATAATTGAGTCAAATACAAACTGAACCTTTTAGTTTGATGCCTTAACAAAGTCAAATACAAATTGAGATCAGCTCATTCTTTGTTCGGCTCAATATTGTTCTGATCACAAGTTAGGCTTTCCAGATCGTCACGCACTTAGAGCGCTGACCACGAGCTGGCCTCCAATAGTTTGGAGCCAATCTAAAACTGGCCATCTCATATTCGACAACAGCCCTGACACGGGCCACACCATTCATCGGGCCGAAATGCCAAAATCCATTAGTAATCGTTTATTTACTTCTTGTAGAAACAAAAAAACTACAGTGACAGTAAAAGGCGGGATAAAGAAATAGATAGATCTGGCACCAAATCCGAAATCCCATGAAAATAAATTGCCGCAAATCAATGAAGGATAGTCTTTAATAAACTACCGAATCTGAAGGTCAGAAACAAAATGCCAAAGATAACTGGCTTGCCCAAAATAAAACAAAAAAAAGCATACAATTACAAGTTAGATTCCGCAAAAGATTGTAACCACCAGCAGCCATAAAATTCGAGCATGATCAAGCTGTAAAAAAGCCAAGCCTATAGTGCAGGCATTATAGTTACTGATTTATCAAACAGGATGACGGTTACCGTTTATTGTCCCTCATCCATAGTCGCATCCATAGTACTCACCGGCACAAAGCTACAATATCAAATAATTCAGCAAATGTTTTGAAAGAACCATGCCGCTGATGGAATCAAGTGAACCAATCCCACAAGCAAACTACTGCAAACTACTGCGATAGTTACGATACTAATTATTAGGCTAGAAGGGCAGACAAACGGCCGTCCGACATCAGAAATATGGTCTATATCGCATTGGCCTCCGGAATCTGGGAACTTTCCTGGAAAGATGAAAAATGGGGCCATCAAATTATACATTTAAGACATAAAATGTAAACCAAGCATGCTTGCAAAAAGAGTCTATCAAATTATACAACATAAACAAAGTCAACAAACGTACCCATAACCATAAGGGGAGAAGAAATAAGGAGGCACGTATGGCCTCCTAAACCGATAGCCTAGGTGAGGATTGAACCGCCGAGGGCGGTATAGCTTCATTCCAGGTACATTAGTTCGTTTGGCCGCTACCTGAGAAACAGCATTTCCATTAATGCAAAAGAAAAAAAGATCAAATATGAGAATTTCATAGAATATTTATCGACTTTTGCGCGACAAAATGCCATGCTCCAAAGAATTGCAGCACCTTCAGCTGACGACCATGTAATTCAGATTCATTTAAGAGGAGGGCCTCCTGAACAGCTTCGACTTCCAAAAACTCCACATATGCGAAGCCCTTTGGCTGGCCAAACTTGTCAGTCAGGATCGTCACCCTGTTAACAGTTCCACAAGACTGAAAATGCTGCTGCACTTCTTCAGGGGTACATGCGTAATCAACCTGCATTGGATGTTGATCATTAGTTCCTCAAAGAATGTTTTTTAAAAATAAGACCTAGAACAGTGACAAGTTCATTGAAAATTCGGCGACAAAACATAGTGTATGAAATATCCAAGAGAGCAATTATTTCACAGCTCAGCTAACAGGTACTCGTTGAGAATGCTCTTCTGACTAACAAAAGATACAAGATAAGAAGATTCGAGATTAACTGCAAGACCACAGAATACAAGTCAATATTCTTTTGGTCACTGAATATCTAATGCTTAGAAGGGAGCAACATCCATGTCGAACCCCTCATATAAATCACCCATCAGACAAATAACTTCTACTATCAAATAAACATCTTCCGTTTTCACTATATTATGTTCAAGGAAAAAAAGAAACATAGTGCCTTCCCACACTGCAACTTATCACAGATAGTAGGAGACTAACATGCATTGCAATAACAGAAGATTTACTGTCTATAATTCTTCATTTTCCGTGGTATCTTTAGTTCCTGCTATCACCTTCATGTCGTACAAATTAGGTCATCAGTAGAACAAATTCGATAATGCTTCAACAAATGAAAACCAGGAGATCTACTTTCACAGATTAACTTAATGAAATTACTCCATAGGTTCACAATCTTCATCCATTATTTGAGTGGTTATATTGATAATGAAACAACCAAGCGAACGAGCACAAAAAAGTGAGAATAAGGGTAAGGTACAACACTCGTGTTCTTCACAACCTCACCAAGATCTACATAGCTGGGCCACAGAAAACGTGCAATAAAAGGAAATAGAAGCCTACAGAGAAAAGCAAGTAAGAAAGAAAGCCATCAAATAGCATAAATAAATTGACAAAGGTGGGTAACTGAGAAACAAAAAGGCAATGACTAATAAAAGCAAGAAGCTGTGACTCGACAAAAGTACTTGGAGTAACAAAAAACAACTCTAGATGCAAGCAAAACTCACATCAACAAAAGTTAGGCCTCATGTAAGGTTACACTTACATGTCACGCCCTTGTGTGCCCATAATGCTCAAGTCGACCAACATTTATAAGCTTTGGTGGCTGATGCAGATCAGTCAACAGTCCTTCCAGACCTGACTAGTGAGTGCCACTCTAGGAACCCAAGTTCCTCCACTCATTTTTCCTTAATTTATTCTCACAAAAAAATTCATCTGGGCCTTCTTTCTTCTCTTTTTCTATCTTTTTTCCTCTCAACGAATCAGTGCATTTACACTTTTTTTTTTAACTTTCTCTTCGGCCCACATTCTTTTGGCCTTTCTTTTTCATTTTTTTTTCAATAAATTTTTCTTGTTACGTATATTCTTTTTCTTTTTTTATTCTTTTGTTAATCACAGAATTATGCCAGAGCAGAGGAGCATGGATTTCAAAGAACTTGATGAAAACTGACCCTGCGACCATTATTAAAGTCAATAGGATCACTATGGAAGATAAAAATAAATGGGAAGATATAAATTAACACATAAAAGAGAGAGCAAAAAGTGTGAATAGAACAAATTGATGCTACAAAATGAAAAAGATAATACTAAGTGAAATTGGTTATTAAACGGATTGAAGCCAAAGTCTAATGCAGGACAAAAACGAGTAAAGTGAATGAAAGGACACCAATATATGCACAAGTACTCCTTTATTTAAACTGTAAGTGCTATAAAGAAGGGGTCTATAAATTCTGGAACATAAAATGTTTTCCTGCCTTTGCTTAACTACGCTGCTTATACATCCCCCATAGAAGAGCCATAATGTTTTAGAGGTCCTAGTGTTAATGACATGACTCTTTACATCAAGAATGAATAAACTAACCTAGCAACCACGGCAAATAGCAAGAATTAGTAAATAAGCTATTTTAGAAAAGAGTTGCATTAGACTGCTCCATGAATCTTAAAATTAATGAGCGTGAAAGAACATTGGACAAACTCAGCACCCACGAATTGCAAAGTAAAGAAACAGAACTACTTATTTTGTCAAAAAAGACTGGAAGAAGCAAGACGGAGACTGTTTTCACAAATATACTGTTGTGGAGCCTACAACCTCCTGAATCTTGATTGCATATGTCTACATCAAGGATCTCCCCGCCCCCCCCTTTTGAAATAAGTCATTGCTTGATGCAGAGGTAAAGGTATGATTGTTACAATCAAATCGGCGCATATTAAAGGTATGAAGGTTACAATCAAATCGGCGGCACATATTCAAATATTGAGCAGCCACTTCAGTGAGCCCTAAAAAGTAGAACTATCTCCAAATTCACAGTCACTGTGGGCAATGGGCTCATGGCCACACAAAGCAACTGATGCAGAAAAACCTTCCGCATAACACATCTGCTACCCATTCAAAATAATAACACATCTGCTAGATCTTCAAAAGAGTTATAAGGTCCTAGAAGCAATGTGCTACAATTTTATCATCCCCAATGATGCAAAAGTCCAACTGAACTATCCCAGCGAGTTCTCATACGTTGATAGTCCATTTACTGGAAAACAGGACCCAGGTTTTAACTATCACTATGATCCCTACCAGGCTACCATACATAAAGCAGTACATCTACTAAAGATCTTTATTTTTTTTTTTTAACCCTTGGCCCGTGGCAAATGGCTCTTATTTATCTATGTTCCTTCGCATACCCCATACTTCTCATAACTTAAAGAATAAGCAATATTGAGTAAGCAACTAAGCACTATAACAACTTCAAGAACAAATATCAGATTCTCAAATAGCTATATAAGTAAATAGCTTATGGATGTTTAAAGTGCAGATAATCCCCCAATCTTATGTAACAACAATACCAAGGAGGGAAAAATGCTAAGCATAACAAGCAACTGGACAGTAACATATACGTTAGGACAGGAAGAATAGAATATGACCGCGTTACGGAGCCACCACATTAATGACAGTCCAACAAGTAACATAATCAAATATCTCTATGAGAGAGTAAGAGAATGTAGAAACTTACATTACCAACAAACACAGATCGAGAATCCACCTCCTCCTTAGATGCCTGATTTGCCGCTGCATTTGCAGGATCTATTTGAAATAAACACATTAACTACATTAGTATTACTAGAAGGTAATAGCAAAAAAGGCGTACCATACAGAAATTACTCAAGAAATTCATTAAACGTGTGGTAAAAATTAACAAAAAGATCTGGAAGATAAAAAACCCATCAGGCTCCTTTTAAGACACTGCTGATCAGTAAAATACGCGATCTTTTTCTCTCCATGCATCAGACATTCATCTGCCCTTTAACATTTACCAAGTGTTCTAATCAACCTCACTCCTTACGTACTCAATTTCCAAATCATCAACTATCAAAATCAACCCTTCTCAAACCCCGATTCCCTTCGATCATTAGCTCCACGAACAGTCTAATGAACAGCACGCGAGGCGTTCATCGCATAAATTCTAGAACTAACAGGACAGCAAATAACTGTAAAAAATTAGTTTGCGGGCGTATCAATCCCATCATATGAAATACGAAATTGCACAATTAGATAGGCCACGAGAAACCCTCAACAGATCCGATCGGAACGAAATTTCACAAACTGTCACCTAATTCTGAAGAGATTAAGTAGAGCATTGGGTTTCAGTAGCTCAAAACCCTAGAGGAAAGAGAGAGTTCCGCAAACCTTGTACGGCTCCCATCTCCTTCTCAACCTTCGCCTGCATCTCTCGGAGAGCCACGGCTTCCTCCTCCATGTCCTTGAGGCGCTTCTTCATCTCGTCCAGCTCCTGCATCTGCCCCCGAGGAGCGCTAGGGTTAGGGTTAGGGTTAGGGTTGAGATTGGAGAAATAGATGGGGATCGGAGAACCTTTACGGCGTCCTCCTCCGCCGCGGCCATGTCGACGTCGGCGCCGTGGGGCTCCATCTCGCCGTCCATCTCGCCCTCGTCGGGGATCTCTTGGCCGTACACCTCGTGCTCCTCCTCCTCCATTGTCGCATACAGATTACAGAGCTCTCTCTCTCCTCATGACGATCCCATGATACGCGGTTTAATACTTGTTGAGCCGGTTCGCGATGGTCCGGTACGGTCCGGTCCGGTCTGGTCCTGTTTGTTCCAGCACCATCAATAAGATAATGCACCGTAGTGCACACTTAAAAAAAGCAGCGATTACTATAATTATCTATTTATTCGATTTTGTACAGCAATAAATATTAAAAAAAAATATTGCACTTATTTGGAATGATAATAACTAATATACCTTCTCATGGATCAAAATATTTTATTACTTTGCAAAATTTTCTTCAAATATATTCACGGAACATACCTTCTATAACTAAATTTAGTCCCTACGTTCTTGATAGATTTAAAATATATATATATAATATAGATAGTCAAAGTATGTCGAAGTTGTTTCCTAATTTAGACAAATATAAGAACCTATAATTAACTTGGAATTTGATACTTTAAATAGATCTATTTTAATTTGGTTGTTTAATTTACAAATATATATATATATATATATATATAGAGAGAGAGAGAGAGAGAGTCCAGTGAGCTCAATTCTATGAAATTATGATCTTGTAAAAGACCAAGACCGATCTTGTGAATTTTTTACCGTTAGATCTACGCCTTCGATCATTTTCACCCATTAGATTATACTATTCAACCAACCACCCACTCAACCCAAGGGGGTCCACATCATCCTAACCACACATCTATTAATTCAAGGACTAAAAACTTACAAGCACTAATGACATCTTTTAAAAACGATGAGCTCAATTATATATATATATATATATATATATATATATATATATATATATATATATATATATATATATATATATATATATATATATATATATATATATATATATATATATATATATATATATTTAAATTCAATCCATTGATCATTTAATCTTTATATGGATATGGATCTAACGAAATCACGGCGCATGCAAACATTCAAGAGCCGTCTGATCTCGATCGGACGGACCACCCAGCATCAACTAATTAATTCCATAATCACACAGAGATGCGGGCCCACACGTCATCCTCACAAAGCGTCTGATCTTGCATATGCCCGCAGCACGTTTCTGGAACCTTCCAAAATCGCCCTCCGGAACGTTCTCGTTTCTCGAACCTATCTAGAAGCTTCTACGCGAATCTGGCCTTCTTTCCCAAGAAACGACGAACCTACTCTCTCTATATAAACCCCCTCGTCTCAAAGGAGCTGCACACATATAGCATCGAGCAATCACCTAATAGAGATCCAATGGCTGCGATGATCGCTTCACGGAGGGTGCTTCTCTCGAAGCTTCTGGAGAAGCTCACCTTCTCCCCTCTCCGCTCCGCCGCCGCCGCTCCCTCCACCCGCTTCTTCAACACCGACGCCCAACTCCGCAAGTACGAGGACGAACACCCCGACGACGTCGACCACCGCGGCGCCGGCTCCGCCGTCTCCCGCCGCTTCCCCACCATCTTCGGAGGTAGTCGTCATCTTATTCTATCCGATCCAATCATGTTGTTGTGATTCGTCTTCACAAGATTGATGGTGAATCTAAATACTGATTGTGTGATCGCAGATGTGTTCGATCCGTTCAATCCGACGCGGAGCCTGAGCCAGGTGCTGAGCCTGATGGACCAGATGCTGGAGAACCCGGTGGCGGCGGGGACGAGCCGCGGGGGGGTCGGGGGCCTGCGGCGCGGGTGGGACGCGAAGGAGGACGAGGAGGCGCTCTACTTGAGGGTGGACATGCCGGGGCTGGGGAAGGAGCACGTGAAGGTGTGGGCGGAGCAGAACACGCTGGTCATCAGGGGCGAGGGGGAGAAGGAGTCGGAGGACGACGGGGAGGGGGGCGCGCGCAGGTTCAGCAGCAGGATCGACCTCCCCGCCGACTGCTTCAAGGTGGATCAGATCAAGGCCGAGATGAAGAACGGCGTGCTCAAGGTCGTCGTGCCCAAGGCGAAGGAGGAGGATCGCAAGGACGTGTTCCATGTCAACGTTGAGTGAATTTCCCAATCCTTTTAAAATTCGCGTCTCTTCGGATTTTACTCTGGTTTTCTCGCTCTCGCTCTGTTTCTGTATGTTCTGGTCTCTCGAAATGTAGTGTACGGTATTTTGCTTTTTGCTTCTTATCGCGGACTATGAACGAAGGATTGTACGAGTTTTGCTAATTTGAGGTTATCGCCGAACAGTCCAATGTAAGATAATTTGGTCGCGGAACCTGGGAAGCAATCTTAGTTTCGTTGGATTTTGCCGTTATTTTTCATGAATTTTAGATTGAATATGAGATTGAATGTGCTCTCCCGTATGAGGATGGTACAACGATGTACCCTAAACCCTAAACTCATATTCGTCTAGGCCTAACTCTGTAGTAGGGTCTTGTAGATGCCTCTCTTTATCAACACACGCTTTTAATGTATCGATGTATATATACTAATTTCTCAAAAAAAAGATGTATATAAACTTCAGCTGAGCATTTGTTTCTGCCAACTTTTGTGGTTTTGGACTTCATCTGCTGAGAACTGTCTAAAGAAGATTTTCTGATGCAGCATTAGGGAGTGTGAAAGTTGCTAGCTGGCCTCTAATTTTTGTCGAATTTAGGGTTTTGTAGTCTTATTCAATATGTCAATCCAAGTGCTTCTTTGTGTTTTGCAAGCCTTTTGCAAGGTCAGGTTCGGTGAGCCGCACTGTGCAGTAATAAATGGAAAGATTAGCAATGATTTGTTTAGATGAAATCGGCTTATGAATCAAAACGCAAGCATAATGGAGCCTTTATATTTAATTTATTTGAGAGGAATAGCATGATGAACCAAGAAATTCCCAGGGCCGATCGAGATTGGTCCTAGGCTATCGACAATGCGTTACAAGAGCCTTCTTTTCCCTATTGTAAATCGTCTTTTACTGTAATAGTCTTTTACAGCGGGAAAGAAAAATTAAGAAAGGGTTTCTACATCAGTTCGGCAACGCTGATTACGTACTCGTTTGTGCAGGTCAATTATGCCAAGACCTTTTTTTTTTTGAGAGAGATAAGTAGCACGATGCTCGCTTCGTTTATTTCATTTAGAAATAAATTTAATTAGAAATGTGAATCAACTAGGATTCGAACTTAGATCACGGGTACCAACTATCAAGTTCTTTACCAATTGCTCTAGAGACGGTCGGTTGCCAAGGCCAGTTGTTCTTTTGCCTATCTCATAGATAAAATATGTAACATTTCAATTTCTAAAATACAAAAATATAAGAGCTCACTCCTATTGTTCAGGAAAAAAAAGAAGACAGTATGGCTTTTCGAGCTCATGGTCCAATATTTTAGCCTTCCAGCCTCTATGCCACGAAAGGGATACACAGAGGTATAAACATGAACCTTCATAAGATGTCTTATAAGTAATACAAGGATCACTGCTCAATATCAAATATACAATTTCTCTTTCATCAAGTATGAAAAGAGAATTATACTTATTCCATTTTAATCTCAAACTGCTTAACGGTTAAGGTTCAGTTGATGGTTGCTCCATTGTATGCACGGATTTCTCCGGCGCCTTGAACCGCACACCCTTCATCATAGGCTTAACCTTCTCTGTGATTTTCACAATCATCAAGAAGAGCATCCTATAGAGTATCACCATCCCAAACAAAATAAGCAGATTAATCCACTTGGAGTAGCTCATCTCAACTTCCCAAATATTACGCAAAATCTCTTCACCGGTGATCGTGGGAGGTGCTCCGGCTCGGTCGTTGGGGAAGGTCAATCCTAAGAACTCGTTCTTGTAGAAGCCCTGGCTAGCATATTTATGGAACGAAATGTAGTACATCGGGTATCGCCAGACAGGCGTGGGAAGATCGTCCGGTAAGCGAAAGAAGCCGCCGTTCAGCATCATTGCCCCTTGAATCCCCGCACCGGTTATAATTCCCATGAGGAAATCCGGCACGATGCTTGCGACGATCATCATCAGACCCTCCACTAACATCACGCACATGAATAGCACTAGAACAAAGTAGGCGAAATGATCTGCACCTCTCTGCAGGTGGACGAGATAGTAGGCGATGGCGCCTGGTACTACGGAGATAAGCGCCAAGTAAGGAGTGGCGGAGAGTGTGTTTGCAATTGTGAACGCAGTGACACCGTAATGCCCATTTAATCTTTCTCTTTGGAATATCTACGCCAAAAGAAAACCACAAGTCAAATTGGTACATACATAATTTAGTTAATGCTATAACTCTTGCTTGTGAACAATAAACAGCAAAGCATTACTATTTTGTTGCAAAACAAGTCGACATATACCTTCATATCCTCCACAAAAGAGGGGAATCCTCCAATTGCCATGAAAGTCAGGAATCCTGCGATGAACATAAGCATAGATCCCCTAGCCTGAAAAGATTATAACTATATATTGTCAAATGATCGATGATCATACATAGATAATAATTCTCGCTTCGTAGCGTTAACTCGGGAGGGATCTCATAAGCTTTAAACTTACTTGGATCGATCCGTACGAGTAACCTACGTTGTAGAAGATGGTCCCAATGCAGAGGCAGAGAGCGATATAAATTGCAAATCGTAACCAATAATAGCCCAAGTCTCTGTACATGTTCACAAAGGATCTTCTGGTGAGAACAAGCGTCTGAGTTAAAAAGCTGGCCTGACTACCCTTCTTTATTGATGATCCTCCCTTCATATAAAAAAAAACAAAACAAAAAAAAAGTCAGAAACAAGTTCATGCATTACGCGCGAGGTTACAACAAAAGTTGTGTATCTTTAGTTAGATATACGATTCACCATTTCGCATATCTCAGCTATTCGCTGTGCTACTCTCTGTGAATTGACGGAGGATTCATAAGAATTAACCAAAATCTCGATAGCTTCAGCTGTGGTGGTTGTCGTAGCTTCAGGGACGCCTTCGATGTCCTGATTTAGAGAAAGTAGTTGAGACCATAACTTACTTGCGGTTTAGAATTAAGAAAGATGACTAATATTAAGATGTCACGTACCTTATCAAAGTCTTTGTTGATGGTCCTTAGAAAGTGATCAGAAGGATTTCTCAGAGGAGGACAGGGGAAGCCATTTGAAGCGAAAAACTGGCGACAAATTAAGGAAAGATGATGAACATTAATAACCAAGCTAGTATGCAATAATCGATAGAAAAGTTGAAGAACATCAATGAACAAATCAGAAACAACAACAACTTAGTATGTTTTTATTCCCTGTTATTAATTGTTATGATCACATCTCATCGAGGCCTGTCTCATCTGTAACACATACTAACTAGAAGGACACGATCTTAGAACAATTCACTGAACTGCCGCAATTAATTGCTAATCTAATTCTAACAGAAAACAAGAATCTCTCGTGTTTCATTTTGTCCTTTGGTAATCAAGATATCTGCGTACCTCACTAGTCTCCGAAGCCGCGCCGAAGAAAACTGTTCTGCCGTAGGCAAGCAGGCAGAGGCCGTGGAAGAGTTCGAAGACTTCACTGCTAGGCTGATGAATGGCCGCGACAACCGCCATGCCCTCCGTTTTCGCGAGTCTCGCGATGCGGCTCATGACGTGGTACGAGGCGGCGCTGTCGAGCCCGCTGGTGGGCTCATCCAGGAAGAGGAGCTGGGGCCGGGTTAGGATCTCCGTGCAAATGCTTACTCTTCTCTTTTGTCCGCCGCTGATACCCTTCGCGGCCCACCCTCCTATCCTTGTGTCCATTGCTCCTTCCAGGCCCATCTCTTGTATAGTTTCCTCCGCGCGCGCTTTTTTCTCCGACCGCGACATGGAGTCCGGCAGCTGCAGCTGCGCCGAGTAGTAGACGACTTCGCGGACGGTGAGAGTGGTCATTAGCACGTCGTCTTGAGTCACATAAGCCTGAAGCAAGAGAATTTGAATCTATCAAGATTCGTAAAATGGACTTTTGGTTCTAATGGAGTGTAAGCTTTGATGCATGTTTGTAACTTCCAACTTCCAGTACAGAGATACTTATGAAAAAAAGACAAAAAAAAAGGAGGGGGGGGGGGGGAATAATCCAACGGCGGGTGTTGTAATACGCACCGACGTCCCAAAGGCCAACTTCTGTCGCCTACCGTTGATCAGAATCTCTCCTGTTTGGTTTACGTTCCCGCCTAATCTTCCTGCGGGTGTAATCAGAATTTCAATTTTACTAATTTTACGTTCCTGCCTAATCGCCTGAGCTACGAGCTATTTGGATTTGAATATCTAATTTTTCATAATTTGAATTTTGCTATTCAACCTTTTAATTTTATTTGATTTGAATAAGTAAACAGTGATATGAGTCATATGACTCTAAAATTTAAGCTAACTACTTATCTTAATGAATTTAAAATTGAGAGATTTACATAAAATATATTAGTTAAATCTGTAAAAATAAATAATATATTCAAATTTATTGATCGGTTAAAATTAAACAAGTTGAAAGATTAGATAATAAAACTAAAAATTTAAAAAATTGGACGGTCAATTTTAAGCCGTCCATAATTATATCCAAACAGCCTATAATTCAAATAAGTTTGAGGTACTATTTTACCTGCCAACGTATCAAGAAGTGTAGATTTGCCACACCCAGAAGGCCCCATGATAGCCAGAACCTCCGCCGGCTGGGCGTACCCGCTGAGTCCACAAAGAATCGCCGTGCGGTTGCCTTTGCCGTCGGACGCCAACACCCACAGATCGTCCCACGTCAAGCGAACACCGCCGCACTCCCTTCCGCCGCTGTCGCGGCCTGCAGTGCGGCCCATCCTGCTCCCATTCTCCGTCATCGGTATCGCCACCTCCGCGGGGAGTTCGGTCTCCTGATGCAGAGTTCGGCGGTGCAACAGCGGCGGCAGAGGCCCGAAGGAGCTACCGAAGGGGAAGGACCCCTCGTCGCTCTTCGGAGAGTCGTCGCCCGATTCATGGCTTATGCCGTGCGTCTCGAAAGCGGCTTTTTCGATCGATACCGGACGGCACGGCGGGCTTGGGCTCGGTCTTGGTGTCCATCCGGGTACGTTTTGTGCCGTCGCCATGGAAGTAAACTGGGGGGAGGGAACTCTACTCGTATATAGCTAGCTAGTTGCAATTTGCAAACAAGGATAAGTGGATTTAAGTTTCGAAAGATAGTATTATTTTTTGTGAAAGATCGGGACGCTTTTTGTAAAGTCAGGTAATGTTCGTTGTTTTGTTACATTTTTCATTCTGACGTTTGATTTTGTCCTTGTCTTTGTCTTTATCGTATTAATTTCTCTCTTTTTCTTCTTCTGTTTTTTCGTTGACATTTTGTTGCCAGGAAGTCTAGCATCGCCGTCTCACTATTTATAGCTAAATTTAAATACTTAATAAATAAAGCAGTACGATACTCCCTTTTTCTCAACCAAAAAAACAAAAAAAAAGGATAAGTGGATTTAGACCATAGAGCAAATGAGACTTTCTTTTGAATACATACACTAATTTAATAGGTAGGATTAATTCATGACATGTGATGGGCAACTGTTGAAGTAATTGTAATACGATGATGATGATGATGATAATAATAATAATAACAATAAGTACTTTGGCGGTGGAAAGCTGATGGCAAATTCACCGTGAAATCAATATATACGGTGCTTAGTGATGGAGGGACAAAAGATGTCCGCGCTAGTAAATTCTTCATTAGGCTTGTTATCTTACAATCTCATTAAGAGGGGATGGACAGGAAACACAACTTGTGTCCTATGCAGAATTGAAAGAGAAACGGTGAATCACCTATTTTCACGATGTGTATTCAGCAAATTCTTGATTGCCATGGCTGGCGGTTCAGGTTGGGGGCCTAGGTGATGATGTAAGGTACATATGGGATAAGTGGATGGCAAGGGACCGTGCTTAATCGGTTGGAAACATAATGTAACGACCCAACCCGCTAGCAATAATAATTCGTTGGGCCTAAACCACCGGCCCAAAATATTTAAACCCAGTTATTATATCTAGTGTGTTCGCTACTTATAAAGCTATCAGACTATCCCACATTATCTGATGTGGGACTATTGGAATGTCACATACTCCTCTCGTTTAGATCCTGACGCCCTCGTCAGACCTACCCAATTATATATATAGTCCCATATTCACCGGGCGATGTGAGATCTATCTCACACTTCCGGCTGGTTATTCGACTCTGATACCAATTGTAACGACTCAGTCCACTAGCCGACAATCTAACTCCTCAGGATACACCGATCTCAACGGTCATCGACGACAGAAGTTAAGGAACCAACACGAGATACAACGACCGACCACTCAGGTCACGAAAATATATACAATGCACTAACCAACTATGTCACCATCTCACAGATAGTTACGAAACCGCTCTACTCTAGATATGATACAAAATATGTAGAACAGACAAGTAGAACAATAAGGAAATATGGCATCACATGCAGATAATCTACTCTACTCCTACACATGATACGAAGTATAAAAACATCCGAGTAGAGTATAACCAAATAATGTGGGTGCTAGACTCAATATATAGTATAAGTACGGATAATAATAAAAGAGCAAGGGTAAGAAAACAGCACCGAACGTGCACTACTATAACGATGTCGGATCGAAGTACCGACGTCGGATCGTTTGTGCAGGTCAATTATGCCAAGGCCAGTTGTTCTTTTGCCTATCTCAAGTGTTAAGATACTGTTTCCTATATTCTGCAAAAAAGTGCTCCTCTGCCTCTGCACATAGCAGCAGAGATAAATTTGGATAAAATATGTAACATTTCAATTTCTAAAATACAAAATATAAGAGCTCCCTCCTATTGTTCAGGAAAAAAAAAAAACAGTATGACTTTTCGAGCTCATCTTCCAATATTTTAGCCTTCCAGTCACTATGCCACGAAAGGGATACACAGAGGTATAAACATAAACCTTCATAAGATGTCATATAAGTAATACAAGGATCACTACTGAATATCAAATATACAATTTCTCTTTCATCAAGTATGAATAGAGAATTATACTTATTCCATTTTAATCTCAAACTGCTTAACGTACGGTTAAGGTTCAGTTGATGGTTGCTCCATTGTATGCACGGATTTCTCCAGCGCCTTGAAACGCATACCCTTCATCATAGGCTTAACCTTCTCTGTGATTTTCACAGTTATCAAGAACAGCATCCTATAGAGTATCACCATCCCAAACAAAATAAGCAGATTAATCCACTTGGAGTAGCTCATCTCAACTTCCCAAATGCTCCGCAAAATCTCTTCACCGGTGATCGTGGGAGGTGCTCCGGCTCGGTCATTGGGGAAGGTCAATCCTAAGAACTCGTTCTTGTAGAAGCCTTGGTTAGCATATTTATGGAACGAAATGTAGTACATCGGGTATCGCCAGACAGGCGTGGGAAGATCGTCCGGTAAGCGAAAGAAGCCGCCGTTCAGCATCATTACCCCTTGAATCCCCGCACCGGTTATAATGCCCATGAGGAAATCCGGCACGATGCTTGCGACGATCATCATCAGACCCTCGACTAACATCATGCACATGAATAGCACTAGAGCAAAATAGGCGAAATGATCTGCACCTCTCTGCAGGTGGACGAGATAGTAGGCGATGGCGCCTGGTACTACGGAGATAAGCGCCAAGTACGGAGTGGCGGAGAGTGTGTTTGAAATTGTGAACGCAGTGACACCGTAATGCCCATTTAATCTTTCTCTTTGGAATATCTACGCCAAAAAGAAAACCACAAGTCAAATTGGTACATACATAATTTAGTTAATGCTATAACTCTTGCTTGTGAACAATAAACAGCAAAGCAATTACTATTTTGTTGCAAAACAAGTCGACATATACCTTCATATCCTCCACAAAAGAGGGGAATCCTCCAATTGCCATGAAAGTCAGGAATGCTGCGATGAACATAAGCATAGATCCCCTGGCCTGAAAATATTATAACTATTGTCAAATGATGATCATACATTGATAATAATTCTCGCTTTGTAGCTTTAACTCGGGAGGGATCTCATAAGCTTTAAACTTACTTGGATTGATCCGTACGAGTAACCTACGTTGTAGAAGATGGTCCCAACGCAGAGGCAGAGAGCGATATAAATTGCAAATCGTAACCAATAATAGCCCAAGTCTCTGTACATGTTCACAAAGGATCTTCTGGTGAGAACAAGCGTCTGAGTTAAAAAGCTGGCCTGACTGCCCTTCTTTATTGATGATCCTCCCTTCATAAAAAAAAACAAAACAAAAAAAAAATAAAGGTAAGAAACAAGTTCATGAATTACGTGCGAGGTTACAACAAAAGTTGTATCTTAAGTTAGATTTATGATTCACCATTTCGCATATCTCAGCTATTCGCTGTGCTACTCCCTGTGAATTGACAGAGGATTCATAAGAATTAACCAAAATCTCGATAGCTTCAGCTGTGGTCGTTGTCGTAGCTTCGGGGACGCCTTCGATGTCCTGATTTAGAGAAAGTAGTTGAGACCATAACTTACTTGCGGTTTAGAATTAAGAAAGATGACTAATATTAAGATGTCACGTACCTTATCAAAGTCTTTGTTGATGGTCCTTAGAAAGTGATCAGAAGGATTTCTCAGAGGAGGACAGGGGAAGCCTTTTGAAGCGAAAAACTGGCGACAAATTAAGGAAAGATGATGAACATTAATAATCAAGCTAGTATGCAATAAACGATAGAAAAGTTGAAGAACATCAATGAACAGATCAGAAACTACAACAGCTTAATATGTATTTATTCCCTGTTATTAATTGTTATGATCATCCCATCTAAGCCTGTCTCATCTATTACTATTATATCGATGAACTGATTTTTTTTTTTCCCTTTTTTTTTTCTCTACTGGCCAAAATGTTGGCAATGAAAATTACAAGTCACTATGCACTATACAGTTTGACTTTTAAATAGTAATAGGTGGAAATTAAAATATAAAGATCATCTAAATTGCAATGATTCGGAGTATCAGGTAAAGTTAAAAGAAAAGTTTCAGTGGTTTGTGAGTTCATCTATGCATGTAATTTGACTCAAAACTCCACACCAACTAAACTCTGTAACACATACTAACTAGAAGGACATGATCTTAAAACAATTCACTGAACTGCCGCAATTAATTGCTAATCTAATTCTAACAGAAAACAAGAATCTCTCAAGTGTCATTTTGTCTTTTGGTAATCAAGATATCTGCGTACCTCACTAGTCTCCGAAGCCGCGCCGAAGAAAACTGTTCTGCCGTAGGCAAGCAGGCAGAGGCCGTGGAAGAGTTCGAAGACTTCGCTGCTAGGCTGATGAATGGCCGCGACCACCGTCATGCCCTCCGTTTTCGCGAGCCTCGCGATACGGCTCATGACGTGGTACGAGGCGGCGCTGTCGAGCCCGCTGGTGGGCTCGTCCAGGAAGAGGAGCTGGGGCCGGGTTAGGATCTCCGTGCAAATGCTTACTCTTCTCTTTTGTCCGCCGCTGATGCCCTTCGCGGCCCACCCTCCTATCCTTGTGTCCATTGCTCCTTCCAGGCCCATCTCTTGTATAGTTTCCTCCGCGCGCGCTTTTTTCTCCGACCGCGACATGGAGTCCGGCAGCTGCAGCTGCGCCGAGTAGTAGACGACTTCGCGGACGGTGAGAGTGGTCATTAGCACGTCGTCTTGAGTCACATAAGCCTGAAGCAAGAGAATTTGAATCTATCAAGATTCGTAAAATGGACTTTTTGTTCTAAAGGAGTGTAAGCTTTGATGCATGTTTGTAACTTCCAATTTCCAGTACAGAGATACTAATGAAAAAATCCAACGGCGGGTGTTGTAATACGCACCGACGTCCCAAATGCCAACTTCTGTCGCCTACCGTTGATCAGAATCTCTCCTGTTTGATTTACGTTCCCGCCTAATCTTCCTGCCGGTTTAATCAGAATTTCAATTTTACTGTGCATTTCATTTTAGAAAAAAAACAAAAAAAAACATAAAACCAGAGAACATGGTCAACTATATGTGCGCAGTAATACTACCCATGTATGTAGATGTTACATTATTAGCAAAAATGTATGAAACTTATCTGAGCTATAAGCTATTTGGATTTGAGTATCTAATTTTTCAAAATTTGAATTTTACTATTCAACCTTTTAATTTTATTTATTTTGAATAAGTAAGCAGTGTTATGACTATAAAATTTAAGCTAACAACTTATCTTAATAAATTTATAATTGAGAGATTTATATGAAATACATTAGCTAAATCCGTAAAGATAAATAATAGATTCAAATTTATTGACCGATTAAAATTAAACTAAGTTGTAGTAAAATTAAAAATTTAAAAGATTGGACGGTCAAATTTAAGCTGTCCATAATTATATCCAAACAGCTAGTCGATAATTCAAGTAAGTTTGAGGCACTATTTTACCTGCCAACGTATCAAGAAGTGTAGATTTGCCACACCCAGAAGGCCCCATAATAGCCAGAACCTTCCCCGGCTGGGCGTACCCGTTGAGTCCACAAAGAATCGGCGTGCGGCCGCCTTTGCCGTTGGACGCCGACACCCACAGATCCTCCCACGTCAAGCGAACACCGCCGCGCTCCCTCCCGCCGCTGTCGCGGCCTGCAGTGCGGCCCATCCTGCTCCCATTCTCCGTCATCGGTATCGCCACCTCCGCTGGGACTTCGGTCTCCTGATGCGAAGCTCGGCGGTGCAACAGCGGCGGCAGAGGCCCGAAGGAGCTGCCGAAGGGGAAGGACCCCTCGTCGCTCATCGGAGAGTCGTCGCCCGATTCATGGCTGATGCCGTGCATCTCGAAAGCGGCTTTTTCGGTCGATGCCGGACGGCGCGGCGGGCTTGGGCTCGGTCTTGGTGTCCATCTGGGTACGCTTTGTGGGGTAGCCATGAAAGTAAACTGGGGGGGAGGGAACTCTATTAGTATATAACTAGCTAATTACAAATTAAGCTTTGAAGTCTTTACCTCAGATTTAATATCAGAGCAAATGAGACTTTTTGAATACATACACTAATTTAATAGGTAGGATTTGCATGTGATGGGCGGCTGTTGAAGTAATAATAATAATAATAATAATAATAATAATTATTGTAATATATGGTCAACTATGACTTTGCATGAGATCATCCTGAGATAAAAAAAAAAAAAGAAGAAAGACTAAGTTTCTTATTTTTTTTCGTGCGCAATATTACGTGTCGCATATTGTATTTAGTTGATTATACATATTTTTTTGCAGTACCATCAGATAGCATAGAAATATATCTCTCCGTACTTTTTTTTCTCAATTTTATTTTATTTAATATTATTAAATAGATCTTAATATCAACCTAAGCTTATATATATTATATGAAATTGTAGAATATCCGAAGTAGGGTTTGTGAATGCCTTGGGTCTCGTTGTAGGCGGCAAAGAAATTGTTCGCTGAACTTCGTGCACGCAATCCTTGCACCGCACAAGTTACATGGCGATTTTGGAGACCACCAGCAGAATTCGGTACGAGCCGATATACGAAATTAGACGACATTGTATTGAATATATAATACAAAACGTACGTTACGTAAGCAGATTCACAAATCTTGAGCTAATCATTAAAATGTGTTTATATAGCCTGTGGTGTTTGTAGTGATCTATTTGTTTTTTATATTTATATTTGTTAGATCTGATTTGAATTCAGTTTTGGCTTAAGTTCGGATTTTCGACTCGCCGACAGTTTCGCGATGCGATCAATTTGGAAAAAAAAAATTATGGAGAAAAAATGAATGTCTGTGGTGGGTAGCGGACGGCTCGGGCCGTCAGGCTCGAGCCCGGTGCGGGGGGCGGAGCCCCCCGCAGTACGGATCGGATCCGAAACCCGTTATGTTTTTTCTTTTTCATTTTTGCCCTAGAGGCGTGAGATTGTGGTTGGTTGAAATCAAAAGAAACTCTGTATTCCTTTTTTTAGTTCGATAGTGAAGTTCTCTCCTCCCTCGCCCGTGATTTTTTTTCTGCAAAAGATTTTCCACGTAAATCTGTGTGTTCATCATTTCTGCTTGTGGTTTTGATTGTGTTTGTGTTCGCCATTTTGGTTCCTGTTTGTGCGCTTGTCGTAACAATATCTTAACTGAAAATTTTCATGGATACTCTCGTAACAGACTGAAATTTTATCAATAGCTCATCTAAAATTGAAAATATCATGAATGACTCTCCAGATAACATGCCTCTAGAATCTAACCAAAAATGTTTTAAATACTATTTCTACGTATGTATGGCCCGTTAAATATAGAAGTTATAACGAATATTTTAAGTTTTAACACTTTTCACAAATATTCTTTCAAATTATGCAACGGCCAAATGAGGATAGACTTTAAATTCTCCTAAGCACCTTTCTTCTCCGCAAGCAAACTATATATTTCTTACCCCTCCTACATAGTAGTACATTCGCATCACTTTTACTACTTATTCTCTTCAAATAGCAATGAACCAACTAAGTAGTCAGTTTTTTACAGCAACCCAACTCCTATTTGCGATTATGATAAACCATGCCAAATTTGAATATCAAAGCAACCACGTAGTGAAGATTGACGATTTTATCGACATCCAAATTGGAGGATAAGTTGATGTGATCCTTTAGCGTGTACATAATTATTAATTAATTAAATTCTAAATACATAATAATGTTGAATATTTTTTTACAGGTTGAGGCATAAAAATTGTATAACTAATTTGCATGAGTAAATAATTTTTAACACAGCATAATCGACTTAAAATATCATATCCAAATGCTGGAGATCTCAGAGTCGATTATTTATTATTTTATTTTTGACTCTCACTTGCCGTTTCATTCAGGGTCGGGTCCAGGCGGGTTTAACAGATCGAAACGATTAAAGGAAAAAAAAAAAAATCTCCATCCTCCCGCTCTATTTACTTGGCTGATCGCGACGGATTCAGAATATATTATATTTTTTGTTCCCACTTAAAACCCCATTCGGCACGAATTCGAGCGGAAGCCCCACCAACCCGTCCCTAGGTACAATTTAATGTAATTAAGCCAAATATATAACACTATAGATGATAAAGAGAATGAGGTGCACATGCTAACGTGGTGCCCCAAGTTGATGCACCGATTTGGATCTTATTAACCAAACCATTTTCTTTTCTTTTTTTTTTTATTTTTTATATTTTATTTAATTTTATTGTGAAGTGAATTGACCAACGAGTATAATCGCAGCCATCTCGTTTTGTGTGAGCGCACGTTCCCTTAAATTTCGTGTGCAGAACTTTTCAATATTCTGTGCATGAGATTTTTCAACACGGGCCATCTAGCCGTCCATTCGAAGCGAAATTAATTATCATTGTTGTTTAATTATGTCACATATAATTTTAAATTAATTATATTACGACGGTATGGATATGTTTGTTACTACTATTATTATTATTATTATTATTTTGTAGCTGTGTATAATATAATAATAATCTTTGACTAGACGCTGTTATTTTGGAAACTAAGATACATTTTCAGACGACTCATAATTTCGTGTTCTATTCTCCTTCATCTTAAGTTATACCCTTTCAAACCAGGTATATATTACTTTGAGGCAGTATATAATAATATTCAGAATGAAGCAGGTAGATAATAGAATAGTTTCAAAAATATGGAGCATGTAGTTGAACCCAGCAAAACACGTCAAATTATTATTGCATTAATTTGACAATATACAACGGATTGTACCTCACCCAGTTGACTGAAAATTTGATGATTGTTATTTCAAGTTCAAAGCCTATCTACTCACATTGCTAACTTAGTTCATTAAAAACAAAAAGCACATAATAGTCTCTACTACCTTTCTCTTTCAAAAAATAATAATAATAATAATAATTGTAGAAACTAAAAAAATTGACGACGAACTCCTCAAAATCATACATTCTACACTGCATTTGGAGAATCTATGATGCGTATGAAATCACAGTTATACGGATCAATTTTCAAAGTCGTATAAAACACCAACAACAGTTGCAGAAACAAACAAAACAGAAATCGTGTACCAGGTCCATTTTTGATTAGAAATATAAAATTACTTATGCACAAGTAATTAACCGAATAACCACATACACACCCCAGCCAGATAAAAAAAAAAATTCGATCCAACATTCCTTTCTACACTATTTCATGCACAAAATTCTATTTGAGAGAGCAGAAAGCAGCAACAATACCAAACAAGGATTCAAATCGATATTTCCTAGCCAGTTCTGAGGATACATTCTCATGCTAAATAACAACTAAATTTGTGGGAGCAAGCAAAACGAATAACGAGTAACAATCAAAATTCGCGCGATCACATCCAGGAAGCGAAATCAATACATTATTAGAAATTTCGGCAACAAAAACTACATACCTATTTTAGCCCACCCAGAAAGGAGCCAAGGAGGGAACTGGAGACATACATAGAATGCTCTTTCCTGTAAATGACTTATTTTTATCCATTTTTTTGAGAATTTTTGTCAGGCAACTCTCTTGAGACTCCAACCCCCAACAGGCAGATGCAAGGCTCAATAGTCTATCAAATGCACTGAGCAGCGCCCCCACGAATGTGAAGATTTCCGCATCAACAACAAAACAGCTCCCTCAAATAGCACGATACATAATGCAGAATTCAATATATCAGCTGAAGTTTTACATGATATAACTTAGTCAACCATTAAGTGCTGCTGCTAGTCGAAAAATAGCGGCAACCAAGGGGGTCAATATTCGACCTCTTACATTTCCGTCTAGCACTCAATTTCTTGATTATCTGTGTCGATGGTCGTAATAGGTTCATCATCCTCCAAGTTGTTTACCCCCTCAATTTCCATGTTTGCTTTTTCATTCGCTTCTAGTGAGGTGCTCTGAGTTCCGGACCGAAACACAAGTCTTTCGAGAAGTTCCTTCCCGTCCAGGGGGGAAACCATGATGCTAATATTTGTCTTGCCTTTCCAGCAAACAATCGCGGGCGTAGAGGCATCCACTGCAGTAGAATCTGTATTCCGGTTTCCTGCAACAGAAGCATAATTTCAGGTTAAATGAATAGAGTAAGAAACCATTCAAGTTATCAAGAAATGTCTCACAATATGACTACAAGACATAATAAGGGATACCTTCACATAGCACTACAACACAGCAGCCAGGAACTAAGTTTGACGCTTCTTCACCAAGTTTAGAATCAACAAAATCTGGGAATTTGATAGTCCTGTACTGTAAAAGGTGCTGAAAGTCTGCTGAGGATGCAAACAAAATTTGTTTGCTGATATATGGAAGTACCAACGGTAATCCTTCTGATGATAACCGGAATGCACATGTTGATCCATCCTTCGATGTTTGTCTCTCCTGAAAAGGTTATAATATGAGAAAAGACAAAATACCGCCAAGTTAGATTGTTAAGCCTTTTCTTTATATAGCAGTAAGTTGTAGAGTAATCATGTGATCGGTTAGATGTATCTATTCAAGTATCTGATGACAGTTACATTGAAACTAAAAATAATAATACTACAGAAACTACTTATCATTAAATGCAAATAATATCGGGCATGTGAATAGAGGGAATTTTTAATTTTCTGAATTTTACTCATGCATCTAAGCAAACAGGAGAGCAAGCTAAACTGGCCATTTTAAAGGATATACTCACAAAGGCAGCTTATAATATGCAATATGAAGCTCTGTCAGCTTTGCTAATATGGCCATATTACATTCAGCATTCCGTTTGAAGCTCTGTAAGTTGTGCTAATATGGCCATATTACATTTAACATTCTGTTTGATAGCTCAATAAAGTGACAGAAGATACCATATACAGCAGCCAAGCAACTAAAAGCATTGATACGGTTGAGAAAGAAGAACACTTACAAAAATCTTCAAACCAAGGGAAGTGATCTTAAGTCGCTGACCAACTTGGTCATTCCGCTGCAGGACTTCCTGAACTGACTTTGATATGTAGTATATTCTCTTCACATGATTAGCATCACTATTTCGAGTCACAAGGTGACCATAGAGTGGAAATGAGTCATTGATACCATACAAAGAAATTATGCTGTTAATAGTTTTTTCATCTGTGAAAAATACAACAGGATCAACCCCTCGCCACTTGCCTTTCCTCTCTACATCCTTAATCCCCATGTGACCACTCTTCCCACTGTCACACTTAACCAATTCCTCTTTGTTATTAGCTGTAGAGCAAGCATTGTTAGTACTTAAATTTGATTTCAGTTGCTCCTCTAGAACATTCGCATCAGTATTTTCTTCCTCTTGAATTGAGACTTGTCCAGATACCCTTTTTTCTGCTTCATTTTCATCCTCAGGGTTCTCACTGGTATTTTCTGATACCTGACTAAATTTAGCTGGCTCACTTGCATGATTCTCTGGAACTACTGCAAAAGAAAAACTCGTTAGTCTTTTTCTACAACATAAATCACAACATAGCAGAGTACAACAATATTATCTAAACCTCAATATGGTAAAAGTAATTCAGTCCCAAATTACCATGCAAAGGGGCCAGCTTTTGAAGAACAGCAATAAAAAATGCCCCGCTGTTTTGATCATGAGGAACTATTCTCATGCAATTACGGAGTGGAAAACCTGAAACTTCCATTGCAATTGAATTCTTATCCAATTCCTCAGGAGGTATACTTTTTTTGGAGACTTCATTAGCCGTAGCTGCAGCTTTGAGAGTGTCCAATGGCATGGTATTGCAGCTTAAATCATCTGGAGAATTTTGATGCTCCGTACTTGCCTGATCCTGTTCTACAACTATTCCTACAGTTTCCTCCCCTAAGTCATTACCAACTATTTTTACATCCTTTTGGACATCATTGCATAGTGTATGGTTTTCTTTGCAGCTTTGGCCAGAAGGAAACATGCTCGGTAATATTACACTTCGCCTATAGAGGGGAACATCCTTACAAGAGGTTAGCCAAACTCCTCTATCACGTACCTATTAGTGTTGGGTCAAAAAAAAAATGCAAAATCAAACATTTGTGAAGACAAGATATTGAATAAGAAAAAACAAATTGCGGTACAATATTGCAGCAACAGGTAAAAATAATAGAATATCATCAAGGGCTGTAAACTAAAAGTTTGAGTTACAAAAGAAAAAAGATGTAAAAATAGGCAGAATTTGCACTTCTTCAAATGAGCCAACCAGAAGTGCCTAGAGATTACTGAAGATGTTCTCTTGGTGAATATGAAGACATAAGCATAAAGCAGCACAAAAAAGTAATTCAATAAAGTATAACTCAAAACTCGGGAGAGAAAAGAATTTGTTCATGCTGAAACTGACCTTCCATGTATTAAGACCGGGTCTGCGCACCAATTCAGGTAGCTCAATGGAGACATCAAGAAGCTCAACTGATCCCCCACTTCTTCGAAGAACCTAGATGGGTTGATAAAAATGAGTCAACAAACAAGGATTGAAAGAGATAAACTTGCTACAATTGAATTTAATCATATAGGCAACATGAAAAAAGCACAGAAATTAATTTAAACAGAGGTATCTCAAACTTACTCAAGAATACTGAAACGAGCAAACTAAGCAACAACATGAATGATAACAGAAAACATGAAGACTGCATGAAGTGCAACAGTAATATCACATTTTGAACTCTTTTCCAATCAAGCAATCATAGTTAGAAGGGATCACAACATGACATTTCAAACCCAACAGCTTTTAAAAATTTTTATTATTATGAGGCAACTCGAATAACATCAATAGTTTGAGGATACTAGGACAGTAGAATTGTGGGGAAAGAAAACAAAATGCCAAATAAGCACATCAATATCACTGAATAACAATGGAGAATTTACAAATTTAATACCTGAAGTTTGAGCTGAACATTAACATTGTCCCTAGAGTTTCAATTTAGTTTGACACCCCATTTCAATTTCATCCTCAAAGTTTTAACTTAAACATTTAGTCCCTGAAATTTCACCCCAATATCAATTTTATCCTCGAATTTTATACTTAACCAAACAAAGTCTGTTGGTGGCACAACCAAACAAAGTCTGTTGGTGGCACTTCGTGATGCATTTTTCAGACAGTGTCCTAATAGAAGGGCCAAATTGTTATTTCAAAAAGAAATTCCAGATTAAATTGTTATATTCAACTATAAGAATGATATAGAAATGGAGGTCAATCTCCAAGAAGTAAATATCAAAATATGTATTTAAGCCATAAATAAAAAATGCACAACTCCATGTTCTGAAGAATCAAAAGGGCGGGCAAACATAAATGCTAAGTATCATAGTTCATATAGAGTGAAAAGCTAGATCTAAGCACACGGTGCAAGAATCATGCAAACAAATCCTAGGTATTATACATTTAAGCTTTTCGGACAACACAGAAGTAGACTATCAAATATTTAATTTACTGAATTTCAAACACGATACAGAGCAAGTGATTTGAAAGTACAAGTAAAATATGTAATGAGAAATGTTCCTATAGTATAATATTTCAAGCAGATTTCAAATTAACCTCAGCAACAACAGCTTCATTTTCAACTGGGTTCAGCGAACAGGTAGAGTAGACCATCCTTCCACCCACTTTAAGCAAAGCTAAACCTACAATGGAAACACTAGTGGCATGAGCCTAAAATGTATCTATGGCTAGCTGCTTCACAAAAGTTTCCCAGTAGAAAACAATATGATTTAAGTCATAGATTTTAATAAAGATGGAATGTCTTCTTCAACATAGAACAACTCTGCTTCTCTTGATTTTTACATGTGAACCAACAATTTCAGAAGTTTCAAGTTAGGACATGAAAATACATGATTTTAAAAATATAAGTGGATAACTCTGCAGAAGTACATATGCAAATAGATCTCAGATAAACTGCTCGAGGTTCTATGTTACCACGCATAGCAATCTCCACTTGGAGACGATGAAGACCATTTCCCATGCCTGCATTCCTGAAAATAACTTTTATTTATCAAGAAAACTGCAAGGAGCACCAATGAAATCAAATACAAAGGGAAGTTGAATACTAATATGTATTACCATTTTCTCCAAATATCAGGAGCCTTGCGCAGGGTGCCATCACCGCTACAAGGAACATCACATAAAACACGGTCGAATTCTAATATATGTATTCCATGTTCCTCCTGTCCTTCGGAAGCAATTCCTTGACCCTTTTTCAAAGAACAACTGGGAAAGTGTTGGGCTTCATGGTTTGTTACTATCAAGTTGGCGGTGGACATCCTCTTTGTTTGATGGATGAGGAGATTACATCTTTGAACATCGACGTCATTAGCTATCACCTTGATTGTCAATTAAAGAAACATTCAAAGCAAAACATATCACCAAGCAAAACACATCACCACAGGGATATGCAATTCAGAATCCTTAAGACTCTCACTTGATCAGACCATAAAATACAGAAAGGTTAAAATGCAAATAACCCCTTTGGATAAATGACAATTTTCACTTCAACAGATTCAGCACTCAAGCACCAATGGACAACCCCCTAGATCTATAAAACTTACCACATTATTCCCTTCTCTAGGGGATAAGATACTAATGAATCAATCAAATTTTCATCAGTAGATTTTGATTAAAGAGAAAAATTAGAAACAAATTATGATATATCCCGGGCATTATATGCATTTAACCATAAAGAAAGGACTTGGAAATTCAAAGCTTAAAGGAAAGTACCAGCCCATTGGGAAGTACTCCGGGTCCTATTGATTGGTGTATAATTTCAAGCAACTGGAAAGTTTTAGATCCTGGAGCAGCACACACTGCAGAGAAAAATAAATATAAATTATTCATAGTAACAGTCCGACCTATACTCATAGATGACAGTCCTAGTATTGGGCATGGCATAGAACTCCTAAACCAATATATGCATGTAATGTAACACTATAACAACATCAAAAAAAAAGGGATGATGGTCTATAACAATTAAATGATGAAAAAGCGAAAAATGCACATGAATTATCTGATGAATGGATTGAACATACTGTCAAGAATGTGGTGATCCGGTAGTACATCAAGGAAAAGTGGAGGAACCTGCAGCAAACATTTTAAAATAACTATAAACTCTATAACAAAGTACTACGAATACTAAAAATATAATAGCTTCTTGAACAGATCCATTTGAAGATGCCCACCATGCTGACAGCCTCTTGCCTTGTTATGTTCCCAATCTCATTCTCTTGCTTTAAAAACTCATGGAACCTGGAATTCACCATTAGGCAGAATAATTAAATAGGACTAACGAAATAGACAAAAGCCAATTTACAATAAAATTTCACATTCACAAGAATGACGCAGAAATAATTGTCCCAAAATTGGTGCTTATAAAGTATCAGTGCAATGTAAGAAAATCTACGTTAGTCCAAATGAATAGAGAGCAGTCCAACTAAAAATACATATCGTCCAAATGAAGCATTAAAAGAACATCTTGTAAATTTCTTTCGTGGTACTGTACTTCAATTGGCATAAAAATAGTCTACTCAATAACAATTACCTCTCAAGTGCCTGGTTCTTCCTAAGTTGCATACGAGAAAAGTTCAAATGCCATGCAATGTTCCCTGGATACCATGACAATGGTCTAATAGCTTCCGCTTCATAATCATCTGTTACCTGTAAACAATTAGAATGGCTGAGAGTTAGAAAAGAGCATGTAAATACTAATAATTTATCAAGCAATATTTAAATGGAACCTCAGCCTGCAGTGATTTCATGAAGTCATTTTCCAACTGTGATCGAATGTCCTGAAAAAATTGGCCACTGTAAAATGAGGAGTTGATATTAGTTATTTTGCAAACGTAGCACCAAACACGAAGTTCTAAGGAACTAAACAAGCAGCTATTGATAGACACATTGTATAAAACTTGTCAGATTGAGTTATAAGACAGCAAGCTACACATAATTTTCATCTGATGAATTTATCACCTAATCTGCAGATACTGCAGCATAGCAAATTTCACTTTGATCTTCAACTTCTAGTATGGTATCAATTGCACCAAACGGAATCTTACTTGATACGTGACAGGTCGTTATTAAAACAAGCTAAACGTACAACGAATAAAAAGCACTCAGAGGCAAAACTTTGAGAAAACTAGAAACTGCAGCTAATGTAACAATGATGCTTATCTTTTGAATCAATTAAATTTAGAAGAATCAACAACTCTACAAGCCCTTACTAGCAACAAGTATTATCATCCTTCAATTAACAGAACTCAGGCTTTTTTTTTTAACTGAACAACTAACTATAGTCTTACAATATAGTCAAATAAACGATTATGAACGACTGCAAGATATTTCAAGCAAAAATGACATAATTCTGAACAAATCTAGAGAATTGTAAATCTGCTACATATACGGTACATTTGATATCAAATTTATATGGCATGACAGCAACCCTTTTGTGAGTACAATCCAGAATTACCTTGTATTGATTCTAAATGCTGCAGGCAGAGGTTTTCGGAGCAAAGAAATGAAATCATCCCATTCATCTTCAGGAACAATGCCTTGCTCCTAGAGATATATTTTGAGATAGCAACGTCAGCAATTCCAGAACAATCCTACCAAATCATTATCTATACAATACAAAGTGCAAGTTAGGTAGAGAGAAATCTTTATACCAACAGATCAACCCTCCAGATATGATCCCATCTCTAACCTTACACCATATGGTCTAGCAACACAAACGTTGTACAAATACCATACCTTCCACACAAAACAAAATTGTAAAATCCCCTATTCCAACCATGCGACACTGACCCTCAACCCTTTGCCATCGCTTACTCACTAAAAAAAAAAAGAAAAGACAAAGCTAATCCTTCAAGAACTAGGCATGCACAGGCTATGATGCTCAGATAGTTTAATACTACAGGCTTGTTCTTATCGGATACCTCATCTTCATGCACATCGGTTACCTCATATGTAAAGGTCAGATACTTCTTCATATCAAATCAAAAATCCACTTACGGCTCAAGTACTTTTAGCATGCTCATTAGACATTCCGCCAAGAAGAGATCTTGCTCATTAACGTCATGTCCTGTGTACATACAACTATTGCTAACAACAAGCATGTATATGTGCGTTATTTTTATTTTTTTTTGTGTATCCATACATGTGAAGCAAATCCTATTTGTGTTATACATCATAGGGCGCAAGCATAAACATGAATTCACAGATCAAAAAGAGGGAGAAAGGGATTCCCCATTGGGATGGCACCAAAGAACGATCCAAAAAATTCACCTTTTCCTCCAAGAACTCGCAATTAAAACGAAACAGACTACGCACCACGTTTGATATCCCAATCATCAAACCAAGAATCGATCTTGCGGAAGTGCGGAGAGGAGAAGCACCTTGTAGTACTCGTCGAAGCCAGGGTTTTGGGTGGCGAAGGGCTCCCACTTGGGGTTGGGGTTAGCGTCGGCGTCGGGTTCGTCGGCGTCGGCGCGGGTCTTCTTGGGGTTGAGTTTCCACACGTTCTCGCGGCTCTGCTTGAAGTGCCGCCGCTGCGTGCGGCCGCGCTTCCGCCCACCGCCCATCCCCGAAGCCCGCTTCTCCGCGAATCGCTACCGCGGTGGCGCCGCCGCAGATCTCAGGGGAGAGAGGGCTGCGTAACTGCGTTTCGGCTTCGGCGGGGGTTTTCGATCAGGGGTTTTGCTTCGCCCCGTCGAGCCCTCGAGTCTCCTCCCCGCGTGGGTGTCGGTCGCCCGTTTGGATTGTTAGCGGGTCGACACGATTTGGGCCCTGTTAGTACAAACCCTAGTGGGCCGGGCTACGTTCGTGCGTTAATTAACCGTGTTTAAAATGACGTTGCTAGTGGGATTTTTCTTTCCTTTTCTTTTTTTCTTTTTTTCTTTTTTTTTTTAAGAGAGAAAGATAATATGCTACCCGCTTAGTTAATTTTATTTATAAATAAATTTAGTTGAAAATGTAAATCAACTATGATTCAAACTTAAGTCTCGAATAACAATCATCGAGTCATTTGCCACTTGTAATAAGAACGATCAGTTTCTATCGATTTCTTTTTCTTCAAATTAGTCCCTCAATAGTTTGGACATATTATAAGAAAAAAAAAGAAAAAAGATGAGAACAGAGTTGGTGTCATTTCACCGTACCCATCACATGACATGCATGTTACATCACCTGCTCACATTAATGCATCCTGCGTTGTCACGTAAATAGTGCTGGCGCATATATAGGCCGGTATGCATGAACTCTCCCTTTTAGGAAGGTCAGAAAATACTTGATATTTATGAGATCATCCAACCGAACTGAGGGATAGCTGTTTGTACTCTCATCAAGGTCTTACTAACGAAGTAGGATTTGCTTCACTAATCTTGATATCTTAGGAGAAACTTTTTTTCTTTTTCTTTTTTTTTTCTTTTTTTTTTTCCGTTCCAACGGGGCCTAGATTACCCTACTCTTGTAGTCTAGTTTATTTTTTCAATAAATAAAACAGATAACATACTACATTTATCTCAAAAAAAAAAAAAAAAACTCTCCGTTTTCTTTGTCAAATCTGGTTAAATTAGTTATCTCAAAAAAAAAAAAAAAAAAAACATGTTTAAAATAGTTTTCTTTTTTTTTTGAAGTGCTAAATTAGTTCGTATTGAATATTCCTCAGCCACCTAGACTCCATAGCTTCGGGAATTAGCTTAATATGTTAGCTAGTTTTTCACGTGCACAATTTGATTGAATACATGCAAATAGTTCTTAACAGGAAGAACAATAAAAAGGAACTAGCTTGTCCATTAATAACAAAACCATTCCACTCATAGTCTAAGCACTCTATTAAGTATTTCTACACGTACAGTAGATTACATATACAAAGAAGATCGACAAGCATGATAGATATATATATATATATATATATATATATATATATAGTGTGAGGCTACTATGCTATCGGAAGCACGGAGCCTTCCGTGCTTACGTCGTTTCGATGATGCGAACTTTCGAATTGTCGATCGGCCCATTAAACTTGATCTAGCTAGAGTATTTGAAGTATCTAGAAAATAAATTTTATAATTTTTCGATATCATTTGCTTAGTGATCGAAGGGCACAAAATCAAATAATTTTAATGGTCTGAGCCGTTTGAAAGTTTAACGGTGTAGAAATATCCAAATTACATGAAATTTTGATAGAAAATTCTTTATACTATATAAAACAAGATCAATATCTTTGATCTAAATTTTTAATGCTATATTATTACGTTTTGTAAGATTTTTATTTTCAGTTGATTTTTAGCCCTTTCGTTCGCTAGGCAAATAAAATCGAAAAATCGCAAAATTTATTTTCTAGGTACTTCAAATACTCTAGATCAAGTTTAACGGAGCCGATCGACGATTCGGAAGCCACAACATCGAAAACGACGTGGAAGCACGGAGCCCTCCGTGCTTCCAGAAGCATAGTAGCCTTACTCTATATATATATATATATAGTGGAGCTAGAATACTTTTAGAAGCACCAAGCCTTTGGTGCTTCTAATTTTTTAGCCTTAGATCCACTCCTTGATTATTAATATCCCTTGGATCAAACACTATTCCACCTACCACCACCTACCACCATCATCTCAACCTCACATCTCTCCATCCAAGGGCTAAAAACTCTAAAGCACCACCTATTTGGTACTTCTAAAAGTATCCTAGCTCAACTCTCTATATATATATATATATATATATATATATATATATAGTAGAGCTTCTGTGCTTTTAAAAGCACAGGAGCTCTGGTGCTTGTGATTTTATTACCATTGGATTACTCTCGCCTCGAGATCCGTGCGTTGTTAGTGAGGCAAGCTAGACGGGTGTAAGGAGACGGCGTTACTCTCTCTATCTCAGCACGTGAACTTCCTCTCGCGCTCTCTCTCTCTCTCTCTCTCTCTCTCTCTCTCTCTCTCTCTCTCTTTCTTTCTCGCTGGTGCTCTCTGGTAGATCCGCCCATGCTTCCCCTCTCTCCACGCTACCTCTTCCTCTCCCTCTCTCTTTCTTTCTCGCTGGTGCTCTCTGGTTGATCCTCGTGAAGCGAGCTCCATCAACCCTATGCGCTACAAAATTGATCCCGGCGAGGATATAAAGGTCTCCTTCTCCGACTCCGGCGGCCCCCATCCCTCCGATCCCGGACGCCCTCCTTTAGCGCGCGCCATTTTTTAATGTCATTATATTTTTATACAATATATTTTTAATTTAAATAAAATTTTGTATATATCATTTTTATTTTTCAGAGATTTAAATAGTATGCTACTCGATTTTCTTTTTGTAACTTTTTTCTGAATAAATTTATTAAAGTAAATTTTAATTTTGAGAGAGATAAATAGACATGCACACAAAGAAGGTTTTATTGCATTTTCCACTGCCGTATTGGTATGAATTATCAATAATTTAGTGTTCTTATTGCATGTCCCAAACAACCCCTAATTAGCTCTGGTGGAGCCTGTTGTGCATATCAAAGAAGTTTACTCACAGTACTTGGATAATATATGGGCCTCGGAAATGGAAGGTTGGAAATGTCTTCACGAGATGAAAAAAAGAATGTATTTGTTCAAAGCAGTACTATTTATCAACCATGGAGAGAGGGGGAGAGAGGAAGAGGTAGCGTGGATAGAGGGGGAGGCATGGGCAGATCTGCCAGAGAGCACCAGAGAGAGAGAGAGAGAGAGAGAGAGAGAGAGGAAGTTCACGTCGAGATAGAGAGAGTAACGCCGTCTCCTTACACCCGTTTAGCTTGCCTCACTAACAACGCACGAATCTCGAGGCGAGAGTAATCCAATGGTGATAAAATCACAAGCACCAGAGCTCCTGTGTTTTTAAAAGCACAGGAGCTCTACTCTATATATATATATATATATATATATATATAGTTGTCACAACAAGATCACACAAAAGGGAAAAAAACATATATATATATATATATATATATATATATATCAACAAAAGTCGATGTCCACGCTGAGCTCAGGTCCGACGTATGGTGCTCCAGCCACATTTAAATCATCCGGCATCTCTATCTTCTCGAGTATAGCAAACCCTAAACGATAATATTACAAGCGTGTAATCAGTTGATCTTCGAAATTAAAAGAAAAGAAAAGGAAATAACAAGATGCGTACGTGGTTATATAATTGCAGCATTTTACTTGCATGCATGTTCACAAGTTTGAGACCCAAAGGTGGTCTTAAACCTCCATTTCCAACTTAATTATGATCAAAACTCGTTCCTTTCGCAAATTGCATTACAATGTCACGAGCATAACAACAAATTTCGGTACGTACCCGATTCTTTTAGCTTCCTACGAGTATAAATGTAAAAAATCCAATGATCACCTGCAGGGACAGAAGCGACGGCAATGTCGGAGAAGTAGGTCGACGGTCTTCCTAGCTCTTCCGAGTACGGCGGAGCCAGCACGTCCAAAATGGCGCAGGGAGTTACGGCGGTGAAGGAGTGGATGTTTCCGCCACTGCTCGGGAATAATACTGATGCCTTGCATGGGGCTTGTAGGAGCTGGTTCTCCGCGACAACTTTCGCAAGCCCACCTTCATTAATTTCAAGAGTGATCAAATTGGTAAAGCTCATCATAGAAATATATATAACAGCTGATGTTACTGACAACAATATTATTTGTTTACTATATACAGATTCATGCAAATTCAGCTGGCATGCAGTTAACTATATATATATATAGAGAGAGAGGGAGAGAGATTGGGGCTGTTGTGCTCTTAGGAGTACGGAGAGCCATTTTTTATGATTAAATTTTTGAATCGACAATCGGTTTAGTTAGACTTACTCTAAAACATTTCAAGTATCTAAAAAATAAATTTTGCAATTTCTCGATATTATTTACCTAACGAATAAAAGGATTTAAAATCAATAATTTTTAATATATAGTTCATGCATGTTGTTTTCAAGTTTAACGGTGTAAAAGTATTCAAATCAGATGAAATCTTTACAAAAAAAATTTTATATTATTTACAGCAAGATCAATATCTCTGATCAAAAATTTTAATGCTATATCATCACTTTTTGTAAGGTTTTTATTTTCAGCCATTGATTTTGAACCCTTTCGATCGTAAAATTTATTTTCTAAATACTTCAAATACACTAAATCAAGTCTAACGAAATCGATCGCCGATTTGAAAGCTTAATCATCCAACACGGCTTAGGAGCACGAAGGAACACAACATCCCTTCTATATATAGAGAGAGAGAGAGAGAGTCCGGCTACAATATTATCAATAGCACCAAGTATTTGGTGCTTATTAGTGTCTCACCGTTAGATCTATTTCTTGGACTATTTTCATTTGTTAGATTATATTATAATTCAGCCAATCATCCACTCAATTCTTAGCGACTACTATCATCCTAACCACATATCTCTTCATCCAAAAACCAAAATCTTAATAGTACCAATGAATTGGTGCTATTAATAATATATTCTAGCATAAATTTATATATAGAGTCCGACTACAACACAATCAATAATACCAAATATTTGGTGTTTATAAGTTTCTCACTGTTAGATCTATTTCTTTGATCATTATAAAATATTGCAAAGCATTGTGCTTTTTATGTGTCCCTTAATATAGAGGAAACACAGACTTTTCTAAAGTTTTTAGGAACTTTGTTAATTTGAAGCTTAATACCTGGTCGTTTGATCGTTTCAGCTAAAGAGCGCGACTCCGCATCAATTATATAGATTACATCGGATTGATTGTTATTTGCTAATTTCCTCCATTGTTTTATTAATGAATAAAAATATTTTACTTTGTCTCAACTAATTAATATGGAAACACTTATTTTCACGTTGTCTCTGGAAAAATAGCTAATACTTCATTAATCTTGGCATCACGTTGACTTTGACAAACAAATGAGCAAATCAGCCATTTAAGCCACCCTAAGACCAACTTATTTAGCTGACCCTTAATTAGTCCATAAACTTGAATTAATCAAACTACTTATATTCAGTACAAGATCACTTCCATTAAAATTCCTTGCGTTTTTTACTTGGTAACAAGTCCTTATATATATATACAAGCCTACCCTTTTTCCTTTTTTTTTGAGAGAGAGAGAGAGAGCTAAAGGTAGCAAAATATCCATGTTGTTCATGATTAATTTCTTTTGAAAATGAACTAAACTAGAAATTTAAAGCAACTTGACTTTAAACCTGAGATCTTTTATACTAATTATCAAACTCTTATTACTCAACTACGTACGCTCACTGTGGTTGGTATAAGTCCACAGTTTTTAATATCTATATATATATACTACTTGATATATATTAAGTCTTAAATTAATAAAAGGCATATACGAGGACATATTTAGTTGCATGTGCTTGAACATTGTTAGTCATATACACACCACCTTTCTTAGAATCTTCTGCGAGTAGACCTCTGCCCATTGTTAAAACTGGAAGTCAATCTTTCTATCTAATTAATGGTTTTATTGATCCCCTATTTTCTGAAGATCACCGAATCCATTGACCGTAATATCGCATAATTTTATGCTCCTTACTCTTCTCTCTTTTTTAATGAAATTGCAATTGTTTAATGGGTTTCTAAAACCTTTGAGAAAAAGAAGAAGAAGAAGAAAGAAAAAAACTTGCTTACTCATATTTGGTTTGGATTTTGGGGTGGTGACCCAGTCATAGGACTTCACCCTTGCAGAACCATATAACACTTTGCTAAGGACCACCATTTGTGGATGATCATGTAAAGGAATTTTCGCTCCGGCCGGGAAACAGAAAACCCCGATCTGTCATGCAAACCCGAAACTAGCATTAATTCAATCCAATCAAATTAAACTTAACAAACATATATGTATACATATGTAAGCATGATTAATCTTAATAAGATAGATGGAGAATATTTATAATTAAGAGATAACATATATATATAGTTTTATACCACAAACTTATATAGCTTTGAAAAATCGCGCAATGAACGTTTTAGAGAACAACATTATAAAAGCTAAGATACATTGAAACGTACGGAGAAATGATCACACTCATGAATATGTATGTACGTGATTTGGGTTATAGCTTGCCCAAAGATGAGCCCATCCTGAGACTTGGTTTCATGATCACTAGATCCATCAATTCCTACGTCCGCAGGTTCCATTGCATCTAAAATTGAAAAAAAAAAAAAAAAAAAAGAGGATACAGTTTACGAACACTACAATAATAAGTAATTAAGCTCTTCAAATCAAATAGCTAGAGATCCATGATTAAGAGAGAGAAATATATATATATATATACCAAGTAGATCTTGTAACCATCTAATTTGCTTGAGGGTGGGGATCAGACCCCCTCTCTCCGCGGAGAAGATGCTACTGCATGCGTTGTACAGTCTCTGTATTTTGCGCATGTCCGTTGAGGAGCGAAAAGGCGTGGTTAGGCGTTTGTTTAGCATAAATAATATGCAATCTCGTAACCTAAAATAAGTTAATTTGTTTTTGTGCATGTTTGGATATATATAATTAGGTATATGTGATATGTTTTTTAGAGTTTGTACGTAGTACTCTAAATAATTAAGAGATCTAGGGTTTACCAGTTACCAGTGTAGGGAAACCATGGGCTCGCACGTACCAGCTGCTTTGGTTACCAGGGGCTTATATTCCTCAAACCCTCTGTTCCATTCATACTGGGTTGATATATTGGACATGGTCACGTAAACACTGTTTGTTTCACCCGTGTGTTTTGTCTTTTTCTCTCGCTTTGCTTTAACCTTATTTATTTATGACCATTTATAAACATATGAATTGGCAACCAGGAGAATCCTGGCCCGACACGTGGCAGGCCAGGCAGGGGGCGCGGGCGGGGGCACGGGGCGCGGGCGAGGCAGGGGAGCGGGCGGGCGGGCGGGGCAGGCGCGCGCGGGGGCCGCGCGCGCCCGCGTCGCGAGGGGCGGGCAGGGCAGGCCCGCGCGGGCAGGCGGGGGCGCGTTAATTCATGAAAGATGATAAGCTCAAAGCTAGCTAACTTTTTCTTTTTCTTTTCTTTTTTTGAGGCTCAAGCATATACATGTAAAAACGAAAGATTGGATAATTTGTGGGTGGATTATTACATTCGTAGATTATACAAATGTAGATAAAATTTATCCGTAATTTTTTTCTAGTCAGGATTGTTATTCATACTAGCCCGTAAGCTAGCTAGCAGGCGAGAATATATACGAGTTTCTCACAAAGGTTTTTTTGTTTCCTTTCTATTCAAATATTGACATATATATTAATTATTATTAAACAATCAAAATTTAACTTATTTTTTTTTTAGAGAAAAGGTAGCGCGCTACCTGCTTCATTCATTGAAATAGTGAATTAGGCTACATGGGTGAGGCAACTAGGGCCTCGAACGAACGCGAAAAAAAAAAAAAAAAAAAAAAAAAAAAGATCAGATCAGGACAAAAAATTATTCTTCCAAGAGTCGATCAAACGCTTGAGCCTGCCCACTTCCCGAATCGGGTCTACCTGGATATTACGGAACACACTACAATTACGAGCCTTCCATATGATCCACCAGCAGGCCGCCAACTCGGCTAACCCGCCCGTCCTATCGGGGACAACGGCGTCCCTTCCACCGATCCCAGTTGCGTGTACCTCGTCCCCTAAGTCCTCCAGGTAAACATTGTCAATCCCCGAGACCATGATAAATTTAGTAAACACGCATTGGGTGAACAGGTGATCCACCGATTCGTCAGTAATCCCGCACAACGCACAACCCGCCTGTCCGCCCCAACCCATCTTACGGAGATTGTCCACCGTAGGCGTACGTTTCTTGAGTACCAGCCAGCAAAAAATCTTGACCTTAAGCTTTAATCCCAGTCTCCACACCGAGCCCCCGACCGTCCTCGTACTCCCCGTCCTTCAAAGTCCGATACGCCGATTGTACAGAAAAAATGCCACTGGTGTTCCACCTCCAGCCTATACTGTCCTCCCTGTACTCTATGAAAAACGTACTAACTCTCTCTTTTAAGACCAAAATGCTGGGACGCAGTCTAGGTGGAATTGTAGCCTCATCGTTCAGGATCCTATCCCAATTCCAGAGGTTATCGCGGACACAATCTCTGACCAATAAAGATTTGCGATTGAGAAACGTAAACACCTCTGGGAATACTGCTCGCAGAGTGGTATCTCCGCACCATCTATCGAGCCAAAAGTCCACCCCACTCCCATTGCCCAGGTTGAAATGAATCCCCCATTTGAAAATTTCCTTAGTGGTTAATACCCCTTTCCACCAGTGTGAGTAGGGCCTAAACCCTCCCCCCTCCCACAGTGGCCTCCTTCTACGGTAAAATAAGGCCCGGATAGTTTTAACCCACCCCAAGTGAGGTGCAGAGTAAAATCGCCACCACCATTTGAGTAGAAGCGCCGTGTTCATAATCGCGATATCTAAAATTCCGAGACCCCCAGCTGTTTTACTCTGGCACACGTTCTTCCATGCGACGTAACACCCTCGCCCGGGTTGATCGCATTGCCCGCTCCAGAAAAAGTCCCTGCGTAATGCTTCGATGCGCTTGATTGCCCATTTAGGTGCCTTAAACACTGACAGAAAGAAAAGCGGCAGATTGGTGAGCACCGCATTAACCAGGATGAGTCTACCCCCTTTTGAGAGGAGTTTTGACTGCCATCCATCGATTCTACGCTGCAGCTTATGAATTACCCCTCGCCAAATATCCTTAGTGGGTGGCTTAATTGATAGCGGGAATCCCAGATACGTGGTAGGGAGCGTGCCCACTCGACAGTCAAGCTCGCGCGCGAGCCTCGACGCTCGGCCGTCGGTCCGACCCAGGTAGTATAGTTCTGACTTATCTTTATTGATTTTCAATCCCGACGCCCACTCGAATAATTTCCACATGTGACGTAGGTTTCTCATAAACCGAGTGCTAGCCACGGAGAAAAAGAAAGTGTCGTCCGCAAACTGAGTAAGGGCCGTTACACTGTCAGGTGATGGGCCGATACCCTTGATGAAGTTGTTTGCTGCGGCCTGCTCGGTTAATCTAGCGAGGCACTCCGCCACCAGCAGAAAGAGGAATGGAGAGAGCGGATCCCCTTGCCGTACTCCCCTCCTAGTTTTGATCCAATTAGTCGCCTCTCCGTTGACCAAAATGGCCACTTTGGCGTTACAAACACATTGTTCTATCCATCCGCACCAACGCTCCTCGAACCCCCACCAACGGAGAATACTGAATAGGAAGGGCCAATATTGTTTAAAACATCACAACGTACACCAGATAATAAAAAAAATGACAAATTATAGTTAGGATTGTAGGAACAGATAAAGCAACGTGAGCATTTACATTTTCATTTTTTATTTTTTTTAAAAAAATTATATATGCGATATTCATTGGTATCCAAGAGTACGTTGTCCATAATTTAATGGGTATTTGGCTATATATTTTACAAGCAATTTTTTGGATAAAAGAATAATATCGTAAGACGTGAGTATGTACAAGTACAAATTGAATTTGTCAAGTCAACCAAAGCATACGAAGCAAGCTTCTCGATTGATTGAAACAAAACAACAAACCCACCGGCTGAACTGGCGAATAAGAGTTAAAATCTATTAATAGAGATATTTCTGAGTGATCGCAATTTAATTTATAAACACGATGAAGTTTCTAGTCATGTACTTCTAATATTCGAATTACATGAACGTACCAATACAGATTAAAAGTTTATTACTATGTAGCGCGACCTTATTGAAGAGCAAGCTTCTCAATAAGATCTTGTTAATTAAGATGGTTCAATGACCGTACAATAGCAATACTATATTAGACAGTGAGGTTTAGTAATAAAAAATTAGGCACTTCTCATTCAATTTTTTTTGTTTCCTTGCTCTGGAGCCAAACACACATAGGTTGGATGCATGCGTTTGAACAACATTACTTGATCTCTATTAATTTAAGAGATAAGCATATAAACCTGGTGTGAAGAGAAACTGTTGTTGGGTCCAATTTCAAAAGCATCCCAGCTGAGGAGTTGAAACCGTCGCCTTCTCTCTTTCTGAAAAAGTCTAAAATGAGAGTGACATACGCTATTAATGTGGTATTTTTATTCACGTAATTTTCTTTTCTAAATTTCATTTATTGTATTATAATTTTTAGAAAGATATTTTTATTGTATTTTTTTTTTAAAAAAAGTGTGATTGTTTGGATATAGATGATGTAGTGTAGCTGTTGTACTGTAGACTTTCTCCTCTCTCACTCTCTCTGCTAATATGCTATCCGTAGACATAAACTTATTAATGATATTATCTTCTTCTTTTTTTTTGAGAGATAGGTAGCACGCTACCCGCTTCGTTTATTTCATTTAAAAATAAGTTTCAATTTTAAAATGTGAATCAACTTGTGATTCGAACTGGTCTTCTGCACCAACCACCCTTCTTCGCTAGGCGGTCGGTCTTATTAATGATATATATTATCGACCGATAAAATCGATACAATCACTCCAACGGCGCCTAGTGGTTATTATCCAGATAACTGGTCTTTTTAAGGTCGGGATTTGATTTCTCGAGTGGAGGTTAGATTTGGACCCATAACTTCCAACTTCATAGATTAAATAGTAGAAATTTAGTGAGAGTTTTGAGGTCTAGGCACATATGGACAAGATAAAGCCATCTCTAGTTTTAGAGGGGACTTATTTAGAACAATATAATAATTTCGTGATAGAAAAAAATATATATATATATATTACTTGCTTTGTAACACAGTTTAAGAATGAGAGCTAAGGACCTAATTAATTGTTTGCCATAACTGATTTTCAAGTTAAAAGAGGTTTTTAGTTGAACTCAACTTCAGATAAAAATTACTTTATCATCACTATTTCTTCGATAGGAAGTAAATGACTTGAAATATAATTATTATATTTTTTTTATTTATTTTATCAAAAACTTTCATAATAAACACATAAAGGAATGGAGGAAAAAATTGCTATTGCTAAAGCAATTAATTTATTATTATTTTTTCTATCTCATTCTATTTCTAAAAGCGGAGTCAAAGTAGTGTTACAAAAATAAATATTTACGGCTAAAATATTTCTGCACCTCTTTACGTAATTTGAGTGAAACTGACCCATCGTGGGCCCACCCATCTCGGATTGTGGGCCCACTGGATTGGCATCGTATTACAACTCTCCCCCACTTGTCTCCTACGATTTGGGGCACGGCCTATGTGAAAATACGGGCCAATAAGGTGGGCCCATATGATATCGTACCGACCACGCTGATCGAACGGCTGTGATTTGTTCTGTGCCCCTTGATTTGGCGCTGAACCGCCCTATGGCGCGCCCGGGTCTATTGTGCGTGTACACCCTAGACCGGGTGGGATTGGTGATGTGGCAATCAGTGGGGGGAGACATTTACTAGGAGTTCTACACTGTCACGCCTGCACCGCGTCATTAATAATAAGTCAATCATATTTTTTTTCTTTTCAAAATAAAATATAATAAAAATATTTTTTTTATAATTTTGATGGAATATATTTTATAAAGATATTTAATTAGTTTGTTACTCCACTTCATAGTATACCCGTTGCATTTTAGAAATTTTCAAAATTTACACACCAAATCAACTTTATCACAACGAAACGTGGATAATGTGGGCGTTGACTTTAAAAAACCTGGATTTTGGGCGCAAAAAAGATGACTCGGTGGTTGGTCAACCAAGGCGTCGATCAGACAAGATTTGCAAAGTTACTTTAAAACTCTAAAAAAAGAGAAAAAATATAATAATAATAATAATAATAATAATAATAATATAATTGACCGTTTCTTCTACAGATTGAGATGTTTGAATTTGAAAATTTTATTTTGTTTTTATGGATTCGGTTCTTTTTTTTTTCCTTTATATTCGAATATGTATTTTCCTGATGATAATATGTAGATCATTCGAAATGATATTTAAAAAAGCGCACCATTATTACTAACACATTACCAAAAGTAAACCTGCATTCGACATTGAAAATGATATTGTAAGTCAAGTCAAGTGCATTCGAATTAGAAGAAAAAAAAAAGAGAAGTTGCACGCTTTGTCGATTTGACGGAACAAGTGATCATGATCGCTATGAATAATATGTAGCATAAATTAGTTGACTCTAATGTGCCCGATTAGATTAAAAGCTTCCTTAATTGACTTGATCATCAAAGTTTGGATGAATTAGGATTTAGATAAAGGTTTTTTATTATAGCTTGGGAAACTAAAATTTTTTCAATTCTCGTACTTGTTTGATTGGAAGTGAGGGAGGTAAAGGTTAGAAGTGTGAGAGATTAGTTATTTCTTTTTTTTTTATGTTTTTTTTATAATTGATTTCGGTCTAGAATAAATTAAAGTCAATTACACTGGTTTGAGAAGTTTGGGTTTCGATCTCAAGTGGAGTTATAACGAACCAAACGACGACAGTGATACATACCTGTATCTACTTTCGGCCGAACCAAAACACTTCAGGGAAGCACATTCTATGGGCTTTAGAACAACTTTTAAACTTCCAACGCAGTTAAGGCCAAATGTGGCCCTTTCATCCAGTGTAGCCCACGCACCAATTTTTCCTATCACAAGTAAATCTGTTAAATGGCCCAGCGTTGGAGCTCTCTATAGCCCAGTTTAGAAAAAAAATAAAAGAATAAAAAGAAGAAAAAAATAAAAAATCTAAAATTAGAGTACATTATTTTTGTCGCTGAAATTTGATTATATAATAATAGTTATGGATATGGGTGGTTGATTCGCGATCATTATGGGGAGGATTTTCTCATATATATATAAACAATTCAACCAAGTTTCCTACAAAACTGAATGGGAAATATAAGACGAGGACTCCAACCACATCCAGCTGGAGATAGCAATTAAATTAATTTGAGAAACTATTGAATAAAAGAGAAAAAAAATGTCTCTGGTGCTCTAATAAATTTGTATTTTAAAATTATTATTGTTATTTAAAATACGCCATTAAAAAAATTTTCTTACGTATATATATATTTCTCTATTTTGAGAATTTATTGGAAAAATTTTAAATTTCTAGATGAATTTAGTTGAGGATGGATGTATTTGAAGGATAAATATGAAAGCAAATTTGTGTCGAGGAATAGCACTAAATCAAAACTGGTGCTTATTTTACACCCACTTCCTCGTTTTCGTTCGCTTTTTCCTCCTCTATATATAATACTCTCGGCTCCTTTTCTCGCCTTTACCTTTTCCTCAATACGCTCCCACCACCAACCTTTTTCCCTTTCCCTTTCCCTTTCCCTTTCGCGGCGTTCGCGAGCACCATCCACGGCGGCGTCCATGGCGGCGGCGGGGAGCAGGGAGGAGAACGTGTACCTGGCGAAGCTGGCGGAGCAAGCGGAGCGGTACGAGGAGATGGTGGAGTTCATGGAGAAGGTGGCGGCGGCGAAGGGCGACGCGGAGGAGCTCACGGCGGAGGAGCGCAACCTCCTCTCCGTCGCCTACAAGAACGTCATCGGCGCGCGGCGGGCCTCGTGGCGCATCGTCTCCTCCATCGAGGCCAAGGAGGAGGGGCGCGGCAACCCCGACCACGCCGCCGCGATCCGCGACTACCGCGGCCGCGTCGAGGCCGAGCTCGCCTCCATCTGCGGCGGCATCCTCGCCCTCCTCGACTCCCGCCTCGTCCCCTCCGCCGCCTCCGCCGACTCCAAGGTCTTCTACCTCAAGATGAAGGGCGACTACCACCGCTACCTCGCAGAGTTCAAGACCGGCCCCGAGCGCAAGGACGCCGCCGAGAACACCCTCGCCGCGTACAAGGCCGCGCAGGTCCCCCATCTCTCCCCATCCCTTCCAATCTCAGGGTTACGGTTAGGGTTTCCGAGTCTGATTCAACAAGTTTTGATCGATCGTTCCAATCGATTTGTGCCAGGACATAGCGTCGGCGGAGTTGGCGCCGACGCACCCGATCCGGCTGGGTCTGGCGCTTAATTTCTCGGTGTTTTACTACGAGATCCTCAATTCGCCGGACAAAGCTTGCTCTCTCGCAAAGCAGGTGAGCAGATCGAGTGTTCTAAGCTTCTCCGATTGTATATTCATGTCGCTAAGAAATGGATTCTAGGGTTTTGTGACTGTTGTTCATCTGCTAGAAGTAGAGCATTATCTGATGAGGACAAAAATTCCTCGAGTTTGATCAATGATTTTTTTTCGGGGGCAAATAAAAAATCAACTCTAATTTATGAATGTCTCTTAAGCAAATGAGAGGATCGAGGGATGTAAATTTCATTTGTTTCGGTCCGTCTCTTTCTGAAGTACTAGAAATCTCTATCTTGACACCCTGTAGTTTTCACTTCATAGAGACATTAGATTACTAATCGAGGGGTTATTATGCATGGGATTTTAACTCAAGAGACAAGCTAGAAGAGTTTTACTGTTAATCTTGTCTATCACTTTGTATATAATGCTACCAGGGTGAGCTATCCACTTTCTTGTTCCTACACTTCTCTTTTTCCCCACCTGCTGGCTTTAAAATCTGTACTTAATGCTTAGGCTGTTCTCGATTAATCAGAGGTTTGTAAAGAGATGTAAATTTTCTATTGGCTAAGCACATTGTCGGCCAGTGTGAGGTCCTTTAGTTACAGAATTTGTTGCTATGTAAGTTCGTACTTCACAGTTTCGTTGCACCTTATTATGCTGTTCATTTACTGGTCATTTCAATTTCTTGGTTTTGCGTACATTTGTATGAATCTACAACCCACAGTGGATTTATATCCCATGATTGCACAGATCATTCTTAGTATAACCTTTTTCTCATGTCACTCGATACTTCTGTTTTAAGATATAGCGTCGGCGCTATAATTATTCAGTGCACTCACCACACGAGTTGTTGGTAGGCTTTCGACGAAGCGATTGCCGAGCTAGATTCTCTGGGAGAGGAGTCATACAAGGATAGCACCCTAATAATGCAGCTTCTTCGCGACAACCTCACCTTGTGGACTTCGGATATGCAGGTTTTTATACACCCTACGAACAGAATACTTGCCTTCTCAATTATCACTCTTTGTTGCGCACTTTAGTTACTGTTCTGGTTTTTCATTTCGCGCTTCGTATGCAGGATGATGGGGTTGATGATATCAAAGAGGCAACCAAGGCCGACGACGAGCAGTAGTAGCTTATTATTTATGGGCGCGTCTCTGCTGCTCCGGTTCGTTTTTAACTGTTCCAGCTTGCAGATTTATCAATTGCAAGTACTTTTTTCCTTTCTATTTTTCTTCTTTTCCCTGTGGCTTGCGGCGGAAATGCCTCCTGTACTCGGTTTTCCATTTCTTTTGCTGCTTAATTAGGTGTGCTGCTGTTATGTTTGCATCATGAGAATGCTATATACTGCCCTATTTAATATATTTGGCTTCTGAAATTTCTCTTCTTTCTACAGTCTCATATATATTATTGTTGTTTACCGTACTATGCTTGAAGTGAAATGGCCCGTGATTTGCTGTGAGTGTTTTATTTTTGGGTAATCACATCGGTAAATTATGATAGTAATTATTATTACGTAATAATTAGACGAGGTTTTGATATATATGTAAACCTTCAATAAATTTTTGTATTTATTTTTTTTTAATCTTATATTTTTTTTGCTTATTATCTGGTTCCACCAGATCATCCCGTGATAAAAATTATATGCACAGAAGATAGACTAATATTATATTTGAGAACTTATTTATCTTTAAAATTTAGATTGCTAAATGTGGCATATAATATTTACAAGGGCTACATATCAAAAATCATTAATTACTATACTTCTTATAAAAAAATAATATGTAAACCACGTATTCTTTTATATTATTGGTTATTGATTTTGGAGTCATTTGAGGTGTAATTGATAATTTTCCAAATTAATACTTTTTTATACATAATTATTAAAATTCTGGAACCTGCACTTATCAAAATAAATTTTACTTATATGAAAATATAAATATATGGAAGCCCTCAAATATAGGTAATTTTGAATTTGCTTCCAGAATTTATCACTTTTTTTGTTAACATTTTCTTTACTTTTAATATTTTCAAAATTAAATTACTCTAATTATTTTAATTAAAAACTTAATAATTGTATTAGCTATTCTAGTTTTTTTTGGTATGAATGAATGAAGAAGTTTTAATTGGAAAAAGTTAAAGTTGAGGGACTCATTTAGAGCAGCCCCTTTACTTTTTGTGGAAAAAAAATAATGATGCAGCAGTAGCGGAGGGAGAACACCATTGAATGAACATAGTGTAAACCTATATTTGTACACCGCCTACCATTGATTTACGGTATTAAATAACTTATGTATGTGATTTGTTTTATGTATAAATAAAACAATATGTATGCGTAAGTAATTTCAAAACTTAATGTTTGAACTGATTATGCCTAGTGTACTGGTGGTTGATATCTGTGGTTTCAAATTCAAAATAGCACGCCATCTTCCACTCTTAAAAGAAAATATTGGAGAATGGGCTCGTATTTGATTTCTACAAATTCAATATCTGAAATGTAGATACTCTAAAATTAAAATTTAATTTAATATATGAGTGGTATACAACGACTAAGAGGCTTAAGTTACATTCAACAAATGATATTTTGCTACGCACCCCCTATGCAGGCAATGGTAGATGCTTGAGGGGGTAAAATCCACACTATAAATTGTCGCTTGTTCATTTCTGTAGCCAAGCTATTCTATTATTTGAATTTCAAGAGGTCGAAAGCTTTAAATTCGAGCTCTTTTTTTCGGTTTTTAAAAGTTTTTTTTTTTTTAACATTGATCTTCCTTTTGTAAAACGCTCTGAGGCAGCTTTTGGCTCTTTTTTTCGGTTTTTAAAAGCTTTTTTTTTTTTAACATTGATCTTCCTTTTGTAAAACGCTCTGAGGCAGCTTTTGGGGCTAGAAAAGTTCCGTTCTTTTCGTAAGTTAGATCAAAATAAGAAAACAAATTTTTGAATAGAGATATCACTAGCAGCAAGCAACAGTACAAACGAGCCAGCAACAGGAAGAAGAAAGGAGAAGAGGAGTCAAAACCGCGGCGAGCCAGCATAATTAGTAACCACAGTACTCATGGGGTTAGACTGGCCCGGGAATCCAGGCTGGACTGGCCCGGGAATCCGGCCTGGATGCTGCAGGCTTTGGCGCACCCCTCCTTTGTGGCACCTTGGATCTTCATGCACTGCATCTTCTGTTGCCGAGAAATGCCATTGGGATGCGTGGCTCTTACCTGTCGGGTATGCTCTAACTGCTTTTTATTGGCTCGACGATGGTGATTGCTTGAATGTTTTTTGAGAAATAGATAGTACGTTACCCGTTTCGTTTATTTCATTTAGAAATAAATTTAGTTATAAATGTGAATCAACTAGGATTCGAATTTGGGTCTCGGGTACCAACCATCAAACCTGTTGCCATTTGCTTTAGGAACGGTCGGTGTGATTGCTTGAATGTGGAGAGGAAATAGGGTGGGGTTTTTATAGGAAGGGAAATGTTTAATATTGGGGGAGGGGTTGTGCCGGATGGATGCCTTCTGGTGTCGAGAAATGCACCGGTAAGACCCATTCCTCAGGCGTGTTTCTATTTGGGAAATAACTTGTGTGTATAAATAACCTTATCTTTTGCAAGAACATATTAACCCACGATCTTAACAAGAGTCAAATTGTGATGCTCTCAATCTCAACCAACGATGCATCATGTTTAGGCCACTTGTAAATTGTTTACTAGTACACCGATTGCACTTCCAGAAGATGTTACCTCATTAATAAATTTGCTGCAGTAACATTACCCGTGCTTGAATGCATAAACACCTTCAGCATATTTTCTTAATTTACCCTGAGAGCATACGATGTCCAGCAATCACGAAAAGGCAAACAAAAATCTAGCATGACAGACCACATTCAATCTTTATGGTCATTTTTTATTTTTTCAAATAAGATAAATCACCTACCAGCTATACAAAGAGAGCCATTATTAGATTAATTGGAATAAAGCTACAGTGTAGGCGGAAAGAAAAATTTCGACACCATCCTCGGTTAAAACTTTCCATGAATTAGTATAGAACTGGCACCTTTCTTGCTACAGAGCAGAGTATTCAAAAGAAAAGGATAACTCACGGCCACAGATACACAAGCCAAGCAGTCCAATCCATAAAACCACATAGAACACATTAATAATTCAATACACATCCACCAGGGGATGGATGACCTATCACCAACCAATAACAAAAGGGTTCAACATTAGCATCCTACACCACTCTAGTGACTTTAAAACGTACATTGTCCATGTTGCATAAATACCAACTGAACAAAAACATAAATCAGTTCGACAAACTGATACTACACGAGAAACATAAGCATGAGACTAGAGAGACAGACGGAGAGAGCTCAAGCCCTCTCGCCACGGATCCTCCTGGCCAGCTGAATATCCTTGGGCATGATGGTCACGCGCTTGGCATGGATGGCGCACAGGTTGGTGTCCTCGAAGAGACCCACAAGATACGCCTCCGCTGCCTCCTGAAGGGCAAGCACTGCATGGCTCTGGAACCGCAGATCAGTCTGCGATAATATTACAGGACAATTAAGAAGAGTATCATCAATCAGTGTCTAAATGAAGCAGTCGAAATAAGAAAATATGTGTGTATCCCTGAGATACCCAGGGATTTTGCGTAATTCTCTCCAAGAACAATATTTGATCATAAACAGCAGATGATGTTCTTATCACAGCAAGATCTCACCTTGAAGTCCTGTGCAATTTCCCTGACAAGCCTCTGGAAAGGCAACTTCCTTATGAGCAGCTCAGTGCTCTTCTGATACTTGCGAATCTCACTGAGGAAAGCAAACAACTAATTATGCATCTGAAAAAAAAGGGGTGTAAACAAGAGCAAATATACAGATAAAACCTAAAACCTCTAATTGCACTCACCGAAGAGCAACAGTTCCAGGGCGGTAGCGGTGAGGCTTCTTCACTCCACCAGTTGTAGGAGCAGACTTGCGTGCCGCCTGCGAAGTTCATGCAAAGTTATTTCAGATGCAACTCAGTAAATACTGTTACATCATTAAAAAAGGCTAACATGTATGTTCACAGATTTGATTTGTTTTCAGATCACACACAATTCCAATTCAGGGTGTTTGCGGTAAATTTTAGAGCCAATAGAACATGCTGGATAACAAACCTTGGTGGCAAGCTGCTTCCTGGGAGCCTTTCCTCCGGTGGACTTGCGAGCAGTCTGCTTGGTACGAGCCATCTGCCGGACCAACAAATCGCATAAACTAGTTTAGCAGATGGAAGACAATCATCTTGCAAACAATTTAAAATAAACACTGCTATACTCCTACCGCCTACAAACGAATTTTGATTGATCAAACCTTTCCCGCACACAAGCCAACAAAAATTACCGTCTTTCTTCCTCATCAAGTAACCTTAATACCATTGATTTAACTTAATGGATCTAATATGCTTTTGTGTGATTGAACTGTGAGAAATTCTCTATTGATCAAAATTACAATTGAATTAAAGAGGTGCTATTGTGTCAAGGGTGTAGCCCACCCTTAAAATTTCACTCAATGCAGAGACATCAAGAAGTTTTACACCACAGGTGTTATAGCAGATCGCAAAACTGTTATTAAGTTAAGATTTTAATGCAACAGTGTAATACTTTCACGCCGATTCTACAAAATAGTGAGATAAAGATCTACGTCATCGTCAGATACACAATCTTCATCAAATATTCTAAAAGTGATGCTTCTTTCTACAAACTGAAACAATGAGATTGCACGAACATACTTCTAAAACCAAATCAACACTGCATAAATTAATCTTTGATAGTAGACATCAGCAAAACTATGTCGCACCTTATTCAAACAATGTTCCTCGAGATAAGACTAATAATAGAAATCCTTGAAACAAGGAAAAGAAACAAAAGCTAAATCAACATAAACCTTACAAAACCAGGACGAATCTACAACACTGCAAGGACGACACAAAAATCAAAATCCCCAATTAGAAAACACCTATCACATCACCAAAACAAAGCGAAGCATAACGAATCAAAGATCAATCATGATTTAAAACAAAAAAATACAAAAGAATTCCACGAAAAAATCACAATTACAGCCAAAAATCAACACATCTAATTACTGAAAAAGACAGCAAAAGAAAAGAAATTTTTTTTGAAAAAAAAAGAAATTAGAACAGGACCGAGGCGTACCTCTCGAAGAAGCTTTTCAGAGAATCAACGAGCCCTAATTCCCCTTCGAGCGATCAAAAGTTGTGACTTGCACGCGGTGGAGACCTATTTATAGGCCTTCGAAGAACGGGTCAGCGAGATCGGATCCTCGTGGACGATCCAACGGCTCATACGGATCAGAGAATCATTGTTGTGTTAATGAAAACGGACGGTAGAGATTGTCCCTTTCTGTGTTTTCCCGTTTCCCAAGTGACGGCCTAGATCGGATTTTAGATGGTTTGGGTGGATCGCGTTAGCCCTTGTTCTGCGTCTCTATTGGCTGATGAGTTCGTCCACGGATCGCTAGGCGTTTCTCGTGAGGTTTACCGTGTAGTCCTTTTTGGGCTTTTCTCCTTTTTCTTTTTCTTTTTCTTTTTTTTCTTTTTAAGTTTACGTGAATTGAAAGGAACGTACTAACTTTTTCGGTAAAAAAATGTATAGACACCCTCTACACTTTAACATATTTGGCATTGACCCTTTAATATTTTTCGTGATATAATTTTCTTACTTGCTAATTATTTAATTTAATTTTTTTTTCTTACCAATTTTAATAATTATAATATTAGGATTACAATCATTTCAGTAAAAAATACAAGGAAGAGCGAATCTCTTATTATAGCCATTTGAATCCAACAAAAAAATTTCAAATTTACAAACGAAAAACATTAAATTAAGGGAAATGCTAGATGTACACCCCAAAAAGGGTGTACATCTTACAATCCATCTATCCATGGGTAAAAATTTACTCACCATACACGATGATTTGGTGATTACACCCCACCCAAGGATGGGTGGGGTTGTATTAAGGGTTTTTTTTGCAAATAGTCTCCTAATAAATTTTTTTTTTACAATTGGCCTGGTATAAAATTTATTTACAAAAATGGTCCTATCCCGGCCACGCGGCAAGGCTGTTAAGTTGTTTCGAACACGCGATCGATTCACCACGTCTAATACACGTAAGACCTACAAATGCTCTGACTTAGTCAAAATTTGCTAAGCCGAGATTAGATTGACACGCGAATCATTCACCGTGTCCAATACAACCGTGTCCAATACAAATATGTGGCCAAGGCCGAATGACGACACTTGCGTGGGGTAGACTATTTTCAAATAAATTTTACATGCGCTATTTGTAAAAAAAAAAAAATTAGGGGTTTATTTGCAAAAAAAGCCTTTAAATTAAAATTAAAAAGATAAATAAATTTAGTGGGATTAATTTTAAAATAGATTAAAGTTTAGAAAGTGTCAAATTAATTTGGCCTACACTTTTTGGATTGACCACTAAGCATCATTGCTATGTGCCATGTGTCTATAGTCTATTGGTCCTCTCTGTTCTTTTTTTTTTTATATATAGATTCAGTACTTTCGCAAGGAAATTTAGCACGTTTGAATTTGACTAGTTTAAATTTTTTAAAAAAATTAATAATTTATTTTTTTGAGAGAATAGATAGTACGTTACCCGCTTCATTCGTTAAAAATATGAATTCAGCTACAAAGATGAGACAACCATGACCTCCAGACAAAGAGTTCATTAAAAAAAAAAAAACACACAACGACCGAGCAATCAAAGGATGTCTTTCCACGAATCAATCAACTGCTTAAGCCTTATCCCCTCTAAAATAGGATCTACCGGTATCCCACGAAAGATAAGATTGTTTCTGGCCTTCCAGATGGTCCACCAGCTTGCAGCTAATTCAGTCAGTCCGTTTCTCGTGCTAAGTCCACCATGCCTTCCCTTCCACCTATCCCAAACGTCGAGTACGTCTTCACCCAACTCCCCCTCCCGAATGTCCTCGAGTCTCGTAACCATAATAAACTTGGTAAAGACGCATTGGGTGAACAGATAGTCCACAGATTCCACAGTAACTCTACACAACACACAAACCTTGTCACCAGACCATCCTTTCTTACTGAGGTTGTCCACTATAGGTGTCCTTTTTTTTAGAACAAGTCAGCAGAACACTTTGATCTTGAGAGGCATACGGAGCCTCCATATCGAAATGCCACATCCGTCCCTCGTGCCCCCGTCATTCATCATTCGATAGGCCGATTTGACAAAGAAAATACCATTGTTGCTCCACCTCCAACTTATCTTGTCTTCTCTGTGTCCTACCTAGAATCTGGTAACTCTTTATTTGAGGTCCGAAATGGTAGGGTTCAGACCCGGCGGCATAAGTGCCTCGTCGCCCAAGATCCTACTCCAATTCCAGTGATCACTTCCTGAGCAATCCCTAACCAAAGTTGGTTTATTATCCGGCCGGCCATAAACATCCGGGAAAGCCGCTTGAAGTGCGGTGTCCCCACACCTCCTGTCCAGCCAAAAGTCCACGGATCTCCTATTGCCCAATACAAAACTGGTTCCCTATTTAAAAATCACGTTAGTGGTTAGCACTCCTTTCCACCAACATGAGAGAGGCCTGAATCCTGAACCCTCCCGCAGGGGCTTTCTTCTACGGTAATAAAGATCCCGGATGATCTTGACCCACTGCAAGCGATGTACTGTGTGAAATCGCCACCACCATTTGAGTAGGAGCGCCCTATTCATGACAGCTACATCTAGAATACCTAATCCGTCTGCCGCTTTGCTGATACAAACGTTCTTCCATGTAACAAGGCACCCTTTGCCTGGGGCATTACTTTGGCCGCTCCACAAGAAATCACGGCGTAATGCTTCAATTCACTTAATAACCCAATTGGGTGCCTTAAACACCGAAATAAAGTATATTGGAATGCTGCTGAGCACCGCATTGACAAGCGTAAGTCTACCTCCTCTTGACAATAGTTTGGCATGCCATCTATCGATTTTGTGTTGTAGTAAAAAATTGATAATTCATTTTGTCTTGTAGGCTAGTTGCTCCTTAGGGCTTTCCCATTCAAAATATCTTTTGGTCTTTTAAATTGTTATTCTATGAGTTTTGCATTAAAAATTTATCGTCAGCTAGTTAAGCATTTAATTATTAATATTCAAAATCTTGAGTTCAAAATTTTAATTTGATATCTTCTCTTTCTGCAGAGCCGTGTTGCTAAATAAATCTCTACAAAGTTTAAGGCTATATTATTTTTTTTCTAAAAAAAATCTATCATCTGTAAAAATATTTATATTGTTAGCATCCGTTAGAAAATTATAATTAAACGTAAGTTAAATATCTAATTATAACTAATTTAGAGTAAGAAGACTATTCTACTCTTAATATATATTATTATTTTCATCACAAATGTCACGAGGTTGTTTTTGTAGGTTATATATGTTGCACTATTTCTTAATAATTAGCATCTTTAAATTAAAATATAATTTAATATGTGTTGTCTAATACATTATTTAAATGGCCTGTGAATAATCAATAGTAATCTTTTAATAACAAAATTTCAAGTTATTAATAGACTAGCAACAATGTAAAAAGAGACAATGTTTGACTTACAGAATAATAATATAATCCTTTTTAAGAAAGTAATTAAACAGGTGTTAAACAGGTGTATACTCTATTTGAACAGAGGAAAAGAGAAGAATCTTTAAATAACACTCCAGCTATAAATATGTGGATAAACTTTGAATCATAATGGTAGGGCATTGCAGTATGAAGAAACTGTAAAAGCTATTATGATTAATACAGCGAAAAGAGAGATACATGTTTGAAAAGGCCCAACAAAAATTCTTAAGCATGAACCCAACACAAGAAACGGAGAAACCAAAAAATCATCCACTTTGAATAAAAGAGAATTGCAGTAGAAGCCTCTTTAAAACACTGAAATCACCTCTCCCCGGACAAGTAGCTCATTACAGGACGGACAAAAACGTCTATTTTTAGCCTCTTTTACTGTTTCCTTTTATCAACAATAAAAATCATAGACTCCCTACAATTCGATAAATACTACGAACATACTCTGATGATACATACCAACTCTATTTCCCGAATCTGCTTGCTGGTTGGCCTCTAACTAAGCACAGCTCGCAGCAGAGTCCACGATCCCGCATATCGACACAAAACAATCAACAAATAGTGGGGGTCTATTTACTGCGATTCTATCTACAGAAGATTACACATACGAATTCCAAATCATCTGTTTCTTGTATAGTCGTGGACAGTATCTCGAAAGTTAAAACGGTCGGCGACCCCAAGTTTTTCTGTAAGCAAAAGGATGTTGGTCTGAATTACTGCAGAATTTGGAGAGACCGTTTCTGGAAGGCTCGGTAAGCAATCGGGCAGATGTTGAATTCCCTCTTGAAAGCAGAAGAGAGAAAGCACAGCTCGGCAGAATACGAACCTGGTTAGAATTACATGAGAAGAAGATTACTTGTGAAAAAAAAGGAAAAAAAAAACTCATATTCAGTAAGTTGGATGAAGAATATTTAATTCCAATATGTGTACACAAGGGAACATTAATTTCAGCACATTTATATGAGTTAACGGCCTTCTTTTTTTTGTGAATATCAATGACAGAGTGTTCTGATTAGGACTTATTCATTTCTGCCAAGCATTCCATCTTTCCAAGCTTTATTAAATCCATGCTTCTGCATCAATTTGATGTAAATGACTATAAAAATATTGTTTATAGATCAATTTGCAAGGTATATTATATGCAAAGGAGTCAAACAAGGAATACAATGTCACATATATCACCATGTTAGCAAGTTTTATGAAGGAAAGGAGAAAGATCTAGATCTAGATTAATACTCATGGGGCAAAATTTTGAGCTATTTTCAAGAAATATATCAAGTGGTAATGTCTAAGATGAAGAAAACTTAGAAATATTGCATGAAAGAAGAATGAGAACAAAGTACCTAAGAATTAGGCGTCTCAGAAATGGATCAGGTAAAACTTGTCCCCAGACCACGTTCAGATCATCTGATGTGCACAGTACGACTTCCCATTCAGCCAAAGCAGATGAGAGTATCGTCTCGGCACTGCTATATACAGTCTGAGAACACGCGAGGAAAAATAAAATCAGAGCAAGCATACATATTGATGTAAAGATATTAAATGCTTAAAATAAGCTTACAGCTTCTATATCTGAAGGGAAGCCAACTAATTGGCAGAATGCTTGTAGTGGAGCAGTTAGGAAGTACGTAAATTGGCTTCCATTATTAGCACAATCTGCAGTAGATGTTATTGTTCTCCCAGGAGAAAGAAGCAAAGCAGCTGTTTCCCCCTTTTCAGCACCATGTATGGCCTGGTAATAGTACAATATGCAAGAGAGGATTGTTAATTGCTTGAGTTTATTCTTCTTCTTCTTTTTGAAGAAAAGGAAAAACATCCCAACTCCCAAGAGAAGAAGGGTAAAAAAATTTAGAATAAGAGCTACGAACTAGGGTTAAGCTATCATCTCTTATATGATATACAGTTTGATAGTATCCAAAACAGAAGTGTTAAGCTACTGAAATGAGATCAAGGCACCCATGTCTTTTGCTGTCAATACTAAAGTCTATCATGCAAAACAGTTGAAGCTCGGAGGGTTATTGAGGCAGTTATATACATCATAACCATAGATTTAGCTCAATACAAATACTTCTCTTTACATAATGTGGTCACATAATTATCAGCCGTAAAAAGATCTAAACCTCTAAAACAGAAATATAAGTCGGAGCAACACCAGCTTAGAAGTGATGTTTCCAAGATTTGATCATAAAAAGAGACGTTCATAATTGAGAATGTTTGTTAGCACATAGAGAACAAGTTTTGACAAACCTGCCTTGAATGCTTGGCTATTGTCACTATCAATAATAAGGAAAAGCGGACTTCGAGTAAAAGGAATCAGATCTTCGGGATAGAGGTTGTTCAACCCTGCTAACAAGAAAGACTACGAGCTTATAAGCAGGAAAACACCATGTCAGCTAAAAAAGTACAGGGACTAGCAATTTCAACTATCAGACCAAGATGTGTTTCACATTGTTAAGACTGATATCATAGGTTTGACAACAGTTACATACCTCCATTTCCTCGAGAACCTAGATATAGATAACTTTCTGAAGAGGCATTTGTATTTGGTTTACCACCAAGAGAGTGATCAGCTTTTCCTGCAAAGTATCATAAAATTAGTAAATGGAATGATCCCCACTCAAATAAGCAGAAGAATAAAGAAGGAACAGCCGCACTAACAACAACCTGATGCTGATATATATATTAGTAAAACACCATCTGAAGAGAGCTCCTCACAAATTGTTGCAATGACCTGTAGATACAGCATACAACCTTATGACGGTCAAAGAACAATCATAGTAGAAAAAAGCTACTGAAAAAAGCTACAAGACAAATAACTATTTGCACAGACATGTTTGACACAAGCATGATATGTGGTATATAATTGTGGAATCAATCAAATCGCTGCTTTAGTACCTACTATTCATACAGACAAAGGAGATGTATATCATCTTCTAATCACATTTAACTAGCTCCGAGCAACTAACAGTCGTATTACAAATTTTCAGGCGACAGCTACAAACTTTAAATTTATGTAATTTGCTTTAACAAACAAGTATTCACAATTACATCAGTTGGTAAAGTTCAATTTTGGGTGAAAAACTACATTAAATCAAATTGAGTGACCCGCGTAATATAAACACCAAAACCCAAACCAACTGCTAGTTAAACCAAACTAAATGATTTAATTCAGTTTGACAAGGTTCAGCTTTGTACCAGTTCACTACCTGGGAAAAATTAAAACAACAGTAAGTATCCAGTTGCTACACTCACCGCAATTAGATGAGAGATAGAAGGGTGATAAATAATAGCCTTTCGAGGATTCGAAGGAAGATTTGGATCCGTCATATCGGCCGCAGCAAGATTTATATCAATCAGTCCAGATGCTCCACTCTCATCAGTGAAACCACCATTTTCAGCAGTCTCTTTTGTAGGAGTTTGGTAGAAAGATCCACTGGGTTCCCATTCCAAACACTGCAACATTCTGAATGTATCTAAAGTAAGCTCTGTAAACTTGACCTGGAAGTTCAAAAAAAAAAAAAAAAAGCCAGTAAGAAAAGGGCCATAGACTAGTTGCAGAAAACCTGCAATATTGAATTTATCAAGAGAAATTAAATATTATACAATGATTAAAGAGTTAAAGACTTCGTTTACAATGGTGGCCATATAAATTTAGAAAAGTGATGAGACACATAATTAACTTGTGTTAGATTGTCATTACATTTGTTGTGGGTTGCAGAAATGCTACATTTGGTGATTCGAATGCTAGATAATTTGGTCATTTGTTCAAAATATTCAACATTTCAATCATTTCTGCTGGTACCTGAATTTCCATTATTATTTTCCATCTTTTTTTTGAGAGATATTATTATTTTCCATCTTAACTTATTCGTAGTTGCTTTTAGATCTCGGGATTTTAATCTTAGTTACTTTTCCGTATTCTGATTTATGAGCTATGTTTTTTATCATAGTTCAAGGGGACTAATTTTTTTTTTGAAATTAAGGGGACTATTTTTCCTAATAAAACAAACATATGGTGATCATTCAATTTGGATTGGATGGTTCACAATCTGTATAATCCACTCCATGAATTTTCTACAATTCTACTTATACTGCAAATAACGAAATCCAAATTGAAATGGTTCTTTTTTAATCTGGATTGTAAGAACCGGATTATCACGAAACAGGCGATTGTGGCCTCATTGGTATCAATCAGCATACCTCATTTCGCCGATAACTTGTCAACAGAGCATCCTGAAGCCTCAACACCCTCCTCGAATGTAACCGTGCAATATATGGAAGCGAAGATGGATGAGAATCAAACAACACATTGTATCTCAAAGGCCTGGAATTTGTAAAAGCTCTGTCCGCTTTCAAGAACCTTGTGATTTCTTGCAGCACTTGCTTCCATTCTTTAAAGTTGGTCTCCTGCATAGTAAAATATTCTGTTGTGAGAGAGGCTGGCAATAACATTCAATAGGTCAAACTAGACAAAATATGAAATTGTCTAGAACTATGGAACTTGATAATAATTAGTTAAATTGATCCCTGCCGAACATATATAATAATAATGTATGCAATTATATTTTATAAACATGTATAAAACACCTAGAGCTGTGCAATCGAATTAAGATTTGCAACAAAAAGGATCACTCTCACAAATATTATTAGCTAAAAAGTCAAAAAGCACAGTAAACTACACGTATGTACATCAAGTACGTAATAACTGATGCGAATACAGGGGTCTCACAGCGTCCGAACAAAATGATGTAAATTAAAGCAATTGTATGACTTAGTAAACCTAAAGAAAAGCAGCAGACAATTATGTCATGCTGACAAGTTAACAAACAAGATAAAAATGTATGTTATCTCACTTTTTGCTTGGACAGAATCTGTCCAACGAAATAAAACTTTGAGACTTTGACTACTGTGTATAGAAGTTCCTGTGTCGATGTTCAAGTTATATCATCCATTCATAAAATGACTTTCTGGCCTGATCTGCATTCCAACAGCAGGTACGGGATTAGTAGTCTCCACCTCAGACGATTGTCTTCCTTCGTACGCTACATCAGGTTCTGAATCAGCCAAAACACTGAAGGGTAAGTAGCCTCAACTCCAACCAATCGGCCGTTTGCCTTTATCAACTTTGATCTTCTGGATTTGTGAATATTGGAACTCTGCTTTATTTACCGTATCATTTCTTCGGCATAAACATGTGAATTCTTTAAAGGTTCAAGTTGTCAATGACTCAACAAACTTGGGCCAAGAAGTTTGAATCACATACACTGGAACCAACAAATGCCACAACCTCCATGAATGTGAATCAAAATTCACCTAATTTGCTTTTCTAAAGTATCTAACGAAAAGGATCTTATCTGGCAAATTTAGGAAAACTGAGAGCGCTGAATACACTTCTCCACTTTGGAAAGATGCAAACTTCTTCTCTAGGTCCAAAAGCAAGCCTGCACTGCTGTCTTGTGTAACATGAAAAAGGCTGAAACGCTAGCTATAACTAGACGTCATACTAGTCTCTCTGATTGAGTTTGCTGTCAGTACCTACAGCTCAGCAATATGAGCCAACAGATTAGTCTCCTTACTTTAAAATATAAAAAGGTCAAAACAAGTGCCCAGAATTGCTATTTGCCAAGTTATATCTCAACTCGGCTATTGAAAATGTCAGGAAAACGATCAGGCTGCTTTCGTCATCAGCACCTTCTGTAGCTTCCAGCCTTCCGCCATAGCATTCTTCTTTCTCAATGCTGTTAAATAACTGGCTTATCAACCTGCTTATACAACAGCTTCTAGGATTACATATGCAAAATGTTTTTTTTCCTGTAGTTCAAGACCTTGCCTACTGTTATACAAAAGAAAGTTACGCTTTCATCATATTAGACTCAAGATAAAGTGATGAATAAGACAGCAGCTGAGGCGCCCTATATTCTACAGTGAACAATACTTAATTGTAAAACTTCAATTCACGATTATAATAGTAGAACCTTAAGTTTTGTTGGCCCATCATCATGATTGAGGGATTGAAATGATAGTTTGTTGAAATTGAAGAACTCGGCAGACTGAACCACTCTCTGAAGCATTGAATTTAGTACCAACAACTAACGACTAGGGAAATTGGCTGCTTAAAATAATAAGTAGGTGATACTACTAACTAAAAATATGAAGAGACAATTACTAAAGTACGTGGCTTGCAGCACCAACCAGCAACCTACTTCTATAACGCATAAAGAAGTTCACAATTATTGGCTGCTAAACTTGCTTACGGAGCGAACTGCGAGTTCAGAGAGTAAGAACACTAACAAAATGGTGAATCTTGAGCGATTAATCGAGTATTCGGTTCTTACTTGCAACTTGAAAACAAATAAAAGTGCTCATTTCAATCACAACACCCTAAATCCTTTACCAACTCAACAAAGAACTAAAATTTTCAACAAAGATAGGAAAAAAAAAAAATATGGATCAAATTAAGAGATTAATAAGAGCTAAAAGAAAAGGTAATTACCGGGTAAGCGGCCTTGGACTCTTCCAAGAGCGCTCGGAACCGCTCGGCGAGGTGCCTCACCGCCTCGGCGCGGTTCAGAAGCATGGCGACGATCAGGAACCTGGCGTGGAACCGCAGCTCCTTGTACCGGAGCCCTAGATCGGGGCGCTGCCGCGGCGACGGCGTTTCCCCCCGCGCGGCGGCGTCGAAGTAGCCCCTGTTGAGGATCGCCTCGTAGAACACGTACGCCCCGAGGAGGAACCGCGCCTCGCTGGTGCGCATGTACTGCCCGTAGTACAGCTGCCCGATCCGCGACGCGATCTCGCCGATCTCCCACCGCCGCAGCCCCGCCGCGACGAGCTCGCGGCGCCGCTCCTGCTGGAACCGCCACAGCCGCGTGTACGCCTTGAACACCTTCCGGTAGTAGAGCAGGTGGTGGGCGCCGCGCCCGTACGGGGGCAGGTCCCGCACCCGCGCGAACTTCCGATCCGCGCTCTCCACCAGCGCCCTGTAGCTCCGATACGCCTCCGCCGCCCCCCCTTCGCCGCCGTCGTCGGCCATCTCCGGCGAAGAAGATGAGGACGAAGAAGAAGAAGAGGAGGAGGAGGAAGAGACCCCCCGCGGTGTGGTGCTCCGCCGAGGAGTAAGGTAATCACCGCCCTGGGGAGATGGAGTTGGTGCTACGCCCCTTGTACGCAAAATGGAAACTAATAAAGTATTACAAAATCAGGATACTCCGTGGAACTACTACAACCCTCTTTTAGTCTTTTCCGCATTTATACTAATGCAATATTAAATGTGCTTCTAAGTACGACCCTAAGCTCTTAATTAGCCTACCTAGTTCCTAATTATTATGGTGTTTATTGGCCAATCATGTAGTGTGAAAAATATTAATGATAATAATAATATGTTATTCTTTCTCTTTCTCTTTTTGCTTTGTTTGGTACACCCTGAATTTTTTTTTTTCAATAGAATAATAATAAGGCCTTCTTTCTCAAATGTTTGACACGGTACATATATTTAAAGTCATGTGTAATAAACTAACTATGTCCGGTACCTAATATTAACTGAGTTAGAGGTAAGCATTTAGTGGTCAAACCTATTTGAGTTTGTTTAAGTTCAAACCCTCATTTGCATTAGGGAGGGTTAAGAAGGGTTAGGGTTCGGACTTTGATTCTAACTTAAATCCAAATCCAATAGGGATAACATATGTTTACGCATTTTTCATAATAGATATTAATATTTGACTTAAGTGCATTATGTTTATATGAATTATTTTTGAAGTTCTTAGTACGTAGTATATCAGTTCTTTACATTGACGTCAAAATAATTTAAACAATAATTTTTTCTGCACAAATATTAATGATTTTAAGTATTTTTTACATGCATGCAAATCAAGCTAGTAATGAGATTCTAAATGATCATATGTATTTTTGAGAAACTCGACTTATAATAACAACTAAAATATAATAATCTATGACTTGCAATTTTGACCAAATCGCGTGTTTAGAAAATTCAAACAAGCTACAGAAACAATTAATCATGCTTGGAACAGAAAAAAGATTGTGCATTTCAATCTCCGTCCCCATCCCACAGCATCCAATTTAACAGCATTCTATATCCATCACGTTAGGAACAGTGTACAGTGTATTTTGCCTAGATCTGCTTCATCATATTATTTGAGTTATTTTTGCTAGAGGCTTAAATATTTAGAAGGTACAACCGATCGGCTCTAGAACAAGTGGTAAAAGACTTAAGATTGGTATCCGAGGTTTCAAGTCTGAATTCTAGTTGATTCATATTTTTAACTAAGTTTATTTCTAAATAAATAAACGGAGTGGTAGCGTGCTACTTATCTCTCAAAAAGAAAATATATATAGAAAGTATAAATGCATGAAGATCCCTCAAATACGGGGCATTTGGAAACGACCATCTAAATTTTAAACTTTTTGATTGGAATTTCTCCGTCTGATTTTCAGTTTTTATCATTAATTTTAAAATTTCAAGTTATTAAAAATATGTAATTAATTCAGTTAAAGCACATAGACACAGCACTCAAGGGTCTCGACTATGCCTCACGCTATTTCGAACATGAATTTGCCTAATCGGACCTTTCGTCATTTTAAACATTACTTGACATAACCCAACCTTCTGCCATCCGATAAGATGCCGGCCTCTTTAAGCCAACATTATCGACTTTCAATGTTCTAAAATTAAGTAATTTTAGTTAAAAAAATTAATAATTCATAGAATCACAAATTTTAATAATAATTTCAGGTAAAGTAATCGGAAGAAGTCAATTTAAAAAGATCAAAAGTTAAGAGGGTCTCAGTTAAAAAACTCACAGTTGCAAGAGCCACCTCAAAATGGGCGATAGTTAAGAGGGTCATAGTACATTTTACCTCTTTATTATGCTGTAATATTATGAGGTGAACTTATTTGAACTTATAAAGCAATTAATTAGGTGGTTTCCTTTTTCTTTTTTCCTTTATTTGTGTGTGTGTGTGTGTGTGTGGGCGCTTTTGCACTTAGATGTCTAATCCATAATTGCTTGGTCTCGGTGTTAGATTATCTTTTTGGGGACCATCTTAGGTTCTTCGTGGCCATATGTCTTTGAATTTTGTGGCAATGATATACGTAATTAAAGATGGGAATCTCATGTTCGACTATTCGCATGGAAACTTGTTAATCAGGCACAAATAATCTGATGATGAGATGGATGAGTTGTTTCTAAGAAAGATCCACCATTACTTGAACTCATCTACTTGAACACATCTAGGGCCCAACCCAACCAGATCCAGCACGAAAACAGGTATATGCTTAATTAAGCTCTCTTTTGAGCTGGTTTTGTATTCTTTATAAGGCAAATAATAGCACTTCTTTTACGCAATGTAATACGTAGTCAAAGAGCCAAGCACTAATTAATGATATTAATTCCTAATGCCACTTCTACTAATGATGGAATATTTTTATTAGATATAATTAAAATCAGTCATAGCACACTTGACAAATTTTGAGGAATCGATCATCAATTCAGATTAAATTTTGATCCATCAATTTTATCTCTTCCTAATTGCATGCCCACTCATTAGAAAAGAGAGGCATCACAGATTACGTTCTCTTAAGTCGTCAGTTTAGTAATTTCGGACTAATGTTCACATAAAACATCATATTTTATATATTTAGAAACAAATTAATTACATATAATAAAAAAATTCACCAAACTTAATTAGTTTACTTTATGATATATATATATATATATATATATATATATATATATATATATATATATATATATATATATATATATATATATATATATATATATAAATCATTTATATATCTTATCGATATAAGCGAAGATCCACATCTTTGATGATTTTCACCGTTAGATCATACTATTCAACCAACCACCCACTTAACCCTAGGGGGCCCACATCATTCTAACCACACATCTCTCAATCCAATATATGGCTAAAAAGTTGGTAGCACCAATGACTTAGGTGCTATTAATAGCATAGTAGCCTAGTTCTCTATATATATATATATATATAGAGTTGAGCTAGAATACTCTTAAAATCTAGCTCATTTTACTCTCGAGTTGTTTTTCGATGATAGAGCTTCCAAATTGATGATCGCTCAGTTGAACATGATCTATACCACTTAAAGTGTTTAGAAATCAAATTTCAAATATTTTCGATATCATTTGCTTAATGATCAAAGGGTTTCAAAATTTGTAATTTTAATGGTGGATAAGAGACGTTTTCTCGTTTAACGGTGTAAAGATATCCAAATCAATTGAATTTTTGTTAGAAAATTCTTTAAACTATTTAAAACAAGATCTATACTCTTGATCTTGATTACAAGACTCCTATCATCATTTTTTAAAGAATATTCATTTTCAACCATTCATTTTCTGTTCACTAGATGGATACAAGAACAATATCGAAAGTGCGTGAAATTTGATTTCTAGATAGTTTAAATGGTTTAGATCATATTTAACGGAGCCGATCGTCAATTTGAAAGCTCATTATCGTAAAACAACTCGAGAGTAAAATGGGCTCAACACTTATTATAGCTCAACTCTCTCTCTCTCTCTCTCTCTCTCTCTCTCTCTCTCTCTATATATATATATATATATATATATATATAATTGAGCTCCTATGCTTTTAAAAGTATCAAGTCTTTGTTGCTTGTAAGTTTTTAGCCCTTGGATTAATAGATGTGTGGTTAGGATGATGTGGGCCCCTTTGGGTTAAGTGGGCGGCTGGTTGAATAGTATAATCTAACGGATGAAAATGATCCAGATCCTAGATCTAACGGTAAAAAACTCACAAGCACCAAGTGCTTGGTGCTTTTACAAGCACCATAGCCGGACTTTATATATATATATAGAGAGAGAGAGAGAGAATTGAGCTCCTATGCTTTTAAAAGTATTAAGCCATTGGTGCTTGTAAGTTTTTAGCCCTTGGATTAATAGTTGTGCGGTTAGTATGATGTGGGCCCCCTTGGGTTAAGTGGGTGGTTGGTTGAATAGTATAATCTAACGGATGAAAATGATCAAAGTCATGGATCTAACAGTAAAAAATTCACAAGCACCAAATGCTTGGTGCTTTTATAAGCACCATAGCCGGACTATATATATATATATGTATATATATACATATATATATATATGAGTCCCTATATATTTTTATGAGTATAGAGCCTCTTATACTCATAAATTTTTTACCGTTAGATCTACTCTTTAATCATTTTCACCCGTTAGATTATACTATTCAACCAACCACCCACTCAACCCTAGGGGCCCCATAACCATAACCGCTCGCATCCTAACCGCACATTTTTTCATCCGAAGGCTAAGAACTTATGAGTACAAAGGGCTCTGTACTCATAATAGATAAGTAGCCATATATATATATATATATATATATATACATATATATATATATATATATATATATATATATATATATAAAATTCGGTTGGGATAATAGCACCAAATATTTGGTGTTATCGAATTTTCACCATTAGATTTAACCTTTTGATCATTTTTATTCGTTATATAATACTATTCAACCAACCACTCACTCAACATAACCGTATATTTTTTAATTCAAGTGTTAAAAAAATTAATAGCAGAAATTATTCCATGCTATTGATAGTATTTATACTTACTTACATCTACCCAAACGCCCTTTACTATCGCGTTCATGGACCCGAAGACGTACGAACGAATCCAAACCGTCGGGCCCAACTGGAAGGACGGCTCTGATTCGATCTGGACTCCGCGCGACATCTACATCGGGGTTTGCGCTGGCGTTTGGAATTTCCTCGCGGAATGGACCGCGCGCGCGCGCTTAATTTGAGCGTCCGATTCTGCTCTCTTTTGGGAGCGTTTTCTTCCTTTTTGACTTTGACCGCTGTCTTTTCCAAACTCTCACTTTTTAAATTTCTCCGCGAGCAGAAGAGCAAAATATTCGCACTTCGTCCTACGTGGAAAGGACGACTCACTCGCTGTCAAAGTTGATGCATGTACCGAAATTATAAATAATAATAAATTTTAAATATTATTTTTAAAATTTCGTATTTTTTTATTTCAGTACTACATAATTTAAAATATATTAATTTAATAGTATATGATTTTATTTTTCATTTTTGCCGGCCCCTCCGTTGTATTTTCGTTAAGTCATAAATAAATAATTTCAAATACATCATTTATAATTTATTGAATATTTATTTTAAAAGTCATTTAGTTTTAACTTTATCATTGATTTAACAAAAAAAAAATTAGTAGAGAAAATAACAAAGAGAGAAAAATAAAATCACAGAATACGAAAGTAATATACTTTAAATCACAGAATACTAAAGTGAGAAAGTGCGAAACCATATGAGTGGTATTTAAAGTTTTCTCTAATAATAATAATAACAAAGCTAGGTTTAACAATTATTTTGAAAAGGTTAGTTTTTAATACATTAAAAGTACAGTGTGAAATTTAAGTAGGGAAGTGTTTTTTTTTTCCAGAAAAATATCTCAAAAAATAATATTTTTCGGCCGTTTAGATTAAAAAAAATCTAAATTTTTGAAAAAGATTGTGTTTTCGTTTTTTTTTAAATTTCTTATTCAAAAAATAAAGGTTGTGAAAATTGGTGTTTTTAACCAACTTTTTCGAAAAATAATCTTTCACGCTTTTTCCAGGAACCAAACGACCTCTTATAAGCAAGGAATGCCAACTCAAATTAAAAAAGGATAATGCCATTAATGCCATTATATGGTGCATGCAGTGATGTCAAATAAGTGTTATTTTAAGAAAAGATTATATTGAAGTTATTTGGTTAGCTTCTCTTTGTAATTATAGATTACAAAATAGCACTAGTATTTGAACTTTTTTATAACAAAATAAAAATTTTAATTTATAAATGTTCTATTTGAGATGATTGTTGTACAAATAAAAGCGAAAGTAGAGTAAAATAAACTAGAATATAATCATAACACTTTTACTCTAAATAAGATGATTCACACAACAACTATAAATTATGTAGTTACATATATTTCCATCTCTTTTACGTTTTGTGGAACCAGAGTTTGATGATAATGTCTCTAAAAAAATGTGCTAAAAAAAAATCAATGTATATAGTTTCGAGCACATTAGCAATCTTCCAAGTAGTTTCACTTTTGCTCCAGTATAAGATACCTTGATACACTGCCCAACCAATTAAATTATAATAAAATTTTAAATAAAAAGAAAAAAAGAATACTTGTATATTATTTACCAGATTATTTTCTTACCACACAGAATAAAAAAATTAAAATTCTCTGACAACTTTAATACTTAACTGTTTCTTTTTTCTTTTTTTTTGTTCTTCTTTTTATTTTTAAGATTTTTTTTTTTGAGAGATAGATAAGCGGCAGCTATTTATCTTTAAATGTGAATCAATTAGGATTTAGGATTCGAATTAGGTCAAGAATACCAACCACCTTGGCGTGAGTTGACTATGCAAGAGGCAGAAACCAGGGATAAATATTCCCTGCACCTTGTTACAGTAAACATCATGAACCGCACCTAGCTAATTTTGTAATCAATGAATTATTAAAACCAATATGTAATTCAATAGATGAAATTTACAAAAGTATTTGCAAAAATATCATGAGTTTTAAATAACATACTACATACCTATGTATGTTACTAGTCATAAAAGACCTATTGTTCACTTGATAATAAAATTATGTTCAAATTGTATAATTTTTGTATTTAGATGTTTGATGTATGAAATAATATTTGATATATTTTCAAAATTTTAAAAATATCTTTACTGATTAAAAAATTTTATTAGAATATATGTATCTAAACACAGGAGTTTACTAGTGGACTTTGAAGTTTGGAAATACATTTTAAAAAATAAATTTAAACATTTTGAATAAATATAAATGATATATAAACAGAAGCTTTGAATATCCCAAGCCTCTGTATAAGTATCACAAGGTGTACGATATGCACTTGTACGCCCGGTGCAGGAGACAATTTCTGTTGGACAAGTGGTCCAACCACGTGCCAAGAGGTCGTAGCGCTTGTCTCCACGCGACACGTGTCACGCAGTAACGGGTCACGTGAAGGCCCGTACGTGGCGACGAGATGACCCAAGCTGATCCAATCGACGGGTCCAGTGCGTCGTAAGTGGTCGTGTTTGGTGCGTACACTGTTTTCGAGACGAGGGTACGTGTGTTTAATTTCCGTGACACGTGTCCGCACGTAAGAGGAATGTGTTGAGGAGGACGTGGGATTTGTTAGATTCAAGTGTTTTTTATCTCTTTTTTGTTTTCTGCAAAATTATGTGGTAAATTTTGTCAAAAGTAAAAAGGTGTAAAGTTTATTTAAATTATATTAGAATATTTTGATTCGACTATTTGAATTTTTAAAATTTTAATTTTAGTTTCTAATTTTTTAAATTTATCAAATTTAAATAATTTAATAGCTTTTTAGATAAGATACAAACTTTAAGCCAATTGCTTACTTTAATAAATTTATATATAAATTGCGTGAAATACGTACGCTAACTAAATCTGTAAAGTAAACAACGCATTCAAATTTTAAAGTTAAAAAATCACTAATTATTTTAAATTAAATAAATTAAAAGATCGAACAGTAAAATTAAAATTCTGAAAGGTTGGATATAAAGTTAAATCTAAATGTGTGATAGTTGAGTTAAATTTTTGTATATTTATAACCATATAAAGCTACTAGCTTGAAAAGAGTCAAAAAACCTTATTTGGTACTCGTTGTATTTTTTTTTTTTTTATTTTTTGAAATATAATTTTTAAAAAATTTAATAAATCGGAGAAAAGATAGATGATAAATTATTTGAAAAAGGTTTGGAACCAAAAAAAATAGAAAAAATCAAATTTTTATCTGTTGTTGTCAAATACAAATTTTGGAACAAATGGTTGCAAGCAATACTTTATTCACGAGTGTAATTTTTTTATTTACAAAATCATATTTAAAAAAAAAAAATAAACATAATATCCAACTACAAGTTTGGCAGTTTGGACGATTGCTATGTTCACCACTGCATTCCACTTCATGATATCCACTTCTTAATCTTCTATATATATATATTCGCTCCCAAATGGAAGAAAAGTACATGTATTATTGGATAAAAAGAAAAGAATCGCTTTTGTCTATATTCTACTTCTGTCGTGTGCATACCATAACTCAATTCGATCCAATTTTAATTGAGAATCTGACGTGCTCTATTTAATCCATTTCAATCGAAAAAACCGGAGCCTCATTTTTGGATCAAACAGAATACGTTTATTCTCGATTCACTTTATTGATATATGGTATGGGCCTATCATTTTCTCTCCCTCAAAAAAAAAAAAAAAAAAAAAAAAAGAAGTTATCCCCAACAAATTTAAATCACACACTTGTTTCCCTGCATTAAAGGGATCAAACATCACTAGTAAATATGGATAGAGAGATCTAGCCCAGGTCAACCTCAAACAACCCTTTATTTTCTTCTTTCTAAATGTTTTGGTGAAAGTGAATGTAGAGACCCTTTCAATTGTAGATGAACAAATGCATAGAATTGGGAGGAGCAGGTGAACTAAACCATTCATTGCTACCTAGGAAAGCTGAAGCTTCCACTAAAAGGTGCTTTTCATAAAAGTCAAAAGCTGAGGGCTAATTAAGGGGATAAAAAGAAGAAGATGAAGAGAGGAGGTGGGGAAGGGGCATTAATTCATCTTTACAGTAATAAAGTTGGACTTGTCCACCCATTACACCACAATAAAGGACAGGGTGACTGTGTCAGATCATCAATAGCGTACAAATTTTCAACTGTGTGTTGCGAATAAGTGGATCCACAGAAGAAAATTCAAAACAGATTATTCAATAGAGAATTTACAGGAAAAAAAAAGGAATAATAGGAAAAATACCAAAAAATAATGAAACAATTGATTTGTAGTACATCGTAGTGAAGCAAAATTGTTTTTTTTTTTTTAACTTACTAATTTTATTGTTCTTAATTTGCTGATCCGCCAAACAGTTGTGTGGCTTCGGTCCAAACAGTAACAAATAAGTCGATCATAGAAATGCACTTGGCGTGGCGAGAAAATGCAGAGCGATAATACGTCATGCACATATCATAAATTCTATATTTTTTAAAATGGAGAATTATATATACCTCTATATGCTTTTATTTTGACTCTCAGTTAGAGCTTGAATAGAGGATTAATGACTCCCAAACCGTACAAGGGTGTGGATACTAGCTAGAAAACATGAGTGGGCCGCACACGTACTCGATCTCTTGGGCCGGCCCATTAGTTAAATGGGCGTGTTCCATGCAAAGATGTTTACACCTTGTAATAAGTGAATATTAATGGTTGAAAAATAAATTTGGCGAAAGCAAAAAAATTGGTCTTGCTGTCAACTAGCATAATACGAGAGAATCATGTCTAGTCCTACAAACGATGGTAACTTTGGATTGTTTCGAAGGAAATTTATTTTCAAGAATTTTAGCCTGTGGCTATTTTTCAGAAATTTCTCTGTGTTTTCATGAGTGATAGCAAAACTATTATTTATTTATTTATTTAAGCATGAAAAGAAAAGAAAAAGGTAATGAAGGTAAATTCAACTGATCCTAGCTACTTAGATTGTTAGAAGCAATGCTTGAAGGAAGGGCCCTTAAATGGCTTTACTTGTTTGAATTTTTTTTTTTTAAATAAATTTAGCTGGAAATGTGAATCAACTGTGATTCGAATTTGGAACCTCAGGTAGCAACCAGCGAGTCCTTTGCCATTTGCGCTATAGACGGTCGGTTACTTATTTGAAAGTTATTCAAATTTTACACCACACTTGACTCCCTTTTTTATTTATTTTGAAACCACAACCTTATTTGGATGTCAAAATAAATATCTTGTCCAATAATATCTTATTTAGTATGAAAATTTACTTGTGTGATTAGATGGGTTGCAGTTCAATTTTATTTCTTGAAATGCATGCCTTGATATTCAAGATAACATATTTCACTTATGAGATAATTTATCTTATTCCAAAAATGATTCGAATATCAAATATGTTATTCTGTTTAAAACATTCGACGACATTTGTAATTGCAATCATGATAAAAAATTCTCAAACCGAGTAGAACATCATTGAATAACTTATTTTGATCCACATCCAAGCAAGACCTTTACATTGCGAGAAAGAGATTTCAATTCAAGAAAGGTTGAAAAAATATAATTTTTTTTTATATATATTTCCTTTTTCTTCTGTGAACTGCAACCCATTGGCAATTGTACTTAATTTATGCAACCCATTCAGCGCTGTGTACTTGTGTGGATTATAAATTTGACTCTCTCCATTGGCAATTGTACTTAATTTCGAGCAAACTTTAGTCCCTTCCTTCCATTTCAACTTTTTGTACAAATACAATATGACAAACCGTATAAATCCAATTAAATGAACAAATAAATGATGAATAAAAGCAACAACGTACTCATCTACTCTATTTATGCGGCCCCCATGCATGCATGCATGTTTTGCGCTGGGTACGTACAAGTTAAAAAGGGCTTCGCAATTTTTTTTTTCCTTTTTTTTTTTGAGAGATAGCCAGATAGCACGCTATCTGTTTCGTTTATTTTATTTAGAAATAAATCTAGCTGAAAATATGAATCAACTAGGATTCGAATTTGGGTCTCAGATACCAACCACCAAGCGCTTTGCAAAAATTTGCTATCCGCTTCGTTTATTTCATTTAGAAATAAACTTAGCTAGAAATATAAAGCAACTAGGATTCAAATTTGGGACTTCGGATACCAACCATCAAGCCTTTTGCCACTTGCTCTAGGGACGGTCGGTAATATTAATTATACAGTTATAGTAATAAACTAACTAGGTTTAAGATCTACGCAAATAAAACCCACTTAGCACTAGGCTTCTCTTTGAGGGTCTTAGAGTGTGTCAAAGAACATCCCTCCTCATCTCTCCCTCTCCTCGGTATATATCCACTCAACTTGAACCAAAACCTTTTCTTCTTCTTCTCCTTCTCCTTCTCCTTTTCTTTCTTTGCTTCTCTCTCCTTCTCTTTACCTTCTTCCTTCTTTCTGCGGCCGATCGCGAAAGCCATGGACCGGCTCTTCGTCAGCGGCGGCTCTCGCTTCTCTTCTTTGAGGAGGAGAGACCACCTCGATCTCTTCGCTTCATGGCACAAAGGAGAGACGTGGGAGTCGGAGAGTTCGGAGTCGTCGTCGGAGTAAGGCGAAACAGAGGAGGAGCTGCTCGAAGAGGAACTATACATAGTATAGGTTAAGAAAGAAGAGGAAGATGAAGAAGTAGAAGAGAGCTTAGAGAGGTGAGAGAGCCTCTCTCTTAGGCAAAAGGGGCACACCCCTATAGATTGGTTGTGCTTTGGATGCTTCTTACACCTCATGCTCCTATTAGGGTTGGACCTTCCCATCTCTCTATAGCTCTTCCTCTCTTTCTCTCTCTCTCTCTAATACACAATATATTTCTCTTACTATATAGCTTGGTAGATCAGTTTCTCTTGGATCTGCAAGGGGAAACATGTATATATGTAAAAGTGGGGGTGATGAGGGGTGGTTAGGGGAGTTTCTTGGTTATTTCTTGTACAATTAAAAGTAAGCAGACATGTTCATGGAGATAGTGTTTGGATTGGATTTTTCTTTTTAAACAGTATTCTAAGGTACTGAGTCCATTGGCTGGGGCCAGATCGATCAAAGGTGCATGTCTTAGGTACGTGACAGGAGATTTCCTACAAATTATATATATATTTATGTTATTAAGCCTTTTTTAAAAGTAATTAGTATATTAGGTACAGTTAGTATCAGGTGTTTCTTTTTTCTTCTTCTTTTTTTTTTATAGACAGATATGAATACCATATTATCTGCTTTATTTATTTTATTTAAAAATTAATAAACTTAGCTAAAAATTTGAATCGACTATAATTTGAATTTGAAATTTCGAATACCAATTATCAAATTCTTTACCACTTATGTTAAAAACAGTGGCATCAGATATTCCTAATTTAATTTTAAGACGAACTAATTAAATTTTGTCTTGAATTTTCACATGCAACACAGCGGAAGGATTAATTGTGACTTCATATGTTATTTATTTATTTCACATCAAATCAACAGCTAGTGTACTTTATTTTCCTAAAGTATACTAAGTGGGCCACTGAGCTAGCTAGCAATTAAAAGGATGATCAGTGAATATTTAGAATTTTCGTCCCTTCCTTTTCTCCCCTTAATTAGTACAAATAATATTAAATTATGGATTTGTGTTAACTTTTTGAAATTGTACCACCAAGTACCAATAGCATTAAAACCTTAGCCTAACTCCTTAACCCCGAATTTATTTTCAAACACTCAATTTGGGAATTGGGGTTCGTTAATTCTATCTATAAATAGGCTAGGATTAGCTAATCCCACCTAACCCCAACCAAACACAACTTTTTTATTTATAATAACCGACTATTTTTTTTATTTCACATACTTCAATCAAACACTATTTTTTACTATTCTGGACTAACTCCAATCCCCAACTAAACACAACAATACTCTAATCCCGCTTTAATCCTGAACTTAATTCTATTCCTAGAATAATTAGTTTTTCCTTAATTCCGAACCAAACGGTAGCTTAGATTCTTTTTTTTTTTGTGTTTTTATAAAGGTTATTTTCTTTGCATTCAAGATCTTGAACATTTTAGTCTATTTCTTCGCGTCTGAATATACAAATTTTCCCTTTCTACTACTTTGTTTTGTGAACAAAGCGAAGTTGCGTGGAAATTCCCCCGGGTTGTACGGGTTGTACAAGTCTCCCAAGTTCTTGGGTAAATTGCACCGTAGCCCTCGGACTTTTCTCAAAGTTTCAAAATATTCAAGTTTGGTATATTTGTATTTGTCACATGCCTCCTCCATTGATGTGTGTTAGCTAAAAATTTGAATTAATTAAAATTTAAATTTGAGGCCTTAGGTATCAACTATAAAGAAATGTGAATCAATTAGAATTCGAACTAGGGTCTCGGATATCAACTATCAAATTCTTTGTAACTTGCTCTCGAACAGTTGGTAACCAATATTGTTTTTTTATTTTTTTTGAGAATAGGTAGCACACTATCTGCTTCATTCGTTGAAGATATGAATTAGGCTATAGGGGTGAAACAGTCAGGATCTCGAGAAAAGACAAACCGCAATAAATAAATAAAAAAATAAATAAAACAAAAAATTCAAGTGAGTTTTTTTTTAAAAATAATCAACTGTTTGAGCCTTCCCACCACTACAACAGGATATGGCATTGTGCCACGAAAGATGAGGCTGTTTCACCTTTCTTTGGCCCACCAAAGATACACAAATCAGTTCCTGTTGTGTCCATCATATCTACCCATCCACCTGTCCCACTTTGTCCAACGGCGACCAATATTGTTTATATAAATTAATTAGAGAGTCGAGCGTACTGGGGTGTGAGTGATATATATGGTCGAGAGATTATCCTGGATGCAGGGAAATGTGAATCCAAATAAAACAAAGTTCGGTTCAAATGAGGCTTCACGCCACGACGTTCGCGTAGATAACCACTCGATCCGAGTGTTATAAGTTTTCGTGAGAACTGCTTATATTTGAGGCCTTGAGCGGCTCTTCATACGTATACATTTGTACAATCAAAGTCCACGGAGGAAGTTGGCGGCCGAAACGAGCTGGCCCACGAACTTCGCACTTTTGGTATCCTCTCTCAATCTCGGGAACATTCCTACTAGCCTCATTAGCCTCTTTCTTTTTTTTTTTGAGATAAATTAAACACCCTAATCCTCCACGTCATCGGCTTCAGCACCCGCTTCAATTGGCTAAGATATATGCATCTTACACCTTGTTTATTCAAAATCTTATTTTTCGCCGCTAATTTTGTTAAACTTTTTTTTATACTTAAAGAATTCTAAAATTTTTTAATATATATATATATATATATATATATATATATATATATATATATATATAGAACTAGGATGGAATACTATTAATAAGCGTGATGATGTTTATGTAAGTTTTCTACCCTTGGATTAAAAGATGTCATAGGATGATGTGGGCCCCCTAGGTTGAGGTGGTTGGTTGAATAGTATAATCTAACGGATAAAATTAATCAAAGGGGTTAATCCAAGGGTAGAAAACTTACTAAAGACAAATTGTCTTATTAATAGATACAATAGGACTATATATATATATATATATATATATATATATATATATATATATATATATATATATATATATATATATATATATATATATATATATATTTATTTTATATAAAAATAAATGTTATGCTCACTTATACTTTTTTAAAAAAATTTCAAATACTACTTCGTGGTTTCGCACTTTCTCACTTTTGTTTTATATTATTGTGGTTTAAAGGGTATTGCTTTTGTACTATATAGTTTTATTTTTATCTTTTTATTATTTTTTCACTAATTTTTTTGGGTTAAATTAATAATAAAGTGAAAAATTAATAAAAAATATTAAAATAAATATTCGACAAACTATAGGTGGAGTATCTGAAATTTTTTGTATATAAATTTACGAAAAGTTAACGGAAGGACCGGCAAAAAGAATAAAATAAAATTACAGAGTTCTAAATTTATAATTTTAAATTACAGAATAGTAAAATAAATAAGTCCGAAACTATAAGAATGATATTTAAAGTTTATTCTAATTTTTATTTTATTTTATTGATATTTTGTTAATATAAAATATTTTGATTTCAAATACTCTCCGAGCCAGCTGGGTTCGGTTAAATTCCTAACTCGGCTACTCCTCTCCTACCCGCCTCATCCTTTGGAAAATTGTAGAACCCCATTTTTCACCCTCTCTCTCTCTCTCTCTCTCTCTCTCTCTCTCTCTCTCTCTCTCCCCATTTCCCATTTTAGGAGCTCTTTTTAGCTCTCGATCGGCGCCGCAACCCATGCGCGCGATTGCGCTTTTGGTACGTCGTATCGTTCCATATTCGTTTTGTTATTTGATTTGATTTGAATTTGGAATCGATTTGGTGATGCTTCGGTAGGGGGAATTACTAGAATTTTCTCGATCTCTCTCGTTTGTTCGAAATCGATCTCCGTAGACAATCTAGTGTATGTTGTTGTAGAATTTGTTGGATCGTGAAATGAAACTTGTTACTAAAGTTGTATGATTCGCTCCAGAAATTGTGATCCTTGAGGAAGCGGGTTGCGAGGATAAGGTGGGATTCCGAGGAAATGGCGTCGGTTGTTCCTTCATCTTCTACATTTTGCGTTCATCTCCATCAGTAAGCCATTTTCATGTTTGTTTTGTTAAGTTTGTGGTTATCGTAAATTTTGAATGCTAGGAAGGAAAAGACAAAAAAAAGTGAACAACATTACACAACTTTTTGTGTCTCAGTCTTGCTCAGTTGATGCAATTGCATAGTTTCCGAGATTTTTTTATTTTTATTTTTATGGTTATAACCAAATCAACAGCAGGCTTTTATCTAATCTAACGGCTTGTTTGGTTTGTCTATTTTAGACTCTGGAAATCGAAATGAGATTCACTGATTCCGATAGTTGCCGTTTAATTTACAGGAATCGGAATTCGATCCCTATTCCGCTCTGAAATAAGAATGACCTAATCCGGCTTTGAATCTTGAATTGGCCCATTCCATAGTAAGCCACCCAAAGTCCTCTTTCCCGAGCACCTCCCCCTCTTCTCCCTTAACCAAAACCCCTCTCTAAAAGACGTAGGTGTCCCAATTATTCATTTCGATTTTCATTCCGATAATATAGCAAAAATTTTTAGATGATTCATCATTCCATTTTTCATCCCAATGCAATCCAATTTCATTTCCCATTCTCATTCCACTCATAAACCAAACATGCCCTAACTTTATTGATTAACCTAACTGTTTAAGATGGTATAGCCACATAGTGCGTGTTATTTGAAGTTCGGACCTTATACTACTATCATTAGTCGATGAAATTCAGTAAGCTGATAAACATAGACAGGAATATTTTGTCTATTACATCCATAGTATGAAAACTATGATGCAATTTAAACCTGCCTATGTGTAGATTCTAGGGATTTACATTCTCATTTGTTTTTTTTTTCTTGGATTTAGAGTCCAGTATCTCTCAAGAAAACACAGTTTCTTCAAGGAGTTTGGAGGGTCTTCTTACGCCTCACTTTCAATGAATAGGAAGAATAGAAATACTAAATTAGTGGATTTGAGGACCGTGAGAGCTATTGCTTTGAGAGGAGATGGTGGCTTTGAGACTGGTCCAAGATCTAGTGAAGGTGAAGCCACCATAATTGGACAAAGTGCTTCTGTCAATGCTCAGGACAATCCATCTTCAGATACTGTTCTTCAAGGTGATGCTGTAGCACTCGGGACGATTTCTGCTGATATGGCTCCTGTTAGTGATGCGTTTTCTGTTGATAATGATGAACTTGATCTAGATTGCCCTACAGAGGGTTTCTCATCTATTGCAGAGGCCATCGAGGACATCCGGCAAGGCAAGGTCTGCTATGAATGTCGACATGTTATTTCGCTATATTTTCTGATTTTCATCAATTATTTCTTTATGGAGCTTTTACACACACACAAACATACGTATCTCATCAAAGTCATCTTCTTATCTATATATTGCCTTTGGAAATCTTAATTTTCACAAATACTCCTTTGAAAATGTCTTATCATAAATTAACTGGGACATGTATATATGTCAATATCTCATTATTTTATCCTTGATGTTTGGTTTGCAGTATGTGATTGTTGTAGACGACGAAGACAGAGAGAACGAGGGAGATCTTATAATGGCTGCATCTTTGGTAACGCCAGAGGCAATGGCTTTTATAGTAAGACATGGGACTGGGATTGTGTGTGTCAGCATGAAGGAAGAACATCTTGAAAGATTGCAGCTTCCTCTGATGGTAACTACTAAAGAAAATGAAGAGAAACTCCGCACTGCGTTCACTGTTTCAGTGGTATGTTCTTTCTTTTCAATCGGTAAGCCGTAAATGGTTATTTCCAGCTGATAGAAATTAGCATTTGGTACAAATGACATAAAAGCAAGGAGGGGTTTTTTATCCTTGTCCATCTTTCTCTTGCTAACTGTCTTTCTTTTTTCCTGAGAAAATTCTCTTGCTAACCATCAGAGAGAATTGTTTAAACTTTAAACTGCGCCTACAATTAGTTTTTGTTGTTCTGGTTCTACAGTTGGATATTCAGCAGTTTCTTTTTGGCTTTTCTTTTGTTGCACTGAGTGTTGCCTTGCTCAGTGGTCTCCTTATTCACATTTGGATAATTGGATTTTTGTATGATGAGGAGGTTACAACAACTGGTAGTGTCACTTGCATTTCTTTCTGCCTCTGAATCTGCTGTTATATGTTTTTTCTTCTTAGGATGCTAAAGAGGGTACAACAACTGGGGTTTCTGCAAAAGACAGAGCAAAGACTGTTATCGCTCTTGCATCTCCTAACTCTAAGCCCGAAGACTTCAACCGCCCTGGTCATATATTTCCTCTGAAGTATAGAGAGGGTGGTGTCTTGAAAAGAGCTGGTCATACAGAAGCATCTGTTGATCTGGCCGTGCTGGCAGGGTTGCCACCTGTTGCAGTTTTATGTGAGATTGTGGATGATGATGATGGTTCCATGGCTCGGTTGCCAAAACTCCAGGAATTTGCTAAGAGGGAGAATCTGAAGATAGTCTCAATAGCAGACTTGATTAGGTATAATTATCTGTGCATGTCTCAGTACTCTACTTATTGATTATCAGAAGAGTCATTGCATCAGGGGACCTGACCATTTCAGGAGGTTTTAGTTTGGTCGCAAACCTTTCAATTCTTATAATCGAGTCCCTAACCTCTTCATTTGGTTGCAATCTTATCAATTTTCCCTAATTTTCTCAGTTAAATTGGATGAAAATGACTGCTTAATTGCAAAATGAGACCTCTGAGTGTGGATTACATAGCAGCTAGATGATGATTATGTGGATATCTCTACCTATTTTGAGAGGAGCTTAATAGAAATGATAACATTGTAATGGAATTCGAAAGTTAGGGATCCAATTACATGAATCTAACACATGAGGAATAAAATGAAACTACACTAAAAGAGTAAAAGGTGAGGACCCTGGTGCAATTTACTCATAATTTAGATCCCCACTTGTGGAAGGGGCAGCTGTCCTATTCTTCATGCTTTTACTTAGCATGCTGGTGCGAAATTAACTTTTCTCTTTTATATTCTAAGAGAGATGAATCATAAAATTGTAGATTAAATTTTGGCATTAGAGTAAATTTCGGCATCCCTTTTGGTGTCAATGCTCTGACATGACATGATTCACTTGTTAATTTTTTCAGTTTACTTTTGCTTTTGTCATAAAAAGTGAGCTGTTTCTGTGCTAAACATGAGTTTGCATGATGACAGGTATAGAAGGAAAAGAGACAAGTTGGTGGAGCGTGCTTCTGTTGCACGCTTACCCCTCAAATGGGGTTCTGTTCAGGCTTTTTGCTACCGATCTCTTCTTGATGGAATGGAGCATATTGCAATGGTTAAAGTGAGCATCGTAGAGGGCAGAAATATTTCTATACAATGAGATTTAGTGACCATTGTTCTTTTGCCTTTACGAATCACAAAACTGATCATGCATTGCTGTTGTACGTGTAGTATATTGCTTGGGAGGTTCTTTTTGAGAAAATTTTGAATCTTTGAGAAAATCTTTTGAACTGTGCACCTGTTCATTTTTTAATTATGACTTAAAAGAAAAACTAAAATGATTAGATTAAAGCAAATTGTATGTGAAAGCATGGTTTTTAGTGACCTGATATTATCTAACAGCAAGTACATGTAGAATTAACACTTGTTCCAAGTTGAAAGTTGTTTAATCAATATTGGAAGTTAAAGAAAACAAAAAAAAAAAGGACAGGAATAAAAAGAAGGCATAATTGTCCTGTCACTTAATGGCGGATAGCTTCTAGTTGGAAGTTGCCTCTAAAAGTATCCTATTCAAAAGCTGATATTTTTTTTTTTTTTTTTGAGAAAAAAAAGCTGTTATTATCATCTCATTTACATGTCAATTCAAACATTTTGATTGCATTTACCTAGTTTGCCGAGTTTTACAGGGTGATATTGGAGATGGTCAAGATATCCTAGTAAGGGTGCATTCTGAGTGCCTTACTGGGGACATCTTTGGGTCTGCAAGATGTGACTGTGGCAATCAGCTAGCCCTGGCAATGGAGATGATAGAGGAAGCCGGCAGGGGCGTCCTGGTTTATCTTCGTGGTCATGAAGGTAGGGGCATCGGGCTAGGCCACAAGCTTCGTGCTTACAACTTACAAGATGATGGTCGTGATACTGTGGAAGCTAATGAGGAACTGGGATTGCCTGTTGACTCACGGGAGTATGGTATTGGCGCCCAGGTAAGCCATGCATCAATTTATGAGAATGAACCACAGGCTTGTACCAGTTTAACAGGAGGAAGTATTATTCGTCTCCTTTTAGGGATTAAGTATTAACTCTTTTCTTTCCTTTACCGCAATCATTTCCATGTGAACCATTTTGTCATCTAATTATACATTTTCCTTATCTTTGTAGATTTTACAAGATCTAGGTGTTCGTACAATGAGGTTGATGACCAACAACCCAGCAAAGTATGTTGGGCTCAAAGGCTATGGGTTGAGTGTAGTCGGCAGGGTTCCTCTGTTAACTCCAATAACTAAGGAGAACCAAAGATACCTGGAGACAAAAAGAGCAAAGATGGGGCACATTTATGGATCCGAGTTCAACGGTCGCCTCATTAGTCAGACTGAAAATAGTGGTACAGAAGATCAACAGCAGAACTCATAATGCGCGCTAGCCCTTATTTGCTCGACTAATCAATACAGATATGTTTTTAACAGTTTACGTTTCCATACACACCACATTCTTTTTTATTAGCTTTTAAGCCTATGTATCCTGAATCCACCATTTTTCCATAGCAGCTCCTCGGTGCTGGAGTTTTAGATGATATTTATTTTGCGATACAGTTCTTTTTCCCTATGCTGTAAGGATATGTATATTCAAATTTGTCGTAATTTTTATAACGTTGTTATTTATTTATAGATTATAAACAAACATGTATGTGTAAGTTTGATGGTTGTGTTTTTTTCTGCATTACCTTGGGTGACACCTATTAAGACACATCTGATGCAACAGATATTATTCATCGAGATGAATTAGTATGCTCCTGTCCTCTCTTCTGTTTGTTATCTTCGCTTGTCTTTAGCAGCTATCGGGCCTAGCGGCTTGTTAGATTTATTCTTTATTCTTGGAATTGGAGAGGTAGCACAAGCTGATTTTATATGACAAATTTTGTAACATGAGCATGCAGAGATGAGATTATGGGGCGAGAATGAAATGGAAACGAACCAATGTGGAGCAACAACATTAGAATGGTAATCTGAGCTTTTTGCACAGTTTCTCCTTGCTAACAACAACAATTGTGTGATTAATAACAACAATTGTATCACTCAGTTCGTGGGACAACAAATTCGTGTTGAAAATTATCACCTGTAGTATCTTTCTTGTAAAGCAGCATATTGCTGAAAAATTATATGCTGCCAGTGATACTGTTGACGAAGAATCTTACCGCGAGACCTCCTTGAGGCTGAGCAAGAAATTAGTCTAATCAACTAAGACTAAATTCCAAGCTATTGGTTTGGTGGGAAGGAAGCACAGCATGAAGAGATGTCGATACCCGCAACTTCCATTGCATTGCACACCCACTCCGGGACATCACCCTTGGGGAACTGTAACATCATTCCTAATACATTAGGGAATCAAAGAAGGCAAAAAGAAATGAAAAAAAGAAAAGGGCCTTTTCTACATCAGTTGGACATATCTTCCACACATAACATGAACTCTTTCTTTTTTTGTTCTAGTCTTCAATATTGTTACTTTCTTCTAACAATAATTATTAATGGCAGCTTTTGACCTTTCCGGTGATTACGTTTACATGTAAAAACAAATATGACAAATAATAGACATTACCAATTCTTCAAAGTGCTTGTAGAAAAAAGAGGGTTTTGAGTACTTGCAGTCGTATTACAACATATAGAAATGAAATATGCATATGAAGCCAAAAAAGCAAACCTGTGTCCGCAGAAATCCTCTCACAAACCTACATAAAAGAGAAACCAACCAGAATTTGTCAAACTACATTTTTTTACTTTACTAGGAGGAGGTAAATGATATTTGGAACGCAATAAGAAAAGCAAAACGACATACTCAGGGAAACATCCTTCAACTATCGATGTGTGGAGATCCCTGCTAAGCTGTAAACACAGAAAAGAAGAGAAAGATGAAACATCTAGTAATTGCAAATTCAGAATTATTTTAGAATATCGTGCTTATACCTTCATCATGTATGATAGGTTATGATATGACAGAAGTTGAGAACCCATAGCATCTTTCGTGACAAGGCAGTGTAGATAAGCACGTGTATATGTTTTACAGACCTGCCAAAGATGATCGATCGTATAAAAGACACTTTCACAGCAAGAGTGGTGTTTGCTATTTTTATTGACTTTGGCTAAACACTCACCATACATGGGCATGTAGGGTCAATAGGGCGTTCATCATTTGCCATTGCCCTGTTTTTCAGCTTCAAAACTCCCTTAATAAGAAGAATGAAATTAAGTCCTATTAATTAAAAAAACAGTACCCAACATGAGATCGTGTAAGTAGACTTGCAGGTTCCCTCAGATTGCCAACATAAAACTTAACTTCAACAGGGACATAGTTAGATTCGCCTTTTCTATACATACAAATTATCAACAACATAGTAACTGATTTTATCATGCCCTTCGACACCCGATAGGTTTAAATTTGTTCAGCTCTACATAGGTTCTAATTGCAATATTCATGCCTGCTTGAGTTTGCGAGTTGCGATCTGCGTCTAGGACCCTAGTGTTCGAGGTTCACAGCAAATTTTTATGACACACAACACTGTAGGTACCTATGCAATATGTTGGATTTATTCTAATGAGATAACTTTCATATTTATAACCTTATACTAGAGTGCATTGAGCATGCCAGGGGGGCCCACTTCCATATTGTGGTGGTTTCCATTTCTAGCCTTTTCTTCTGTAGATAATTAGCAAGAACCCAAAGCCAAGTACTTGAGGTAAGGATACTGATCGTCACAAAAGTTTAGCACCATAAAACAATAACATGCAAAATGAACTATCATGTGAGTCATGTTTTCAGAACTAAGGATATTCAGTCAAACACCATAGTTATTCTGCTTAATAAATTATCAAAGAAAAATGAAAAATCTCGACTACCTCTGGTATGAGTGCTGTGCCAAAGCGAGCAGTGCGAGTAGGATAAACACAATCATACATGTCTGCACCTAGGGCACTGCAGACTACAATATCAAGTGGATAGCCGACACCCTGCAATGCATATGGATGGTTTAAATCAAAGTGTAGATGCATGCTTGATTAGTTAAATGAGATGTATACGTAAAAACATTATTCCAAGGTTTGCACCATCACGTAGCGTGGTTTGTCTTCTGGTAATGCAGCAGTGCACTGTGCCACAACACGCCAAAAGGAATCTTTATCTTCACCCCCTGCAAGACCACCTATGGCATAGCTGATGAAAAACAACTTAGAAAATCAGCCCCTCTTAAAAATCGAATAGCACTAGCATGATAAGTTGAACAGAATAAGGTACAGCAAACTGAATAGACATATTTTCATATGTTATATATAACAGGCCAATATTGTCCTATTACATAAAAGTTCAACGAAACAACACCCTACTAATATTAAAGCAATATATTGTACTTTCCACTAGTTAATATGTACACATAGCAAGTTAATAGGTTACATGGAAAGTGGGTCAAAACGAGCCTATCACATGATGCCAAAAATGGTTCTCCTTAACCTGCTTTTCCAAATTATTAAAGGAGTTGAGAGACAATGTGGTTAGCTTCTTAAGAGCAAAAGAATCAAATTGTTCTTAAACTGCATCTAACTCCGTAGGCAGACGTACAACAGATGAAGTTTCCAAATATTAATTACATAGATCAATTATAATTCATTTAATCTATAGGAGTAGACCACATGAGAGGCAAAGCTGAGAACATATAAAGCACAACATAAATATTCCACAAGATTGCCACAGTCGAGCAATGTCAAAAAAATGCTCTAATAATACTCTACAGAAAAGATGGATCGAAGGACATACCCAGGAAGATTACGTTCAACCAAGCCCCTCACACATATATCTCTGCATAAGGGAGTTCCAAACTCTTGATAAAAGAAATGATTTGATTAAAAACCTAATACAATAAAAGGCCAATTTAAAGTTTCACGTCACAGATATAATACTCTGGTGGCAGTTACCTGAGAACTGGATCTAGCCCTCCTTGAACAATTCCAAATAAATTTTGAGTATCAGGTTTCTGATGAGCTGCGCTTCAATAAAGAAGAAAGATAAATGACAACAGACCACACTATGTTGAACACTTTCGAACATGTAATGAAAATCATTGATCACCAAAAAGTGATTAACAGTAGATACACAGTCATCCAACTATATTACATGAAATTTGAAGGAGAAAGAAATTTATCCACGGGGAAAATAAAAAGTGAACTAGCTTTGAAACTGCATGATTGAGATTTCTGCTGGCGGCAGATGAATGAAGTACAAGCAATGTATTATAACCTATTATTGTTCACATAATGAGCAAAACAAACAATGGAAGGCCAAGTGAAATTTTGAAGATTGCATAATATAGGATAATGGCAACAAAAAACAAAAACAACTATAAAGGTTGAAAGAGACAATTCAAAGAAAAAATTAAGCAAGACAAACACACAAATGGATGAGCATATGTTTCTAAGAGACGAGGAAAGTTTAAACAAAGTATTAGAAACAGGAACTACGGTAAGTTTTATTTGCTAAAATATCACAAATCGCAACACTCTAGATAGGCAGGCATGATGTGCATAACTAGACTGGCTGAAATCACCCGCCAGTTCTTACAAAACAATACAAAGAATGCAAAGTATTCCAGACTATTTTTCTTGGTTTCCTTTGGAATAAATCAATCCTGTCATTTATACTATAAGAAAAAGCTTGTAGATCAATAACTTTAAGCTAAATATAGCTAAGGCAACGAGGTCGTTGATATACCAGCTATACATCTGTCCATCCACCGAAGAGTGCGATACATGGCCTCCTCAATTCTTGGACCAGTAATGGTGGTTTTTACAACATCATCAAGGGCCATGATGATATCAGCTCCTATTTTATTCTGCACATATATTTGGTAAGATACAAGAAGAATACTAGGTGGAGGCATGGGAGTCTGAACAAAATTATAATTTCCAAGGAATAAGAAGTCCTTTGCTCATAAGGAAATAATAAAGGTGGAAATGAGAATATCATAACATAACTACCAACATATAGAAGAGATACTATCTCCCAAATTGACGCAACTAAGTGACAACTAGAGTATTTAACATACTTCCTTTCTGGCGACTTTTCCCTCTAACACATGAGAAAACCACAATATCATTGTCACCACAAAATTTATCTTGTTATGTTCTTGAGTGCAAACCCTCAATCCGAACATTACTTTATCAGATAAAAAAGTACACAGACTTTGGCCCATTTATATCACATGGAATTAAATATTCACAAGTAACACCTTTCCACAAGAAAATGAACAAAAATATATCTAAACCTCATGAACTTAAACCTTCAACATATTAAATTGCTTGCACTGAAAGACAAAAACACTATGATTTAGACTTGCCTAACAGTTAATTTTTTGAACCAACAAATTGTAAATTCTGAAGTTCTTCAATTCTCCAAATTGTCTGACTATGAGGTGAAAACATCCGAAAAAGATATACGTACTTGAATTTGGATGGACTCTTCCGGTGTCAGGAGCATCGGCTTTCCGTCAACAGGTGACTATCAATGAGAATGTAGAGAAGTTTTAACTAAAATCATTCACGAGCAGATATTTTTTCATCTTCTAGAGCGTTGCATAGGAAAGCTAATAAGTGCAACAAAGAATTACCTGAAATGTTACTCCTTTCTCAGTAATATCAGCTAAATGCAACAAAGAAACCTAAAAAATCAAAAATATATCTTCACAGTCAGAAACGGCTAAATGAATGTATTAACAGTCGCAACTAACAAGTTGCATCAAATTCAATAATTGCCACAAAAAAAATAAAGAAAAGCAATCAGGGGCGTATATTTTCAACCATTTGAAAACCACCCGAGTCAGTAAGAAGAGCCCTTTTCCAATTCATGAACTTGTGAAGGCCCCCGAATTCATCAATCAGATCTTCACCAGGGCGAAGCGCCAGGTGGTACGTATTTCCAAGTATAATCTGGCAGCCGATTTCCTCCAGCTGGTTATTAGTCAGACCTTTTATTGTACCTGCAAAAAAATACAAAGGAATTCTGAATACGTGATAGTAGTTTCTATTTCTACTTCTGGTTTCAGCTGAGAAGAGATAAGCTCGACAACACCTTAGATACAACTTTTATGCGATACATCCGATCGTGTGAACTTGTATAGTGAAACAACATGGGAATTAAGGATTTCAAACCTTGAGTTCCCACGGGCATAAAAAGTGGCGTTTGACATACGAAATGAGGCAGCGTCAGTTGTGCCGCACGCGCCCGGTTGAACCTTCCTACCACCTGAAATCAAAGCCTTAAAGCGTGAATTACCGATCAAAACAGAGAGGATTCTTTTTATTTATAGTTTCCCATCAGTCGAGAGCTTTCCCACTAAGCCCGAAAACCTACTGGTGTAAATTTGATTGCTTACACAAGCATATAAGAATTCCTTTTGTTTAATACATTTAGCAACAACATATTCGTACTAACCTCAAAGCGAAGCGCCATTAAAAAGAATACCACCCAATGTACTCACTCTGCAAGCACATTACCGATGTTGTGAGCTAACAAATTAGTTACTCCACTAAAATCGAAGCTACCAATTGCTACAAAACGCAAACTACAAGCCCAAAAACAAACAAACAATGCATAAAAGAATAATCCGCAGATCAAATGCTTCGATCTTATTAAAGCTTGCTAAAAGATCTCGTTGGAGAAGAAGAGGATTCGTGAAAAAAACCTGCGAGGGAGAGAGAGGGATGTGAAAAGGAACGAGGGATCGTACGCGGCCCCAAAATCGTCGCCCTAAAATATCGTTCGCCGTTTGAAGTCCTCTGCGGCGGCTAACGGGAATTGGCGAGGGAGGAGTCAGGAGAGGGTAAAATGCAACGGCTCATTTTGCTTCGGGGTGGGGGAAGGAATGATTGGACGAACCAGATCGAACGAAAGGCCGTTGGGCGATTTGATCACAGCCGTCAAATAATTGCCATGGTGGTGCCTCACGCCGGTCCACCAGGTCCACCCGTGCATGTCGTGCGCCACATTTTCTCTGCTCCATCTCAAACGTTCATCTTGACCGCCCAATCTGTTTTGGAGGGCAGATATGGTAGTCTTTGCATGGGATTGAGGGATGGGATGATATGGTGCGCGAGACTTTAACGATGCACCAGGTGCATGGAACTTTTGCTCTCCTAATCCTAGTCGGATTCGGAAATACATTGATGACGCATGATGACGTGTGCAGGAGATATCCTCTTGTCCTAGTCCTAGTCCTAGTCCTAGTCCTAGTCGAACTCGGAAAAGATATAAGTCGAAATCGGCGATAATGTCCGTTACACCGCCGACTCCTATACACTATTAGTTCAAACGCGGCAGCGAAGCACTCTTCGCCGCCGAATTCTACAGATGGCATCGTAGTCGGCGCGGAAAACTCCCACCAATCACATTTCATCGTCATGACGTCATCACTATAACGGTCGACTGACCAGCTCAAGGCTATAAATAGGAGCCCACCCTTCGTCCCGAGAGCTCGTTCCGGTTCGTCGTTCTCCTCCGACGATCGCTCCCCAAGGTATTTCCTCTCCGTTCCCTAATCCCTTCTCTATTATTTCGCTTTCCCTTTCCTGCTTTGTTCTTTGGTGTGTAGTATTTCGTGCCCTAATTCTTTTAATTCTTTCGTTCTCTTCTTCTTCTTCTCATTCATCTTTCGCGCGTAGGATTTCGTACCCTCGTCCTTCGATACCCTGCGTTATTCCCTGTTCAAGAATCCGTGGTTTGGAGATGTGCAATGGCGTCGTGGTGGGGATTGTGGATTCAAGAAACCAAACGAGAGCATCATCGAGCATTGAGCGGAAGCACCGGATCGAGCTCTAGAACCTCGTTCCCCGGCAAAGCTTGGTCGATCATGGCTACACTGAGTCAGGGATCGCCGATAGCGTCCAAGCAAAGAGGAAGAGATTGGAAGGTGAAAACTTTTGGTCCGTATCGTTCTCTAGTTATCTTCGTTTCTTTCCTGGCATACATTGCCGGTATGTGATTTAGATTAGGAATTGTAGGAGGCTCTGCTTTGAATCCGCCATTAAAGATTCGTTGCTGATCCTCGTTCTTTTTTCTTTTCTTTGTTCGTCTGAGGGAGTTCTTGATGCTTTTTGCTAAGATCTTGCCAGCATTGGTCTCAGATGAAGTGCGATATGCCCTAATAATCCCACATCGAGATGGGTATGAGGGTGAGATCTTAGTTAGATATAATATTAAAGATCTTAGATATAATATAAATGTTAACTGAATACCTCGCTCTTCTGAATCTAAAAATGATACTACGATATGCTTGATATATCAGCGTGTATCACCTCCAGGGCCTTTGAGCATGTGATGAAGACTGGATTCAAGAAGCTTAATGAGGGTGTCCTGGACGATGAACAAATTAAGCACCAGATCAAGATTACGACCCTTCTCCTCCAAAAAAGCTTTGCAGATCATGGCTACATCGAACTGTAGATCGCAGATAGTGTTCAAGAAGCGAGAAAGGAATTGCTGGGTAGTAAGGAGAAGCGTTCTGAAAGGTTTTGGTTCCTCTTGTTCTCTAACTCCCTATTTTTCTCATTCCAAACATACAGTTTAATTGCTATGTGTTTGTAAAATTAGGAACTGTGAGAGGCTCTGCTCTGAATTCCTACATCAGTGGTTCGTTCTCAATCCTTTTTTTTGTTTCTTTTTTGGTTTTTTTTGAGGGGTTTTTAAATGCTTATTGCTAAGATTTTGCCAGCATTGGTTTCAGATGAAGTGTGCTATGCTCTAATGATCCCGTGTCAAGATTGAGAGTATGAAGGGAATATCTTAGGTATAATTTTAATCATATTAGGTATAATACTTAATCTAACTAAATACGTTGTTACGATCTGTCTAAAAGTGATATGATGATAAAAATTGATATCACCGTATGATCATTAGTAAGAAATATGTAGCAGTATACAAAATCTCCCACTTGTATAACCATCAGATGGAAAAAGTAGGACATTGGCAAGAACATCGCAATGCTACTCCCAGTTGGGTTGTGAAGAAATGAGGCTGGTATGTATAACTATACTAATTTCTCTAGTATGTATTCCCTTGAGAGTTTAGCAAATCAGTTTTGGATTTTAATACTGATTAAGCTAATTGTTTCATACTGGGGGTAATAGGTCGCTCTTAGTGCAGACTTTTGAATGGGGCCCATGGGTTGGGATGTGCCAAAGCAAGGAAATGACAATCTAATGGCATGAGGTATAGCTATCATATACTTGTTTCAGGCAACAAAAGTAATTTTGATCTGCGTCGATTCTACTCATCTTAGAATTAGCATTTATATCTGTTTGAATCTATTAAATATAATAGTTTCGCAATGGACAAATTTTGGCGTATAGAGTCTTAGTAGTAATTCAATAGTGTACTTAACATAAATTTTCATATACTTCAGTATATTTACTCTTACTGATGGTGTTTGAGAAAAAATGTGAGTTTTAGACCAGTACTTTCCCTCCTTGTCTTAAATTCAGAAAGATGAAGATTTTCTTCCTATCTTGATTAAAAGAATATGAACCGACTCTATCATATGGCATTACAAGATGTCTTTAATTGTCATATTCTTCTTTAGGGAGGATAATGAGGAACCAGATTCTGGCATTATTGAGGTTGAGCTGGATCCACAAAGGAATAAAACTGGCGACATATGGCATATCTGTGTGGAGGTAGTTTGAAAACTTAACATAAGGTTGATGCCTTGATTTTTTTTGGTCAACTGCATTTTAATTGTGTGCTTTGGTGTAAATTTAGAATTTCTGCTGCCCCTCAAGTAGATATTGAAGCGTCCATATGTGGCTAGACAACTTATGAGATACAATCTACCAATTTTCTTGGCCTTACATAGATTCTATTGTTTGAGTAAATTTGACATGATATTTTTTTATGGGAATTCCCACAATTGGTAAGTTGCACATCCTGCTTCTTCCTCCTATACTCGTGGTATAAACTGGTTTGTGATAAGCAAAGGGTCATTGTGATTCAACCTATGCAAAAGTTATGTGCTCTTCTATGTTGAAGCAGCAAATCATTTCTTCAAATGGACAAACCTGAATTAAAATGATTTGAAACATGGTCCAAATCTGACAAAGACAAACAGTCATGCAATTTGTCTAATAATCCCATATTACAGTTTGAGCACCAACAACTAATTACAATTGAGAAATAATTTGTGTAGCATTGACTAACCGATGATGTAGACTTTACTTTAGAAAGTAGGAAGGTTTCTCGAATTGTTTTCCCTGTCAAGCTTAGCTGTATGACAAATTTTGGAAGAGTATTTCCTGCAAATGGACATTATATAGTGCATGTTTATGTTTATTGGTTCACCTCATTCCTCAACGCTGTTACTGTCCAAATAGCTTCTTGTTAACTTTCTCTTACTCTGAAAACTTAGGGCTTGCCTAGTTCTGGTGTTCTTTATGGGTATCGCATCGATGGTCCTCGCGGATGGGAGCAAGGGCATAGATTTGATAGTAGCATCATCCTTCTTGACCCCTATGCAAAATTAGTTTCTGGTCGAAAATTTTTTGGTGATACCAATGATAAGTCATCTAAATTTCTTGGAACCTTTGACTTTGTTTGTTCACCTTTTGACTGGGGCCCTGATTACAAGCGGCCAAACATACCTGAGGTAAATCACTATGTATTTGCATTTTCAGAGAATAAATGGACACTAATATGAATTCCTCATTTTTCACTTTGATATTCACTACTTCATTGTTCAGGCTGACCTTGTCATATATGAAATGAATGTTCGTGCGTTCACGGCTGATGAATCGAGTGGACTAGATGTAGTCATTCGTGGGAGCTATCTCGGTGTGATCGATAAGGTGGGGTTCTCTATGGTTTGGCGTAAGTTGTGGCGTTAAGTGTTTGCCACTTATTGTATGCAAGATAACAGTGAACTAATTACTGTTCATGGTTTCTTCTAATATAGATGCATTAATTGATTTATTCTTAGTACTTCATTCTTTCATGGTTTCTTCTAATATAGATGCATTAATTGATTTATTTCTGCATGCGGCTCTTTACCGTATGCATTGGGTGCCCACAATAGCAATACTGATCAGGCAGTTGGAATGTAATGATATGTTGTTATCTCTATGATTTGCATCCTTTAAATGATATTTGGTTCTGATTCTTTTAGATCCATTTCTTTAGTCTGTTCCTTACAACATTATGCTGTGATGATATACATAATTATGCTTCATTTTAAGTAGTATAAGTTACACTAGTCAATACTCTAATTAGATGAGGTGAGTATGAGATTATTATGACAGATAAATCTAGCCATTATTATCCTGCTTTAGTTAACATAATAATTTGCACAGAATCACATCATTTAGTTAACATCAATTTACATGTGAATTTATTAAGTTAAACAAAGCAATTGAATAATAGAATGCTAGGCATGGTTGCACACCGTAGGTACGAGATTTTATTTCCTGGTCTAGAAAGTATGATTTTTTGGGTACTTATTTTTTAAAACATTTTGATTTCTTCATGCATTCAATATTGCAGATTATTTGTAGAAGGCTACAAGCCATTATCCATGTTTTGCAGCTATTGTCTGTTTAATGTATGTATCATTTGCATGACATTTCATCTATCTTTGCCAATCGAGAGTGAAAGAAAAAAGAAGAAGAGAGGCAATATATCTTTCTCATTATCATGTGCTATCCTTAGCTATATATTTGTTAACATACAAGTTTTTCAACCATATTTTAAGTCTTTTATCATGTGAATGATTGACAAGAAGTGACTCCATTTTTTTTTTTTTTTTTGGAGAGATAAGAAGTGACTCCATTATTTGAAGGTTGACAATTTTATAGTTGATATGTGGTTCGTCCTCGAAGGGTTTTTTTTTTTTTTTGGAGAGATAGGTAGCATGCTACTTGCTTCGTTTATTTCATTTAGAAATAAACTTAGCTAGAAATGTGAATCAACTAGGATTCGAACTTGGGACCTTTGATACCACCCACCAAGCCCTTTGCCACTTGCGCTAGGGACGGTCGGTGTCCTCGAAGGGTTTTCCTTAAAAATTTTCATTCTTCTTTAGATTCCTCACTTGTTGGAACTGGGAATCAATGCTGTGGAACTGTTGCCAGTTTTTGAATTTTATGAGCTGGAATTTCAGAGGTACCGAAACCCCAGAGATCACATGGTATGCTTTAACTTAATCTTATTTATTCTTCTTTTATGATACTTTCATTCCTTGGATTTGTAATTTCTTAATATTTATTGTACTTGTTAGGTTAACACATGGGGTTATTCTACTCTGAATTTTTTTGCGTCCATGAGTCGGTACGCCAGTGCTGGCGGTGGTCCGTTGGCTGCTTCTCAAGAGTTCAAACAGATGGTTAAAGCTTTGCATAATGCTGGAATATAGGTGAGCAAAGATACAGTCGGCTGCTTAAAATTTTCACGATTTAATCCATCTAAGTATTTTGTTTAACTTTAAATCAAATCTTAAGACAAGCAGTGGCTGCAGTTTCAGGTTATCTTGGATGTGGTTTACAACCATACAAACGAAGCTGATGATAAAAACTCTTACACTACCTCTTTTCGGGGCATTGACAACAAGGTGAGGTTCTGCTTTACTCGATTTGTGGTTTTTCTTGTGTGCATTTTCTGATCAACGATAGAACTGACTCGCTCATCTAATATTCTGTGTTAAAAAAAAAGAATTATTAAGCCTTCTGTTGACTTCTTCTTGACAAGAATCCATGTTCTTGCAATTTTATTTTCTGCTTTACTAAGCTATTTAATGTATTCTGTGGTTACATGGAATAAATTTTTACAGTTGGTGCTACTTACATTCAATCAGCCAATTTATGTTATCTAGTCAGGAGTTATATAAGCTTGTCAGTCAACATTTACACTGAGCAAAAGGAAAGCTAAATAAGGATAAGCACTCAAACTTAACTATTCTGATTTCTTTTTTATTGTGATTACTCGAGTTTGTCGCACAACATAAGTTCACCAGTGTAAATCCTAAGACCTAATGATAAGTTTGAGTGTTTATCACAAAGGTGGAGGAGAGTTATTGTATCTAGAGACCACAGTGTGCTATGACTTGAGTTTGTTGAACATATGACAGGATCAAAGGAGTTCAGAACATTCATTCAAAAAGAAAGGAGTTCAGAACATATAAGAATACAGTAGACAAGCTAATAAATTTGCATGATTTTCGATGGAAAACAAAACTTCCTAAATAGCTATCATATACTTGTTTCAGGTAACAAAAGTAATTTTGATCTGCGTCGATTCTACTCATCTTAGAATTAGCATTTATTTATCTTCCTTTTTGATTGCTTGATATGCTTGTAGGTTTATTACATGGTGGACCTCAACAACAATGCTCAATTACTCAATTTCTCAGGCTGTGGTAACTTCTTTTCCTCTGCTGCTTATTACTGTCTATCAAATTTTTTTTAAATTTTTGCGCTGATTCTTCCATGCTTTTATTCTTTCTAGTGTGATATCAGCAAGAATTGTCCATAATAGAACTCGTGAATTTTCCGTCCTGTGTTAATAAATATTTTTTAAAGAGAGAGACGGGGTAATTTATGATAGTTGCAGAATGATCTTTAAACATTTGCCCATCTGGAGAAAAATATTTCTTCTGCATGACTCCTATATCAGTTTCATACTTGTCTTTTAATTATTAAATCAGAACATTTATTAATAGAAATTACAGAAGAACAATATAACTGTATCTGCACATGTTTTGAGTCCAGTATGAACAACTCTTTGCGCTTACACAATTTACCTGACATATTTTATTCAAAATTTTAAGCTTTTTTTCTGTTGTTATCCAGGAAACACATTAAACTGCAACCACCCTGTTGTTCTGGAACTTATACTCGACAGCTTGAGACATTGGTATTGCTCACTTTTTAATTATGATCTTAAGTTACATATTATGGCTGAGTTGAAAGTCCTAACATATATTATATCCCTATAATACCTACAAATTCTATTTTAGGCTTTTCTCACCTTTATATATTTACCTTGGAAAGTTTGACGATTGATTTCTTCCCTCATTTTCCCCCTCTCAAAGTGAGCATTGTGCAACTATTTTTTATGTAGCTTAACTTACGTTGGAATTACATGATATATTGGTAGCTGTGGTTATCTCCTCCACACCTCTCAACTCTTTTTCTTTCTTCATTTTAGATCACTTATGCCTTATATACCAAAGTGAGGGCAGAATATAAGAGTGTACTTTCGCTACACTCCTTCCATGTCGCAGTGAAATCTTTTAGTTGTTTCTCCCTCTTGCTATGAGCCTCAGCTGCAACCTATACTCTAGTATTCTGCCTACCAAGCCTTCTACCACTAAATGAATTTGGAATCTTCAGGCTTTAATCAAATAACAGATTTCTAAATCTACTATTCACAGGCAACATGTTTTGAATTTTTAACATAGAATATAACTGCTTATTTTTTAAAATTGTACATAGGACTTAAAAAATTTGATGCATCTCCCTATACTTTCCAGTGAACGTGCTTTCCTGCACAAGGGGTGAAAATGATCTAAAGCTACAGTTAGAAAAGGGTGCTATTCGGTTTAATATTATATGGCAGCTTGTAATTTAATGAAATGGATGTCTCACTGATGCATCTCTGAAAATAGTTTGGGTGATCCAATGCAGAAATCGTGAAGGGTACAATATGTCTTGAATAAAGAACATCATGCTATCACAGCCACCTACTTTAATTAACCTTTTACTTGGCACCTTTCTCAGAATTGATCAAATTATTTTTTAAATATACAGCCACATTTTGTTGTTGTTACATTTTTCTGAAGAAAAAACTAAAAATTCTATGCGATTGAAAGCATCAGCTGATGTGCACTTTGTATTCTTTTCTTATTCTTGCTATTGTTGGTTTCACTTGTTAGCACCCAATTTGTTCTTTTAAAGAAAAACTAAGGAGCAAAAAAGAGGGAGAAAAAAACCATAATCTGTTCTTTCAAACAAAATCTTATGTGTAGATTGCAAACAGTTTGACATCTGCTGGCGTATTCAATTGCATCAATTTAATTTGAGGAAAAATTAAAATCAATTTTAACAAAGTCAGGCCTTACTACTAGATTTGTGCAAGTTATCATTGCCATCTGCTGGAAGTTCTTCAATTTCTGATCAACTTTGTCATTTTGCATCTACTAATCTGATCAACTGACTTATGCAGCATGATGTCACGTGGCATGAGAGGACAGCTGGGAGAACCATGATAGCAAATTCTTAGCTTTCACGTAAGGCCATCTTTATCCTCCATGCAAAAAAGACTTATGCAATTAACATCTTGTCATAAGTTATAAATAAATCCATGATCTAATTCTCGTGCAGAAATTTGTTATACAATTGATTTCTTATTTATGACGAAATTCATCTGAGGTTTTAGCTTGTAAATTCACAGCGAGTGTGTGCGAAGGAAACATCTTTGGTATGATTCCTCCTTAGTGCCTTATTGTTGTTCATCTAATGGTAATATTGTGATAAATTTGATATCACAGTATCACCGTTACTGTGTAATCTGTAAAATAAATAATGTTTACCTGTTATTTCAATCTGACAGAAAATGTGGGATATTGGTGTGAGCATCCTGATCCTATTCATAGGAAATGTAAGAAAAGAGCTTGACGTGCTATCTACTTTGTTTTGCGTGTGTTGTTTAGTCTAGAGATTAGCAAATTGCTATTAGATTTTTAATTATTCTTTTTAATTGTTTCATGCAAGGGCTTGATCAATCGTTATATGCACAAACTTTTGATGGCCGATGCATTGGAGTGTGACAAAGCAATCCAATGGCATGAGGCGTGTTGATGGTACGTGTTTAATTAAGAAGCCTATTTTCAGCTTTTGATGCCATGAATAGCCTTTTCTTTCTTGTGCAGCTTGAAGAATAACCTTACCGAAAGTCGGAAAAGAACTAATGTGCAAATGAAGACATTATAGTTTTTCTTATCGAAAATTCAAAAGCATCAATGCCCAGATGAAGGGTGATAATAAAGAACAGGAGATCTTTGGCCGTAAGTTTTTATCGTTAAAAAAAATTATATTTCACTTCTGTGGGCAGCAAGGAACTTTTAGTAGACAAAACTTTAGCTCTCCTTGAGGTATGTGAATTGATTTATTCCTCTATGGCCACTGTTTCTTCTTCCAATTAATGTAAATTTAGCTCTCCTTGTAGTATGTGGATTGATTTATTTCTCTATGGCCACTGTTTCTTCTTCCAATTAATGTCACGCCAAGTAACATTTTCTGAAACTTCTTGTTGTAGTTTTCTAAAAGGCACTTTTTCCCCTGCAGGACAACACCAAATGGGAGAGGAGCCTAGAAAATGTTGCCAGTCAAAAGTTGTAAAACTTTGTAAGTTGGTTCACAAGTCAAGCAAGTTTGAAATAAATTGACTAAACAGGACTGCATTTGGATAAATAATATTTGGATAAAGTTGTTTTAAAAATCAATAGCATCAATGCTTAAAAACTTTTACCCTGTTTGAAACTAGAGTTTCTATTTCCTGGGTTCTAGAAATTTTTGCTTTCTATCATACTAAAAGCTCTCTAAATAACTTTTTTTGGGAAATAAATGACTAGTTCACAATCAAATGGTATTACACAGTCCATTTTAAATTAACCTTTCAATTTCTTTTTATTTTTTAGTGACATTCTACCGACTTTTGGTTCCCTTGATTATGCTAAATTTATTAATTAAATTCAACACTTTATATTCAACAGGAATTTTGTTAAGTTCAACTGTTTTGAATAATTTTCCAGCTTGATTTGAATCAAATAGCTGAAGGGGACCATATTTTAAATTAGTAACCACTTCAAATTGCAAGATAAAATATCAAATCAAATTGAATTAATTAAAAGTCGAAGCAGAGATGCCGTGCAAAATGGAAGCGGTCCGAAGGCTCCGAACCGGTAAGTGCAACAGTGGGACATGTATTCTAGTCGTGCTAGCTTTTTACGTGCAATCCCTAACACGAGTTTTTTTGGTTTATTTTTTCAGCCCCAGTATCCATCCGTGAGCTTTTACATCCAACGCCGGTTGGTACGTGTGGACTCGTGAGGCGCCTCTCGTTCCAAATCGGGGCCAGACCCCGTCCACGATCCTCCATTCGCCGCCACAGAGTCGCGCCGAATACAAAGTTAAACCCTATCCCCCTCTCTCGTTTCTCGAACCCTCCTCCCTTGCTTTCGTTCCCGAATCCCGACTCCACTTCGGATTCTCAACGTCCTATCCGATTAAAATCGAGCAATTACGAGCTATGAGACCGCTCGATTTCCCAACACTTGCTCGACGCTGCAGCTGAGGGGGTGACGATGGCGACGGCGCCGCACCATCGGCTCACTCGTGGCGGCGGCGAGGCTCGGACGCCGCAGGGGTGGGTGGCGGGGCCCATCACCAGGTTTTTTTTTTTTTTTTATCTTTTTTATTTTATTACTCTTTTTTTGTAATAATCATCATAGATTTTGGTTTTTTTTTTTTTTTTATTTTTTATTTTGGGTGTAATTTGGGTTTTTCTTTGTGTGAGAGTTCTGTTTCCTCAATCTGTAGTCACAGAACAGAGTATGTATATTCACTCTTTTATGTTCTTATCTGCAGCACTTCGAAGATTTACGCTTCGTATAAGGCTTTCGAGATAATACCTATCCGCAGAGGCGTTACTGATCCTAACGACCAAAATTACAGTCCTCGCATTCGGAAGAAGACCTGCTGTACAACGTGCTCGCTGCGTGTGCGTGATACAGACGTTCTTAGTACAGGGTGGCTAGAGTATAAGGGACATTGGCGGCCTCTTCAGAGGGCGAGAAAGGTCAGGCGTGCAACTCCATTTGCTTCTCCTGATGACGGCGTGACAGTCAATGGGGTCCCGCAAACAAGTTCGAGTAGTGAGTTGGAGCAAATGAGGGTTAAGTTGGATCGAGCTTTACAAAATGAAGATCTAAGCAGTGGACTCATCCAGTCCATACATGATGCGGCAAGGGCTGTTGAGCTAGCCATTCTAGAACATAGTTCGTCATTAAAAAACTCTTGGTTTCGGAAGACATGGCTCGGTGTGGACAAAAATGCATGGGTTAAGACACTGTCTTATCAGGTTAGTAAATGAACATCCCTTTATATGTTTATCCGGTGCCATATTTTTTGCATGCATAATATCTGATATTTTGCCATTTCGTTTGGTGTCCTGCTTAGGAGCGGTTGGTACATTCAACTCTAGCGCGAGCCTGAAATTTTACCTGCTAACATGTTTCGTTAATTCGCTTGAAAATTTTATACAACTACAATCTGAGATGCGGCTGATGATGATAGATTAGCATTACGATTTGCTTACTGCTGTTATTTCATTAGTTGTTCTGACGTGCGCCTATGAAACCTGTGTCTTGAAAGGAATGCACCTCTTGAAAGCATGTGTTTTTTTGGTCTGCATTTGATATTTCAACTAACTTATTTCTTCAAAAGGACAGCTCGTGTTGTTACTTCCAATTTTTATACTCTGTTCATGGTATAGTCCTAAGTGGTTATTATATGCTGTTTACTTTTATTTCAATCTTTACCTCATTTCTGATTATTGATGGTTATTATATGCTGTTTACTGTTATTTCAATCTTTACCTCATTTCTGATTATTTATGAGCAAATTAAGTTTAGTAGGTTTAAGATCAAATGATTACTCGCCTATTCAATAACTGAACTGTAACCATTTTGCACGCTTCATGTCGTTATTCACCAGAAAGGTATAAACATCATGGTGTTTTTAGTATTAGGTTATTTGGGATAGAGTGGGAATAGTCGTTGTTGATACCCAAATGTCTGACCGTGTAAGATGTAATGGGATTGCCACCTCGAACTGGCAAGTAGAAATTCCCCATTGGGAATCCAATTTTTGGGATAGCAATTTCATAGGGTAGAGTGGAAAAATGATACCTCCATTGGTAGAGTGCTCTCCTACTATCCTCCGAACAAACACAATGGCGCAACACCTTCAGCGGAGAGTTCCCATGGATTATATACTTCTCCGCCTCACCGGTACACTCTAACCAGCGCCATACTTGAAAAATGCTTTACTCTCCCTTGGCATGAGAATGTCTTACCCTCATTTTTCCATTGGGAAAGCATAAAAAAGTTACAAAACATGACAAATCTGATGTATGATGATTCAAGTAATTGAGCAGAAAAAAGGTTTTCCATAGGCACTGTACATAAAGCCCTTCTTTTTTTGCCTTTTTTTTTGAAACATTCTTAGACTTAAAGCCAATATTGTTGTTCCAGTTCATAATTTTTTTGTGACCAATCCAGTAGTAGCACGTCCATCATTGTAGACTAATGTTCTGTTATTGCACAATGGCATACTATTACCATGTTTTGCTATTCCATCTTCTCAGGACTCTAACAATCTACTTTTCCAGGCTGCTGTGGATTGTTTATTAAAAGCTGTCATTGAGGTTTCATCGAGAGGAGATGGTAGAGACAGGGATATCAATATTTTTGTGCAAAGGAGGTTGCTTACTTTCTGCTGTCTTCTTACTTTTCTTTTTTCCTTCTGCTTTTACTACAAGGGCTGCTTTATCTAACTATTAGCAAATATATCTTGAAGCTATTGTGATAGTTGTGATGACTACTATTTTTAATCCGCTTGCGATTGATGCTGCTGTTGAGTCAATTATTCTCTTTGGGCTAATGTTATTTCATCACAGAGCTCTGGATAAAAATTATTTTTGTTATTTTAACTTTATGCACATAATTTTTTAATAATAAGTGATAAATGATACCAGTTTTATTGCCATAACTTCTTTAGAAGTGTATATGTGTCATTGGAACATGGGTTTTCTGGATGTATTCTCTTTATGCTCAATAGAGTATTCAATATTCAAATCTCTGATGGTTGTTTCTTGGTGTATTTTCTCTCTTTCATTTGGTACACTTTTTTCCAGAAAAAAGAAAAAAAAAACTTCCTCAGTTTACTTTCCATGTTTAATTGAGCAGTCAGTTTCTTAAATGCAGTTTAGTGCGGCTATGCGGTCCATTAGAGAGTATAACCCAGGAACAGCTGTCTAGGAAGCAACCGGCAGCATATGAATGGTTTTGGTCCCATCAACACCCAATGGTTGTGACAACATTTGTAAATCTTTTTGAAAAGGATCCCTGCTTTAGTGCTGCAACATCAATGTAAGGCCATGTTCTTCCCTGTTATATGCTTAAAATTGAACAAGATTCATGATAATCAAGTTACTTATAGTGGATGTTTTACAAATTACTACTCTCTTGCTGTCAGATGCTGTAAGGGGGAGTCGGCAAGTTCATCTACTGCAAGTGATCTCTCACTAATTATGCTTGCTCTGAGCTGCCTTGCTGCCGTTAGAAAGCTTGGATCAGCAAAAATTTCTTGTCCGCAGTTCTTTTCCATGGTCCCAGACATTACTGGTAGATTCATGGATATGCTCCTTGATTTTGTCCCAATAAGTGAAGCATACAAGTCCATGAAAGCTATAGGCCTTCAGAGAGAGTTTCTTTTCCATTTTGGCCCTAGAGCTGCTATAGGCCAATTTCTTCAGGATCATGGAGTTGAGGAGATATCATTTTGGGTTGATCTTGTTCAAAAACAGTTGCAACGGGCTATCGACCGGGAAAAGATATGGTCAAGACTGACAACATGTGAAAGTATTGAGGTGAGAATTTCAAGTACCTTCATATATAAAATGTTGTAAGGCTCTTTCTTCTTTTCTTAACTAATTGTTGAAAATAGATAATCTATTGGAGAGCTTTCGTAACTAGTTCTAAATCTTATCATTTGAATTTTATGTGGCCATATTATTTGATTGGAACTAAAAATCCAATTGTGTCTGCCCATGACATTTCTCAATTAATTTTAAGTTATTGGCTACATGTAAAATTATTTGTATTTGTTAGATAATTATGAAAAATCATGGTAAGGTTGGAGGCAGTTTCTCTTTCTTTGTCTTTCATGCTTGTTTATACAGGAACTTATGAAACAAGATGACTACTTTGCTAAGTTCCCACTGTGGCTAGAACTTGCTAAGTGCTTGCCAGTAGACTCAGTACCCTTGTAGGTTCTTTGTAACTTCAATATCATACACTGACAGCATATGAGATGAAAGTGTTGTTTTGGTTGCTTGATTCTAGTTTTTCGTATTCTATGTGCAGTTTTGTTTGTTGTAAAAATCTTACGACTACAACATATCCCATGTACTTCAGTAATTGCTGTGTTATGTTTTTCTTGGCCTCACAAGCATTCTTTAGTATCTCTTTTCCTATATGCTGATTCCAGATGATTCTTACTCTTGGGTTAGACCACATTTGAGCTTTATTGCAGGTATTGGAAAAGGATTTAGCAATATTTGGATTTTTTATTGCGTTGGGCAGAAGTACGCAATCTTATCTGTCTTCTAATGGTCTCACTGCTATAGATGACCCGATACAAGACATTATAAGGTCTTATTATCGTACAAGAACTTTTCCCTCTTAACCATTTACTTGGTTAATATATATTTTTTTCATCATTTTGTTTATTGAAACTGTCATTGTTTCAGTTATCTCATAGGGGGGAGTGTGTTGTATTATCCACAATTATCATCCATTAGTTCCTATCAGCTGTATGTGGAGGTCAGTATACAATGGACTTTGTCAATAATACTGTAAGATCTTATAATTGGACTCATTATATTGTTTTACTCTTTTTGGTGCTGCAGGTAGTCTGTGAGGAACTGGAATGGTTTCCCTTCTATCAAAGTACTTCATCCATGGCATCATCTGATGGTAATGTTAAAGGAGAAGGAAAATCTAGAGAGGAAGTAATTTCCAGGGTTTTAAGTGTATGCTCTTACTGGATGACTAGTTTTATTAAGTACAGCACATGGCTTGAGAATCCATCACATATAAAGGCAGCAAGATATCTATCTAAAGGGTATGGAAATCTCTGGTCTTTATGGTTGGACTATCTTTTATATTTTAACACATGAACCATTTATATAATAGTTGCATTCTTGTTTTCATGTTATAGACACAGCATGTTGAATGATTGTATGATGGAGCTTGGTATAGCAAAGTAAGTACTTTAAGACTAACATTTTGTATTTCCATTTTATGTTAAAAAATATGCTCTAAAATGTTATCTGAGATACAGGAATAGGAGAAAAAACACTAAGGAGTATCTTGATTCAATTGAACCTAGGGCAAGACTACCAGTTGATTTGGACCTAGATTCTTTTGATAAGGTATTTAACATATATTATTCTGAGACTAGTTTTTGGGTCTGAAGATTTATTCTGTCAAGTTGTTACTCGTCGGTTGATGAACATTCATTTCCTGGTTGCAGGCGCTTGAAAGTGTTGAGGAAGCTTTGGTTAGATTGGAGAATTTATTGCAAGAATTACATCTTTCCAGTTCAAACTCCGGAAAAGAACATTTAAAAGCGGCCTGCTCCGATCTTGAGAAGATCAGAAAGCTTAAGAAGGAAGCTGAGTTTCTTGAGGTATCTTTTAGAGCAAAGGCAGCATCACTTGAGCAGGTAAATTTTAGCAGTTTCTGTAATTTATCATATTCAAGCAGATTTTATCCGGGGATTATTATCCGAGTTGGGAGAACAACTTTTAACCTAGCATCTCGCAAAAATTTTGTAAAACCTCATTCCACTGAATCTTTAAAAATATGAAGATTTTAGTGGAAGTGGCTGCAAGAAAGAAGCTATAGCTATTCTTCGTTTACTCTGTTAGGATGCAATCACAATTTGTTCGACTGTATATCGGAAAACTCGCTCTTTACATCACCTTTGCAGTGTTTGTCCACAACAAAACTCAGATACCATTATCCAAGAAAGCAACATTTAATTATATGCCATTTAATATTCTAGTAGTAATTATCCCATGGCTGACATCCTTTGTTCTTGCTTTTCTTATTCTTGCTTGGCTTGAAATTAGGAAAGTGCTTATATTTGTGACATTCTTTTTCTATTTCTTTTTTGACAATTTTTCGTGTTGACTAGGTTGAAACTGATGACAGCCCACTCTCATCTGGTAGTGAGCAGGGACGAATTAAGAATGGGAAAACTTCTAATGAGGCTGCAACATCTACCAATCCAATGGAGAGGTGAGTCTTCTAATTTAGGTTTGTGTTTTCGCGAACTTTATTTGTTTTATAATACTTGTCAATAAGGTAATCTGGTTTACTTGTCCTTACCTTAAGAAAATTGATCTCATCGTGAGTTGTTAGGGTGGAGAATGAACCTCGTAGTTTTTGGACTTCCTTGGTTTGGAGTTCCACTAAAAAGAGTGAGCCCGGAAAACAAACTGCAGATCAAGATGTATGGCAACTCTTACTTAGTGTTTTTGATGTTTAGATGTTGTAGCAATGAAGTGCTCTCTTATTCTTTCCCCAAAATAATATGTGCTGACCAGAACAGGAAAAAAAAACCCTCTGCAGGCTGCCATTGCCAAAATGAATAATCAAGATTCAGAATCAAATGATATTCGCCGCTTTGAGGCATTGAGAAATGAACTGATTGAGCTTGAAAAGAGAGTCCAAAGAAGTACAGATGATGCTGAAAATGAGGAGGTATCTCTATTTAATGTGGTCGTTTAGCCAGGTTAAATGAGTTTTCTTGTCACTCTAATGGGTAATTGTCAAATCACACAGATTTTCCGCTGTATAAACAGTAAAGTCCAAGTAGTCTGAAGAGTAAAGACCAAGTAGTATATGTATACTGCTTATAGATGCCAGGCATCATGCGTTGTTGTCATGTGATTAGGTTAGATTTGATTAGTTTCAACATAATATTTGGGTTTCTAACATATTGTTTCTAACTATCTATAATGTAATGGTGTGCGTGTACTTCAAGGCTGTGATATTCATAGTTGGCTAATTCCCGTATTATATATGGTCCATTTTCTTATGTTTTGTTAAAATTATTACTATTATATATGGTATATTGAGGTTTTATAAACTTTCCGTCTTGTCAATGAAATCACTCTCTGTTTATTAACTTAACCATGAAAGAAAAGAATCGAGATAAGTGCTAATAATTTTTTTTAATTCATATAATCCCAAAAAACAGTAGAACTAGTTTTTGTGTTTATACTGTGTTTACCCAATATGGTAGTTTTTTTTTAAAAAAAGCTTTCCAAGATAATCTAAACAGGTGATTGTAAGACTATCCATTACAGCTTTAAGTACAATTTGAACCTCTCGATACAGTGCTATTCTTAATACAATAGCATTTGAAGTACCACAGATGTCCAAATATGATTTTTTTTTTCCTTTTCCTTACCATATTTCTTCTCTCATAAAAAGCATCCTAGCTATAGGAGTTTCCTGACCATAATTTTTTTTTAAAAAATTTAATTAGGTGCTTATGCCTGCCAATTCTTTGTTCACATACAATTGGAATTTGGCAATGATATAACCTAGCTCATCTCATCTTTTTTTTTTTTCCTTTTCTGCTGTTAACTTGAGACTATTTCTCAGGAGACTGATCCTGTAGATGACAGAGATAAGCATACCCCTGCTGCAAAACCTCTTATGTTATTGCCCACTTCTAAGAAAGATAATATGATTGCCAAGTCAATGGAGAAACTTAAGGAGACCACGACGGTATGACTCATTTTATTCCTTCGTTGATTTGATAAAAAAAAGGTTATTTAGATCAAAAGTAGAAAGTTTTACAGATCAATGGCTTTTTTTCGACTGTCTATTATGTATTTTTATGTGTACATTTGCGAGACATGCAAGATATTGGTTTGTCGTTCATAATATTAATAATACTAAATCAATAGAACGAAAATAAAGCTGCTTTTCAAAATCATCTGACAAACGGATATATTTTTTGACATGCAGGATATTGGCTTGTGCATTCTTGATATTCTTAATACTAACCTATAGAACTAAAATAACAGCTGTTTTTCAAAATACTCTGACAAATGGATATGTTCGGTACTTTGTTATGAATCTGTAAACATTATTAGAAATTTCTATATCTGGATTTAAGCTAATTTCAAGAAGCCTTTTTTTTTTTTTAATTTGAATTATATTATTTCTTTCCAGTATATCCAGTTTTCCAAATTTTCATCAGTTCGCAACTAGTTTGAAAAAAAAAATTTCTCAGGTAAAGAAACATGTTTGCAAAGCTGATTATTTAAACATGTTTGCAAAGCTGATTATTTTGATTTCTATACACAGGATGTATGGCAGGGAACTCAGCTGTTAGCCATAGATGTGGCAGCTGCTTCGGTTCTGCTGAAAAGATCACTTACTGGAGATGAGCTTGCAGATAAGGAAAAGAAGGCTCTTCAGAGAACTGTTACTGATTTGGCATCTGTTGTGCCAATTGGGATACTCATGCTTCTACCTGTGAGTCCTTTATGCTTTTAAACTGTTTTTTTCTTCTGCTCTGCTTGTATTTGTTACATACTAAGCGGATTCATTACATAGGTTCCAACTCGATACTGAAGATAGTTGCTTTTATAGGAAATCCTTCTGGTTATTTGATACAGCTAGAGAATCACTGCTGTGTAGTACCTCTATGGTCATAGGTTGTGTTGCTTACTAATATATTCACAAATATCGAGTGTTTTTATCATTTTGATTTCGAAGTCTTGAGATTGTTTATTCTGTAAGGAAGTATCATGATCTAAATTATCATCAGTTATGGATAATTCCATCTGGATGAGTTTTTTTGTTAATATCAAATATTTTGTTAATTTTGAGGTTCATTCTGCATTACCTTCATTAGTGTCTGAGCTATAGATGAAATCCATGAACTATTGGAGAATTTCTAGGAATTTAGTAGTTCTTTAACAGAAGATTAGACGTAAATTCTTTCATTCAACTTACATTACGAATTTCTCCAACATAAGATTAGATGCAAATTCTTTCATGCAACATACATTACCAATTCCTCCATTTACTATTTCATCACCATTAATACACGTGAGTTATTCTTTTTAGAAACAACTTTTCTATGTATGTATTCAGGTGACAAAGCTACTAAACTTTCATTTTCACATCTCACTACGTAACTATCAAATAGGTGTACAATGCTAAGCGATGGCTATTAAATTACTTGATGCCTCTAATGTCCAGGTTACTGCTGTGGGACATGCCGCCATTCTTGCTTTTATTCAAAGATATGTTCCTACTCTGGTATGTAGTGTCCCAACCTTCTCCTTTCCTCCTTTTATGCTATTTACAAACACTTAAAACTCATTTTTGTGATCTACTGCTTTTTTGAAGATTCCATCCACATATGCCCCGGAGAGGTTAAATCTCCTAAGGCAGCTTGAAAAAGTAAAGGAAATGGAGTCAACAGAGTCAAATTCTGATGAAGCTGCAGAGGCAGTCAGTTTGACTAGCAGCTCAAAATAACGGTACCTATCGAGTTTGAATACACTTCTATCAACAATGTAAGCAGAGCAATTCTAATCACTTCTAATACTTTCACATTTATTCTACTACTTTGATGACCTGCTTCCAATCAATAGTTGCAGTTCTTAACAGATGTTGATGGCAAAACCCATCCTGTTGCTAGCTGCGGCAAACATGCATGATATTCGCCGAGAAACCTGGCATTGTGTGAATTTCTAGCCCTCTATAAGACTATAATCCGTTATTGTATGTTGTCTTTCATCCTCTAAGCATAAGAGGACTGTACAGAGATTCTTTTAAAGTGCATTCATGGTAACGTGTAGCACAAAATATCTCTCATTTCTCACCCGCCCAAGCTTATTACTTTATTATGAGGTGGTCAATATGTAACTTTGTACCTGTAAAACTGATGTAAAATCATAGAAACCGGATAACATTTTTTTAAAAATTCAACACAATCACTAGATGTAATAGTTGAACCACAAATTAAGATATTAGTTTCTGAAATTTGAGAGTTAACTGCCTTCTTGTATTACTATGTAGCACGCTAGATGTTGAAAGGTTTTCATAACATTCTTCTGAACTAACTGACTTCCTGTTGTATGTTTTATATTTCTGTTACTTAAATTTCCATTTGCCGTAGAGTTGCTGTGCTTTTTTCTCGGAGTCGTAAGCAGTATTCCTGTACCCCGCAACTAGAGAAATGTTGCATTTTATTACTGTGGAGGGGGCTAAATATGATGATTATACGGTACGCTTACTCCGTTCCTCCCGGTAAAACATGTACGTATATCCCTCAACTATAGGTTGTTTTAAAACAGGCCCCTCAACTTTTACTTGTGCTTTTACCGTTTAACTTTAAACTTTTTGTTAATTTGAGTTGTTTTAATTAGCCTAATTTAAAAGTTTGTTAAATTTAATAACTACAGTAGCTATTAATGGTTGATGGTTCCATTTATTGCCCGAAAGTGATTTAAGTTATTAAGTTTAATGAATCTACCAACAAATTGCTTTAATTAGTTAAGTTATTTAATCTTAAAAAAAATAAAAATTACCAACGCGGTAACAAAACAAATGGGGCCATTTAAAAATGTTCATTAGTAGAGGGATTCTCCGCACGTTATTATTGTTTTGTTTTTTTTTTCTTTAAATTTTTGGGGCTGCACAGCGACGTTAAAACAATTCGCATGGGATTATTTTGGCAGTGTTAGCAAGCACCTGAAAAGCGGCCGAACCGGTTTCGCCAATAGAAGGTTTTCTGTCTTCTTCCTCCAGAAAGACGCCACGCGGACTGGACGGATGCGGAGGTTCTGGTGCAAAGAAGGAGCAATCACGAGAGTTGTCGTGATAACAATGGAAAGAGCAGTAGTACAGCAGTTGTCAATTAATTAATCGTAATAATAAAATAAAAAAAAAAATATATATATATATATAATAAAAAAGAGATAACGCTGGAGAATTTCTCTGGGATCCCAGGATCGAACGCGTGTCCGGAGCGAACTCGCGGGTCCCCGCTGATCGAGGTCGGATCACCGCTCTCGCTCCCTCCGCGGGCCCAGAGAAGAAGAGGAGCGAAAGCCCCCACTCTGATTCGCTTCGTCTTTTCCTTCTCCTTCTCCTTCTTCTTCTTCTTCTTCTTCTTCTTCTAAGTGATGGAACCTCTGCTCGCCACGAGCAGAGTCCAGGGAATACGGGGCTCCTTCTCCTTCTTCCTTCCGAGCAGTGCGAGCAATGGCCTCCGTTCCCGAGCGGGGTGAGCTCCGCTCTCCGCTCTTGTTTCCTACTCCTTTTCCTCTCTCGTTTGATGGATCATTTGGTTATGGTACTTGTGTTTTGATTTTTCGGGTTAGTTTGTGGAATTTAATTTTTGGTATCTTTTTACTTGGCTTTTTGGTCCGAATGCGGCAGAGAATTTCTCGCAATTAGGTTGGTAGAGAAGGGTTTTGGTTGGGTTTAATGTCGCTCTCAACGCTTCTGAGGATAGACGTTGGGAGGAAAAAAAAAAAAAAAAGAGAAGAAGAAGAACAGCAGAGTTATTTCTTCTTCTTCTTTTTTAATGCTCTGGAGTTGTGATTCTTTGAGAGCAATGCAAGGAGAGCAGTTGCTTTTAATTCGGTAATATCTGGAGTTTTTGCATTTGGACTGCATTTACCTGAATTTGCCGTTGTTTTCCATGTATCAATTGGTTTATCTATTTATTTATTTATTTTATTTTTAATTCCATACCCTTTTTGCTTTTTGCTAACCATTGAATGTATGTATGTACAACATCTTTAAGCTCTACATGTTAAAATTTGTAATATTTAATAACCTTTTTCTTTCATGGTACCGCTTTTATGCCTATGTAAAAAGTTTATGGATTTTCATTTGCAACAGTTCACATTGATTGTTATCCATATTAGTTTACTTGACGTTGTTCATATTTTCTCATACTTTGTGCGCGAGCTTTCCATAATTTCTTTTTTTTCGTGAGTTTTTAGCGTATATTTCTCGCCTCCACCAGCGTGCTTTATTTAGTTTGATATATCTTGGTACTAATAAAATTACAATGTTCTGTGTAGAGTGAGATCTACTAAAGCTATAAGTGCGTCTCGCTGGCAAAGTATATTTGGAAAGGCATGTGTCCTGTTCTTTTTTTTTTTTTCTGTGCCATAGTTTGATACATCGGTTGTTGTTTACTTTACTTTGAATTCGAGAGAACTGTGATTGCTGGCATAGGTCAGAAGCAGCGACTTCGCCGCATGCGATACTGCAAAAGTATTTTGTCGGCATGTTGGAGAAGGCGTAGTGGAGGTAAACATAATGTTGTTTAGTATGGAGGCATATACTGTTACTAAAATCTTCCTATTTCACTGTTGTTACCATTTATAAAATTAAATGCAACGTAAATTAGATTTATTCTATATAATATATTAGTGTAAAATATAATATAATATATGTACTGAAAGCAGTACTATATGCTTGAGATATATTACTATTTCATCATTAATATTTTCACTTCAGGAAAAAGCTCCTCAAATGCTGGATATGAGCCTTTCACTGAAATATTCTACTGGTAAGGCTTACCCGCTTGGAGCATCAGAAGTTGAAGGTGGAGTTAATTTAGCAATCTTCTCGCAGCATGCTTTCTCGGTTACACTTTGCTTGTTATTATCAGATAGGTAATCCTCCTTGACCGCAAAAATTTGTCATGATTTTCTATCTAACTAAGAGTAGTGATGACTATCTCCTGTTGTGCAAGTTGGAATGCTGATTCCTCATAACAATATTAAAAGATCAGTTTTTGTAAATTTGCAAATATTTTTGTAGACATCTTATTCCTTAGCAACATTTATAACTTTTTTTCATTAGCTTGCACATGCCTTTTATTTGGAGTTCATGTTATTTATTTGTAATTTGCCTGCTGTTTTCCTTTCTTTACCAACACTGGCATGTTCTCCTTTACCTTTTCATCATTTTACCTTGTTGAAACTAATTGAGATAGCTTGACATCTCTGACCTATACTGTATAGTTTATCGGCTAGGAGTGATTGGCCATTCTGGTGTATCAAAATTGTTGACGTTATTTTATGTCAAAGTTACTGTTTGTGTACATGGATGTATATAGATAGATTTGTAAATAGCTGCTCATTTATATCTGTTTGAATCTATTAAATATAATAGTTTTGCAATGGACAAATTTTGGCATTTAGAGTCTTAGTAGTAATTCAATAGTGTACTTAACATAAATTTTCATATACTTCAGTATGTTTACTCTTACTGATGGCTTTTGAGAAAAAATGTGAGTTTTAGACCAGTACTTTCCCTCCTTGTCTTAAATTCAGAAAGATGAAGATTTTCTTCCTATCTTGATTAAAAGAATATGAACCGACTCTATCATATGGCATTACAAGATGTCTTTAATTGTCATATTCTTCTTTAGGGAGGATAATGAGGAACCAGATTCTGGCATTATTGAGGTTGAGCTGGATCCACAAAGGAATAAAACTGGCGACATATGGCATATCTGTGTGGAGGTAGTTTGAAAACTTAACATAAGGTTGACGCCTTGATTTTTTTTGGTCAACTGCATTTTAATTGTGTGCTTTTGTGTAAATTTAGAATTTCTGCTGCCCTCAAGTAGATATTGAAGTGTCCATATGTGGCTAGACAACTTATGAGATAAAATCTACCAATTTTCTTGGCCTTACATAGATTCTATTGTTTGAGTAAATTTGACATGATATTTTTTTATGGGACTTCCCGCAATTGGTAAGCTGCACATCCTGCTTCTTCCTCCTATACTCATGGTATAAACTGGTTTGTGATCAGCAAAGGGTCATTGTGATTCAACCTATGCAAAAGTTATGTGCTCTTCTTTGTTGAAGCAGCACGTCATTGCTTAAAATGGACAAACCTGAATTAAAATTATTTGAAACATGGTCCAAATCTGACAAAGACAAACAGTCATGTAATTTGTCTAATAATCCCATATTACAGTTTGAGCACCAACAACTAATTACAATTGAGAAATAATTTGTGTAGCATTGACTAACCGATGATGTGGACTTTACTTTAGAAAGTAGGAAGGTTTCTCGAGTTGTTTTCCCTGTCAAGCTTAGCTGTATGACAAATTTTGGAAGAGTATTTCCTGCAAATGGACAATATATAGTGCATGTTTATGGTTGTTGGTTCACCTCATTCCTCAGCGCTGTTACTGTCCAAATAGCTTATTGTTAACTTTCTCTTACTCTGAAAACTTAGGGCTTGCCTAGTTCTGGTGTTCTTTATGGGTATCGCGTCGATGGTCCTCGCGGATGGGAGCAAGGGCATAGATTTGATAGTAGCATCATCCTTCTTGACCCCTATGCAAAATTAGTTTCTGGTCGAAAATTTTTTGGTGATACCAATGATAAGTCATCTAAATTTCTTGGAACCTTTGACTTTGTTTGTTCACCTTTTGACTGGGGCCCTGATTACAAGCTTCCAAACATACCCGAGGTAAATCACTATGTATTTGCATTTTCAGAGAATAAATGGACCCTAATATAATTCCTCATTTTTCACTTTGATATTCACTACTTCATTGTTCAGGCTGACCTTGTCATATATGAAATGAATGTTCGTGCGTTCACGGCTGATGAATCGAGTGGACTAGATGTTGACATTCGTGGGAGCTATCTTGGTGTGATCGATAAGGTGGGTTCTCTCTGGTTTGGCGTAAGTTGTGGCGTTAAGTGTTTGCCACTTATTGTATGCAAGATAACAGTGAACTAAATACTGTTCATGGTTTCTTCTTATATAGATGCATTAATTGATTTATTCTTAGTACTTCATTCTTTCAAGTGCTACACTGTGTTGATATTTCTGCATGCGGCTCTTTACCGTATGCATTGGGTACCCACAATAGCAATAGTGATCAGGCAGTTGGAATGTAATGATATGTTGTTATCTCTATGATTTGCATCCTTTACATGATATTTGGTTCTGATTCTTTTAGATCCATTTCTTTAGTCTGTTCCTTACAACATTATGCTGTGATGATATACATAATTATGCTTCATTTTAAGTAGTATAAGTTACACTAGTCAATACTCTAATTAGATGAGGTGAGTATGAGATTATTATGAGAGATAAATCTAGCCATTATTATCCTGCTTTAGTTAACATAACAATTTGCACAGAATAGCATCATTTAGTTAACATCAATATACATGAGAATTTATTAAGTTAAACAAAGCAATTGAATAATAGAATGCTAGGCATTGTTGCACACAGTAAGTACGAGATTTTATTTCCTGGTTTAGAAAGTATGATTTTTTAGGTACTTATTTTTTAAAACATTTTGATTTCTTCATGCATTCAATATTGCAGATTGTTTGTAGAAGGCTACAAGCCAGTATCCATGTTTTGCAGCTATTGTCTGTTTAATGTATGCATCATTTGCATGACATTTCATCTATCTTTGCCTATCGAGAGTGGAAGAAAAAAGAAGAAGAGAGGCAATATATCTTTCTCATTATCATGTGCTATCCTGAGCTATATATTTGTTAACATACAAGTTTTTCAACCATTTTTTAAGTCTTTTATCATGTGAATGATTGACAAGAAGTGACTCCATTATTTGAAGGTCGACAATTTTATAGTTGATATGTGGTTCGTCCTTGAAGGGTTTTTTTTATTTTTGTGGAGAGATAGGTAGCATGCTACCAGCTTCGTTTATTTCATTTAGAAATAAACTTAGCTAGACATGTGAATCAACTAGGATTTGAACTTGGGACCTTGGATACCACCCACCAAGCCCTTTGCCACTTGTGCTAGGGACGGTCGGTGTCCTCGAAGGGTTTTCCTTTAAAATTTTCATTCTTCTTTAGATTCCTCACTTGTTGGAGCTGGGAATCAACGCTGTGGAACTCTTGCCAGTTTTTGAATTTGATGAGCTGGAATTTCAGAGGTACCCAAACCCCAGAGATCACATGGTGTGCTTTAACTTAATCTTATTTATTCTTCTTTTATGATAATTTTCTTTCCTTTGATTTGTAATTTCTTAATATTTATCGTACTTGTTAGGTTAACACATGGGGTTATTCTACTCTGAATTTTTTTGCGTCCATGAATCGGTACGCCAGTGCTGGCGGTGGTCCGTTGGCTTCTTCTCAAGAGTTCAAACAGATGGTTAAAGCTTTGCATAATGCTGGAATAGAGGTGAGCAAAGATACAGTCGGCTGATTAAAATTGTCACGATTTAATCCATCTAAGTATTTTGTTTAACTTTAAATCAAATCTTAAGACAAGCAGTGGCTGCAATTTCAGGTTATCTTGGATGTGGTTTACAACCATACAAATGAAGCTGGTGATAAAAACCCTTACACTACCTCTTTTCGGGGCATTGACAACAAGGTGAGGTTCTGCTTTACTCGGTTTGTGATTTTTCTTCTGTGCATTTTCTGATCAACGATAGAACTGACTCGCTCATCTAATATTCTGTATTAAAAAAAAAGAATCATTAAGCCTTCTGTTGACTTCTTCTTGACAAGAATCTATGTTCTTGCAATTTTATTTTCTGCTTTACTAAGCTATTTAATGTATTCTGTGGTTACATGGAATAAATTTTTACAATTGGTGCTACTTACATTCAATCAGCCAATTTATGTTAGCTAGTCAGGAGTTATATAAGCTTGTCAGTCAACATTTACACTGAGTAAAAGGAAAGCTAAATAACTATAAGCACTCAAACTTAACTATTCTGATTTCTTTTTGATTGTGCTTACTCGAGTTTGTCGCACAACATAAGTTCACCAGTGTAAATCCTAAGACCTAATGATAAGTTTTGAGTGTTTATCACAAAGGTGGAGGAGAGTTATTGTATCTAGAGACCACAGTGTGCTATGACTTGAGTTTGTTGAACATATGACAGGATCAAAGGAGTTCAGAACATTCATTCAAAAAGAAAGGAGTTCAGAACATATAAGAATACAGTAGACAAGCTAATAAATTTGCATGATTTTCGATGGAAAACAAAACTTCCTAAATAGCTATCATATACTTGTTTCAGGTAACAAAAGTAATTTTGATCTGCGTCGATTCTACTCATCTTAGAATTAGCATTTATTTATCTTCCTTTTTGATTGCTTGATATGCTTGTAGGTTTATTACATGGTGGACCTCAACAACAATGCTCAATTACTCAATTTCTCAGGCTGTGGTAACTTCTTTTCCTCTGCTGCATATTACTGTCTATCAAAATTTTTTTAAATTTTTGTGCTGATTCTTCCATGCTTTTATTCTTTCTAGTGTGATATTAGCATGAATTGTCCATAATAGAACTCTTGAATTTTCCGTCCTGTGTTAATAAATATTTTTTAAAGAGAGAGACGGGGTAATTTATGATTGTTGCAGAATGATATTTAGACATTTGCCCATCTGGAGAAAAATATTTCTTCTGCATGACTCCTATATCAGTTTCATACTTGTCTTTGAATTATTAAATCAGAACATTTATTAATAGAAATTACAGAAGAACAATATAACTGTATCTGCACATGTTTTGAGTCCAGTATGAACAACTCTTTGCGCTTACACTATTTACCTGACATATTTTATTCAAAATTTTAAGCTTTTTTTTCTGTTGTTATCCAGGAAACACATTAAACTGCAACCACCCTGTTGTTATGGAACTTATACTCGACAGCTTGAGACATTGGTATTGCTCACTTGTTAATTATGATCTTAAGTTACATATTATGGCTGAGTTGAAAGTCCTAACATATATTATATCCCTATAATACCTACAAATTCTATTTTAGGCTTTTCTCACCTCTTTATATTTACCTTGGAAAGTTTGATGATTGATTTCTTCCTTCGTTTTCCCCCTCTCAAAGTGAGCATTGTGCAACTATTTTTTATGTGGCTTAACTTACGTTGGAATTACATGATATATTGGTAGCTGTGGTTATCTCCTCCACACCTCTCAACTCTTTTTTTTCCTTCAATTTAGATCATTTATGCCTTATATACCAAAGTGAGGACAGAATATAAGAGTGTTTACTTTCGCTACACTCCTTTCATGTCGCAGTGAAATCTTTTAGTTGTTTCTCCCTCTTGCTATGAGCCTCAGCTGCAACCTATACTCTTAGTATTCTGCCTACCAAACCTTCTACCACTAAATGAATTTGGAATCTTCAGGCTTTACCTGCTTATTTTTTAATTGATAATGAGTAGTATTTGTACTTTGGTCTGTATCAAGGGTTAAGGAGTACCACATAGATGGATTCCGTTTCGACCTAGCTAGTGTTCTTTGTCGAGGATCTGATGGGAGTCCCCTCAATGCACCTCCAGTTGTGAAGGTACTATTTACTAGGCAATATATTATTGTTTATATTTTTCTAATGACTTTTAATTGTTCTAGGAGATGGATGTGAGTCTTGCTCTTAGGTAAACTCTTTTATGGAGAGTTTGTTGTGATAGGATCCATGCTGATGGGAAACAATTAGGATCAGTTTTGACGTCTTTCATTTGTGCAATGTTGGTCTATACTTAACCAAAGGGTTGGCCTTTTATAGCTAGCATGAGCAGTGAACAAAATGTAAACATGGATTCACGTTGTAGTATTTGTAATAGGTTGGAATTAAATGAAAGTATCACGAAGTGAGAAAGATCTTAATTGTTAATATGTGAATAGTGGGTCATCCAAATTGTTGGATAGTCGCTTTTGATGCTCCAACAACTTAATACTTACTTTCGTGATTTTTTTCGTTTTCCATTGGATTTTTGCCTAATACTTTTCCATACTACTTAGGAATATCAACTGCTAGTGATGAACAGTAGCATTTCTACTTTTCTTTAGCTATTGGAACTTGAATTATCTGATGGGGAATCGCATAAACAAATTGCTGTAATAGAGTGCAAAGTGAGGAATAGTTTTGTGGTTATTGGTATTTCACTTGCAGGCGATTGCTAAAGATGCTATATTGTCAAGATGCAAGATAATTGCTGAACCTTGGGACTGCGGAGGACTTTATCTAGTTGGTAGGTTTCCAAATTGGGATAGGTGAGTTGTTAGTATCCCTTTCATTATGTTTTCTATTGCTCCTTTTTCTCTCTGAGTTTCTATTCAATGTATTACCGTCTTAATAACGACTGGTATCAGTGTATGCTTCTTTTTTTGTCCTGGAGTTTTTGTCATATCGGTGAAAAGCAAGGAAAATATCAGGAACTACTTCAATGGGTCGATATATAGAACTAGTAGAGATTCTTTATCTGAGTCCACTACATTCAGATTCTGTTTTCTGGATGAACTTTATTGTATTCCATTTAAAAGTTAGCGGACTAAATGAATCCGACTTAAAACTATGGACAAAATTCAAGAATATATATCAATTTGTTGGTTGAGTTATTATTTTGGCCACTTTTATCATTTAGGCATGCAGATTTATTCCTCTTCCTATGAAGATCTTGTTTTTGGCAATAAATGTTTGTATGACCAACAAATATCCTGGCATAGTAGTTGTAAGAATGTAACTTGACGTGGGAGCTCGTGAGGACAAGCTCGACAAATTATTTTCTGGATGATATCTTGAAGAGAGGTATTAGATATTGCTCTTTAACAACACCACGAACAGAAGAGATGGATAGCAGGTTATTATTGAGAATTGCATGATAAATGTTTCAAGGGATACTTGGTGAGGACAGGTGTTTAACGTGTTGGAAGGTGGAGAGCACCAAGTATGAAGGTGGGGAAGGATAGAATAGATGGAAATTATATTAATTCTTGCTTTATTGCACGTCATAAAATTAGAAGATTTTTCTGCCAATCACAGCACCAAGTATATGAAGGTGGGGAAGGATAGAATAGATGGAAATTATATTAATTCTTGCTTTATTGCACGTCATAAAATTAGAAGATTTTTCTGCCAATAATAGCATCAAATCCTAGATTGTCAACATTAGAAGACTTCTAGACTAGTTATTTTCTTAAAGTAAGTGTTCATAGTTCGGGTTTGATGTTTTATGATATACCCAATAAATTGTAGTGTGAATATTGATTGAGATTCTGAGATACTGAGATATTAATATAATTGTTTTTTATTCTGCTGAAAACCCTAATCTCTATTTTTAATATGTCTAATAGTTAGAATCTGTTTCCATATATTAATCTTACAGATGGGCGGAATGGAATGGAAAGTACCGAGATGATATTCGGAAATTCATAAAGGTGCTAGATAATCTTGAGAACAGTATTGCTAAATATTTTCATCATAACGGGCAATATGATATCATGCCATGCTTATGCAAGAACTCTTTAATGATTAGATATGGTTGAATTTTTGGACTTGCATTTTTATCTTTTCAGGGTGATCCTGGTATGAAAGGGGCCTTTGCAACCCGTTTATCTGGATCTTCTGATCTGTACCAGGTAGGTGATTAATTACAAGAATTTTTGCACTTGCAGTATATCAGTAATGTTCCACTGACAGGTTGGCAAGGTCTTTCTGATTACTTGCCTCATATAATCCTATATGTGTGGAAGGACTTTATGTGTCTGGTCTAAGTAGCTACGAAGCCACAAGTTTTAGTGGTATGGCATTTCCCCTGATTGCTTACTAAATTGTCTTTTGTTGGAGTTACTGGCAAAGAGTGGATTCAATTATGCAGAGCAGGAAGGCTTTTGGTCGCTAATAATTGAATCCTAGGATATTTAAAAGGATTTTAAAATCTACCCTAGAAAGTTAGACAATTTTATATTTAAGTGTTGTAAATATATCTTGATATAATAACCCCTCTTTTCTTAACATATCCCCATTGTAGTCCCCCTTTTCCAAGCAAAGAACCATACCTACTCGAAATTGTTTATCAGGATCAAATAGTCCCATAGACACTTTATTCATTTATTCTGTCAAATCTCTTAAAGAGTATGCTCTTTACTTCTCATCATCGATAGTTGTTTCATCTATTCATCTGTATTATTGGACTTCCTAAATATGCAACCATGGTGAATAAATCTGAATGTCATATTTCAGCATCATGTTCCTCTATTTAACAGGTAAACAAGCGCAAGCCTTACCATAGTGTCAATTTTGTCATTGCACACGACGGATTTACTTTGTATGATCTGGTTTCATATAATAACAAGGTACTTTGAGCAGTCCTTTAAAATGCATGAATAGTCATACATAGAGTATGTTTTACTAATATGTTTTTCTCTTTTTTAATTTGAAAAACCCAATCTTATAGCACAATGATGCTAATGGAGAACATGGTCGTGATGGAAGCAATGATAATTTTAGTTGGAACTGTGGATTTGAAGGTACTTATCAACTACATGTTATTGTTTTGCTTGCTAAATATGTTGCTTACAGCTGAGAAGTTTGAATTTCTCCGATTATCTAGAAGGATTTCAAGTTGTTCTCAAATTCCAGTCACCATAGACGTTATAAGAGGTTATGTAGCTCGATCGACTTATTGAAATAGGGGCATTTTGTCAACTTGGACTTACACTCAATTAATAGACCAACTAACATTTGGGGAAGAAATGAAATACTATCTTTTTCCTTCACTAATGGAAAATTTTTAGTTCTCTGTTGGTTTCATCTTGTTTTATAGCTCTTTTGCCAGAATGGAATTTAAAGGAAAAGGATGGACGATCACAAGAGAATTTTTAGGGGGAAAAAACTAGGGAAAAAGGTGCACGATCTCGACGAATATATTTGTTTGAGAGATAGACGAAGGAAAGGTTCCCTAGATATGTTTTATGATAATCCTTCAGTATACCATTTATCCATTCATTCTTTAATTTCAAATTATTGTTTTATCCATTGTGAGGCTAGAAAACCTGAAATGTATCAGATGTTTATTTATGAAATCTTAATAATAGGTCCAGTTTGCAATTTAAAACAAAATCGTAAATATACATATATATTGTAACTATCTATTTGGTCGACATTTTATGTCTGTGACTCAATTTGTTCAGTAACTCTTGATACTTTCTTTTAGCAATTAAAATGAATAGGTTAAATTTTACTTTTGTCATGTCACTGGATATATCTATTAGCATATTCTCCGCCTATGGTTGGCCATCTTTTATCAGATTAAGCATTTTTTTTTTTCCTTATTCCTTTTGATAGGAGAAACTGATGATATTAATATTGTTAGTCTGCGTTTGAGGCAAATGAAGAACTTCCACATGGCATTGATGATCTCTCAGGTAACACTCAGATGATTATTATCCAGTCACTATCTTATTATAGTTTACTTCCAACACTAAATGGATAGGCTGTAAAAGCAACTCAGAATAATAGTAATGTTGGTTCTGTTCATCTACTGAAATCTTTTGCGGCACTTAATGCTGAAAGTTTGTCAGCAAGGTGATCATTTATATTCTTTGCTAGTATAATAAGTGCAGAAGGAACCTCTCAGCACTGTTTTGCCTCTCTTGTGCAATCGACATATGTCATTTCATATTTCTTTACATATAAAACCTATTATATAAGCAGGGGACACCAATGATGCTAATGGGAGATGATCATTTATATTCTTTGCTAGTATAAAAAGCGCAGAAGGAACCTCTCAGCACTGCTTTGCCTCTCTTGTGCAGTCGACATATGTCATTCGATATTTCTTTACATATAAAGCCTATTATATAAGCAGGGGACACCAATGATGCTAATGGGAGATGAATATGGTCATACACGCTATGGAAACAATAATAGTTATGGGCATGACACTGCCATAAATCATTTTCAATGGGGACAGGTAGCGAGACATTTTTTTGGGTCCTTTCTGTTTATTTTTGTGAAATGTAAATACTGAATGTTATCTCTCATGTTTCCTTCTGTTTTCATTAAATCAGTTGGAAGCAAGGAAAAATGGTCATTTTAGATTCTTCTCTGAGATGATAAAGTTTCGTCACAAACATCCTGTACTGCATCAGGACAAGTTTCTTACCAAAGTAAGGTTTAGGCTTTGTAATTGGGTTGTTTCATATAAATAGAATGATCTAGACATTTAAGCAATTTCTTTTTTTAACTTGGAGAATCATTATAGCTGCAATTGTTCAACCAAATGACCAATACCATGCTATGGATGTTTTTCAATTGCAGCATTTTCTTCGTTGGAAGGTGTGATGCCTATATATCATTTTCTGAACTTCATTTTTGCTCACTGCATATTCAGCTAATTGTACAGAGGACTTAAAAATTTGATGCATCTCCCTTTACTCTCCAGTGAACGTGCTTTCCTGCACAAGGGGTGAAAATTATCTAAAGCTACAGTTAGAAAAGGGTGCTATTCGGTTTAATATTATATGGCAGCTTGTAATTTAATGAAATGGACGTCTCACTGATGCATCTCTGAAAATAGTTTGGGTGATCCAATGCAGAAATCTTGGAGGGGTACAATATGTCTAGAATAAAGAACATCATGCTATCACAGCCATCCTACTTTTAATTAACCTTTTACTTGGCATCTTCCTCAGAATTGATCAAATTATTTTTTAAATATACAGCCTCATTTTGTTGTGGTTACATTTTTCTGAAGAAAAAACTAAAAATTCTATGCGATTGAAAGCATCAGCTGATGTGCAGTTTGTATTCTTGTCTTATTCTTTCTATTGTTGGTTTCACTTGTTAGCACCCAATTTGTTCTTTTAAAGAAAAACAAAGAAGCAAAAAAGAGGGAGAAAAAAACCATAATCTGTTCTTTCAAACAAAATCTTATGTGTAGATTGCAAACAGTTTGACATCTGCTGGCGTATTCAATTGCATGAATTTGATTTGAGGAAAAATTAAAATCAAGTTTAACAAAGTCAGGCCTTACTACTAGATTTGTGTGAGTTATCATTGGCAACTGCTGGAAGTTCTTCAATTGCTGATCAACTTTGTCATTTTGCATCTACTAATCTGATCAACTGACTTATGCAGCATGATGTCACGTGGCATGAGGACAACTGGGAGAACCATGATAGCAAATTCTTAGCTTTCACGTAAGGCCATCTTATCCTCCTCCATGCAAAAAAGACTTATGCAATTAACATCTTGTCGTAAGTTATAAATAAATCCATGATCTAATTCTCGTGCAGAAATTTGTTATACAATTGATATCTTATTTATGACAAAATTCATCTGAGTTTTTAACTTGCCTTGATGGTAAGACCAACCCTCTAGTTTCAGTCTTCTATGGTAATGTTGATTGCAGGCTACACGAACGTAAATTTGGAGGAGACATCTACTTGGCTTTCAACGCACATCACTATGTTGTTGAAGCTATAATGCCCTCACCACCCCACATGAGACGGTGGCACCGAGTGGTATGTTCTCCACAATCTCTTCATATATCTATTAACCAAGTCTATACTACTAGATCTAAACCTTGCGAGATTTCTATCTGATGCTTGCACTGTATATTTTGGTGTATCTCTTGTCTAAAAATTCAGCAGAAATTTTGTTTGGCACTGTACATTCGGTGGATTTCCATACCTTGCAGCTTCCTTCATCCATCATATTCACTAAACAATTGTTTGTTTCTTTCGAGGTTCAAACAGAAGATATAATTAGAAATTCAAAATGAGCTTTTCTGTTTAAGTTTCTGTTCTAATACTTTACAAATTTTGAGACTTGGCAACATTAAAATCGAACACGGCAGATACTTATTTAAAAAGTGGTTCTTTTCATTGCTTTTTTTGGAAAAAAAAAATGATGATGCGCTTGTTTAGAGTATTCCTTGTAATATTTGGTTTTTGTCTCTTACAAGCTGTGTCCCTTATGGACCAGCCATTACTAGTTAACTACTATTAAAGACAAATTTTTGCCAAAAAGTCTGCTTTCAGCGCATGATTAATGCGAGCTTCACCTAGAAGTCAGTGGGTGAAATTATAATATTTTGAAGGTTGAATCATAATGGCATCAAGATAAAGCACTTTATTATTTTTGAGTCAGAAAGGCTACTGTAATATTCTATCCATGGCCATTTTATTTGCCCAATTCTTGATGTAAAACTGTTCCACTTTTTGCACTAAACACATTATTACTGCTCTATTGCAGGTTGACACAAATCTGCAATCGCTTAATGATATTGTTCCAGAAGGCGTACCATTCAGTGGACCAAGGTATAAGATTGCTCCATTCTCTTCCATTCTCCTTGAGGCCAAACCGTAATACCGCATATTTCACTGCTGCTTATGGCTTGCATTTTACATGGCTTTAGAAAGGTTGGTTGTTACATCAGATCATAGTAAGAGTATCAAGTGATCTCGGACTTGGTTTATGTTTACGAGAAGTAAAATTTTGCCATTCTAAAATTGAAATGGAGATCCATTCTTAGACAATGCTACATATAGAGACAGGATATTTCTCACTTACAAAACAAGAATGGAGGTAAATTAAGTTTCAATCTCGAAAGCCCGGCAACCATAGGGAGCCTGAAAACATGAGAAGGTAACTTTGAGTAGTTACGGCTATAATTATTAGTTTCATGTTTCTTAAATCTGTGTTAGCATAATGTTGTAGTTTCATGCTTCTTGTAATTGTTGTAGCATGATTTCAGTTATTATTCTAAGCATTATGAGCATGATTTTAGTCACATAACATAGCAGAGCTGCAAGGGACGTTAAGCTGTTGTCTGGTTTGCTAAGGATGTTGCGTGAGTCCATGTTTTAAGGAAAATTCACCATTGTTGCTTCGCATCTTCTTACCTATTGTTTAGGTAAGAGTCAGTGATTCGTATTTTTCTTTCTTGATAGTTCTTAGGCCCGCCTGACGGTACAAACAATTGGCCAAATAATTGCCCAACCAGCCTATTCAATTATGATCGTGGTACGAGCCGTTGTGAAGGATTACTAAAGTTCAATTTCAATTATGGGCCAAATTATTAAGGTTAAAATATTTGAAAGGTACCAAAATGTCGCCCTCTATATGAAGTGAAGGGGCTGCTGACATTAAAGAATGGGAAAACTTCAAATACCCCCATTGTAGTTTCACTTTTTCTTACTTTAGTACCCTATAGTTTAAAGTGTATCAAGTTAGTACCCTATGGTTTTGCACTTTTTCATTTTAGTACTTTGTGGTTTAAAGTGTATCAAGTTAGTATTTTGTAGTTTCATACTTTCTCACTTTAGTATCCTGTGGTTTCGAGTGGAAAGTACAGATATCAAGATTTTTGAAAGGGTATATCACCTCACCCAGAATTGCCTTTGATCACTACTGATCGTAGTCCTATGCCCAACCAGAGCCCTTTTAGATTAGAGCGGCATTGGCTTGACTAAAGGGAGAAAGTTCGAAACCATAGGATACTAAAGTGAGAAAGTGCGAAACCACAAGGCTCTATCCAGAGTACTAACTTGATACACTTTAAACCACAAGATACTAGAGGGAGAGAGAGTTCGAAATCATAGGGTACTAAAGTGAAAAGTATAAAACCACAAGGCCTCTATTGCCATTTGGTAAAGCAAGGAAAAGGAAGAAAAGAAAAGGAAAAAGTAAAACAGAATTGGTAAAATGACCGGTAAGCCCTTGTGCTGAAAAAGGTCTGGATCTTTGCTGTAAAATGAATAAATGATACGTTTTCAATTTTGTTTGTATTGAAATTAAACAAATTAAGTCACCTTGTAGAAATGATTAACTAGTTATCTTATAAGGTAAATTTTAAACTTTTTTCATTGGAGTCCATATCTAATGAAGAACTGATGAGGTCACAATGTGGGATAGTACATGGTTTATCTGTACATTTTACCCAAAAGAATATAGAGGACAAGGCAGAAAAAGAAAGGTTGCAGCCAGCTAAAGCTCTGCCTGCACTGCGATGCAAATCCTCTGCTCTTGATTCTTTCACCCTTCTATGTCGAGTGCTTCAGGTTTAATTAGACAAAATTATCTGAAGCTACCAACTTTAGCGCACCAGCTGTCTCATCGATGTGTAGTCTTGTGGGATATCTTTGATGCCTATTTGTGTGCAAGAAAATATTGTCGTCTGGCAGCCGGCACTCCGCACAATCTGTGCACCGTAACCCGTCAATCATTCATCACATCCTATCAGCCCATTCTTCGCTGTTCATTTACCTATTGAACCTGCTTCACTTCATGTTTACATGATGAGAAGTCGTTACTAAGTCGAATGGGGAGATTCAGAGTCTGATAGGAAATGAATACAAAGGGAGGGTGTGCGGTGCACGGATTGTGCGGATGCACGGGGTGCAGATGATATGTATCCCCCTCCGCTGGGGATCCACTTGGAAGGTGACTAACAGCAGGTACTATAGTGTTGCCTGGTAATGGCAGTTTCAGCAAAAGGAGTACTCTGGTAAGGTGTAGTGGAATCTTCCACCCTGGTATCCATCCCCTCCTAGTGGGTTCGAATGCAACCATAGCGGGTATACAATTGTTGGGGAATGCATTCGCTACAATCCGGTGTGGAGGAATCCATACGCATGGGATTGATTGATTCAAATAATAATCTGCATCCATATTGTCCTAGGGCCTTATTTCGATGTTGGAATAAGTTATTTAATGGTAATTTATACGCTAAGAAGTATTTTCTTATATGGGAGGTTGAATTTTGCTTTTTGAAGGGCATGATATTCATTATTAGGCAGGATAATATTTCACCGCTAGATGATATATTTTATTCGAAAATATATGACTTGATTGTTTTGTTTGAATTTTAGAATAAGCTATTCTTGGAAGGATTTTCTAGTTGGAAGTAATGAATTGGATTTTCGGTCACTAAAAGGTCCTATTATTTTGAAAAAGTAATTTGAAGATCAAATATGGTGTCAAATACCATATGCTTCTCTGAGTAATTGAAAGACCAAGGTTTTAAGTGTGTGGTACGGGATTGTGTTGAAAATTTATCGGTATAATAAGGTAGAGTATGTGCCGAAACATGCTGATCATAAAAAAATATGTGTGTCGACACATAATGATATAAAATATTTATTTTTTTAGTAATAAAATATATTAATTATTTATTATGTATTTTTATCAATTTTTTTAAATTTTATTAAATTTTTTTTTATTAATTTAAAAAATAGAGAATTTTGAATTACACCATTGGTACGGGAGGGGCGATACGGTACAATGGATACGGCTCATGCCAAGCGGCGCTTAAATTTTTGATCGAAACCAATATCTTCTGAAATCTCAACTGTACTCATCGCCCGCCATTTTTCCATTTGGTTTTGTCCTTCAATTAAGATTTTTTTTTTAAGAGATAGATAAGACGTCTATTCTTATTTCATTTAGAAATAAACTTGGGTAGAAATGTGAATCAATTGTGACTCAACTGCGCCTCAGATCAATCATTAAGCTTCTTTCGCCACTCGCAAATAAGATTCGTTTTAAACAAACAACCACTGTCTAGCCGAGTGCTTGTTATTTAGATTACTGTCCTCGAGGCCGCAGGTTTATTTCCAGCTTGTAAATTCACAATAGGACATCAAGTTGGGTATGGGGGGATTCCGGGTAGGGACTTACAAGCAAATTCTGATTTTTATACCGAAAATAACTTTTCCATTTATTTTATGCCAAACTAGATGCCCCTAAAATTTTATTTAAAAGGAAAAAAAAAGTTGGAAACTTTTAAGCTAAGTTTTCAATTATTATTATTATATATATATATATATATTATTTAATAGGACAACAAGTATGCTCTACAACTTTGAATAACTCAAATCACACGACTCAAGCCACCAGGATTAATTCTATTTGTATGGTGAACTACTCAATGAAGTATATTATTTCAGCCATATCATTAGAACAACCATCATATTAAACTATATTTAATAGGTCCTTTTTTTCAAAAAAAAAGCTCAAAAAATTTTATTTTGCTTTCTTATTATAGCAAAATCTTTATATTATTTTTTGTTGTAGCTAAAACTTGTGATATTGCATGATTGGGGCCCGCTTAAATTGTCAGGCGAAGGAATTGTTTGTAACAAAAACAAAATACAAACAGAGAAATAAATGAGAAAACCCCGAGGGAATGTGGTTGCTGAAGATTCCTGCGTTTAAGTTAAACACTTCGCTGCTCAGGAATATACCACTCCTCGTCAATCGCCATAATTATCAAAATTTACTCTCTTTTTGAATGCAATGGACATGGGACTTCAATGAGGCAAATGCCATTTCCATGCGTTAACTTAGAAAGATCAGCATGTTGGATATGACCCATGTGATATATTTAAAATGATTCATAAAGATATGGCCAATCTAATTAAGTCGATGTATAAAGATATGATAGATCTTACAGTTAGAATGTATCCGGACACGTCTTTGATGGATGGACGTGATTTAATATCTTTATATCAAGTTATATATAAATATGTAATATACATGAGTCCTGGTCTAACCCTAATTTAATTGTCTATGACGACTCTATCTCCGGGATAAGGGAATTAGACTCGAAACGTTCCGCCTTCTTGCAGATCGTGAATGAGAATGAACCACGAGCAATGATCGCCGTCAACAATTCAAATTTTAAAATCGTAATCATGGCAGAAGGTATGACTCTAGTTTTTTATAAAGTTTTAACACAACAATCTATTCTGTACAGTAGTCATGTTTGAAATAACAAAAAATTACGTTGGACCGAATTGCGTTCGAAATGGCATGAGCTTGATTATTGTTGAGTGTGGCGCCCGACTTAAGAGGAAATTAACTGGGATAGCTAAAATTACATGACGGCTATAACGCTTATTATGTCTTGAGTATTTGACCAAAATGTGGCGGGTTATCTTCAAAAAGCTAGGGTTAAAGTTTAATTATTGGACAAGGAGGAGTTAAGAGAGTTAAGCGTCTTTAGGACGGGGCTTGATCCCAAGATGGGTGACCCGCAGGAAAGTTGGGGCGCCACAGGTGTGAGCAAAGAGGTTAAGAAAGTTAAGCGTCTTTGGGACGGAAGTAGTCCTAGGATGAGTAAACCACTGAGAAGTTGGGGCGTCACACTGAGTCTCGACGTGGGCATAGTTGGGGCGTCACACCCAGTCTCGACGTGGGCGTTATATTTGTACGCTTTAATTAAGCTAGTCGTATATTTCTAATAATTTGAATTTTTGGGGTCAATACTTTGCACCAATGACCCAACAGAGCTCAGGATACGGTTTTCGTACGCTTCGAATTTTTTGCTTTACTTATTCTGTTGGTGTTTCACGCGCTTTTAACAATTCGTTACCTAATTTAGTCCAACATGTGACGCGGTCAATTATATACGTTGCAAAATACGGCCTTGATGTGGTTGTTTATTTTTGTAAAACAATGACTTCTTAAGATGAAAGCATACAACTACCAAATATTTTGCTCCAGCCAATTTCTTTGAAGCTTTCTTCTTGAATTCTTCTTTACTTGCAAGTTAACCTTCCACTATATATATTTATATATATTTTTTTAAAAAAATAAACCCAACCCCCTTATTCTCTCGAACAATGAAAAGGAAATGTGCGAAAAATTGACTAACCAACCTAACTAGAACTAAAAGAACTCCATTTTTAAGTTGGCGGATTAGGAGGGAATTAGAGAATGATTTCGATTCGATTTTGTCGAAAAATTAACGCAAATGTCTACTTTTCATGCTTGAGCAATTGCTTGTATCTTCTCGGGAGCTTCCTTATTAGAAAGAGATAGGAAATTAAGGAGCATTGCTTGTTGAAGCACAGCTCAGTTGCTTGTCTCGTTGAATTCAAATTCGAATGATTTATATTTGAAAAAAAAAAAAAAACATAGTTTGATTAGTGCCCCAAATACACATTTAATTAGACCAAATTTACAGGATAATTGGAGCTTAAGACATCAAACCACGAATATTATTATTAGCTTCTCCGTGTGCTCTCCATGGCTCCATGCCATGCTCTACTGTAGGGGTGGCAATCCAATTTCGATGTTAAGTGGCCAATTCGTGTTCGGTTCGAAATGAAATCGAGATCGAATCACTCGTTTAAGTAAACGAGCGAACATTAGCCATATTTTTTGGCTCGTTTATTAAACAATGAACACGAATCGGCCACACGTGTTACGATAACAACTCGAATATATTTTATATTTATATAATTTATTTAATTTATATTTATATATATATATATATATATATATATATATATATATATATATATATATATATAATATATTTTTATTATATAATTGTTAGCAAAATAAAAATATAAAGACAAGCTCAATTATAAAGAAATTTATTTTTATATAAGGTTTCAACTATTAGATCAAAGTTTAATAGGTAAGATTTTATAAATTTACTTTTTATATATATTCAATTTAATTCTTTTAACTTATTGTTATTTGGTACTAATGAGTCGGTTCGTGTTTCATTCAACACGAAATTTTAATTTTTTCGATATTTTAGCGAGCAGTTCTCGTTCTACTCGTTTACACCCCTACTGTACTGCACCAAATTTATTTATTTATTTATTTTTTAAAATCTTATAATAATAATATATTTTATTAAGATTAAAAATGATGGGGGATTTAAATAAATAGAATATGGTAGCTGCACGTGGCCAATTGCTCCCTGATTGGACGGACCTAACCAATGATTTCTCGAATATATCTAATTTTTTCTTAAAAAAACAATATAAAGCTGTTCTCCACCTGTCACTCGGTTTACTCCTCATAAAATATCCCCCATTTTTCCTACTTTAATTAATTAAATTAATTTATTCTCTCTGGGTTAGTAGTAATGAATAATGATCCCTTAACGGTCACTACGTTGAGCAAATTTTATGGAAGCTTCTTGGAGCTGGGACTACAGTGGAGAAGGGTGTGTATATTTCATTAAATTTTGAATACTTAATATCCAAAAATTAAATTTTCCTCCAAATTATATATATATATATATATATATATATATATAGAGAGAGAGAGAGAGAGAGAGAGAGAGAGAGCGCTTTAATGCTACCGAGTCAGTACTTGAATTTTTGAATCGACGATCGCTCAGATTGAAACGATCTAGCGCATTTGAAGTTTCTAGAAAATAATTTTTGCGATTTTTCAATATCATTTACCTAACAATCGAAAAGATTCAAAATTTATAATTTTTAACGGCTGAAAATAAAAATTCTATAAAAAGTGGTGATATAGCACTAAAATTTTCGATCAAAAATATTGATCTTGTTGTAGATAATATAAAAAATTTTGTATCAAAATTTTATCTGATTTGAATACTTCTGTACCGTTAAACTTAAAAACTGCAGATATTAACCATTAAAAATTATTTATTTTGAATCATTTCGATCATTAGGTAAATGATATCAAAAAATCGCAAAATTTTTTTCTAGAAACTTCAAATGCGCTAGATCAAGTCTAACGAAGCCGATCGTCGATTCCAAAATTCTATAATTGAAAATGGCTCAGAAGCACGAAGGCCTCCGTGCTCCTAAGAGCACAGTAGCCCTGCTCTATATGAACTAGACTACTATGTTATTAATAGCACCAAGTAATTGGTGCTACCAAATTTTTGACCATTGGATTGAGTGATGTGTGGTTTGGATGATGTGGACCCCATAGGGTTAAGTGGGTGGTTGGTTGAATAGTATGATCTAACGGATGAAAATCATCAAAAGGGTAGATCTAACGGCGGAAAATTTGGTAGCACCAAATGAATGGTGCTATCGATAGTATATCATATATATATATATATATATATATATATATATATATATATATATATATATATATATATATATATATATATATATGGGTCACTATACTATTATTAGTCCGATCACTCTCGTATTCATAAATCGTTTTCGATGATAGGCTTCCGAATTGACGATTCATACCGTTAAATATTATTTACAGCATTTAAAATTTCTAGAAATTAAACTTTATAATTTTTCGACATTATTTATCTTACGATCAAAAAATCTCAAAATTGATAATTTTTAACGGTCGGTATGAAATACTTGCTAGTTTCATCGTGTAAAAGAATCGGAATAAGTTGAATTTTTTATAGAAATTTCTATTCACTACCTAGATAAAGATAATAACTCCATTCTTGAATTGAAAGATCTGATTATCTCTTTTTAGGCTGTCGTTCGATTTTGACCGTTCATTTTATGCATGCTTGATGGATTTTATTACGATTTCGAAAATTTATGAAATTTATTTTCTAAAAATTTTAAATACTCTAGATCATATTTAATGAAGTGGATCGTCGATTCGGAAGCTCCATCGTCGAAAACAACTTATGAGTATGAGAGTTCCATTACTCATAATAGTATAGTAGCCACGGCCTATATATTAAGAGAATAATAATTTATTTTGTTTAGTGATTTTTTTGAAAAAAAAATAAGTGGTAAAAAATTTAATGGTTGATTGATAGATGTTTTGAGTCGATGGTTAAGACTTCGTTTGGAATTACGGAAAGATTGCGTTACGTACAGTGAGAAAGCATGTTAAAAAAATATTCTATTTATTTCCGCACGTGATATTGCGTTCTGTATATCATGATGAATAAATTACAATATATTTTCTACAGTCTCATTGAAAAATATAAAGATATATTTTTATATATATTTTTTTCAATTTTATTTTATCTAACCGTGTTAGATTTGTGTCAATACCAAATACCAAACTACGAGTCTACGACTAGTTGTAATTTACAGCTAAAATTACAACAATCAGTGGAGTCCCAAAGGCGCGTGATCGTTAGTGCGAAAGCGACCGTTGGATTGAAAAGGAAATGCGAGATCGAAACGCGGAGACGCGAACGAGGAGGCGTTCAAACGATACACGGAGCGCGCACACCTTGTTTAATCACCGTCCGTTCCGCACCGTACGGCCCTTAATTAGTCAATTCAAAAAAAAAAAATCCCAAAACTATTTATCCACATACACGCGATTTGGAGATAAGAATTTTTAAATATCTGCGTTCGGTGCGATCCAACCTCCATTTGTTATAATATTATTAATTAAAATTTATAAATTTAAACAAAAAATATATAATTATATATATATTTTTTGAAAAAAATATATAAGTATTTGTTATTTTCTAATTTTTGTCTAATGATTAAAAGGGTACAGCAAGTTGGGTGAGACCTGTGGACCAAATTTCCAACCGCGAAAAACACATCCTACGGCTGTCACCTCTCCTTCTTAGTTGGCTTTTTTTCTTCTTTTTTTTTTCCCCTGTTTTTATTATCTTATTTTGTTTTTGCATAAGTTTTTTTTTTAATTTTTTTTTTTGGGAGAATAAACTGCGTGGTTTTCTAATGTGCACTGTAATAACTCTTTTTTTCCCGTCACGCCCCTCTTTATATACCCGTCCCATCCCTCACTCCCCATCTCCTCCCACTACTAAACCCTAACCCTTGAACCTTCCTTTCTCTCTCCCTCTCTTTCCTTTTCTTTTTGTGCTCTCTCTAGGGTTCGACAATGGGGATCTCGCGCATCCAGCTCCTCGCCGCGGCGCTCGCCATGCTCGCGGTGGCCGCCTCCGCTCAGGCCCCGGGCGGCGCCCCCGCCGCCGCCCCGACCTTGCCGCCGCCGCCCAAAGCGGCGCCCGTGGCGCCCCCACGGCCCCTCCAACGCCCCCGCCCGCGGCCCCGGCGCCGGCCCCCGTGGCCACCCCGCCGGCCCCCGCGGCCCCCGCTCCGGCACCCAAGGCCCCGGCTCCGGCCCCCAAATCCAAGGCCCCCACCCCGTCCCCCTCCAGCTCCTCCCCCCGGCGCCCCCTTCGTCCTCCCCGGGCCCCTCCGAGCCCCCCTCCTCACCGGAAACCCCCACCTCCGCCGCCTCCGCCATCCGCCCTGCCGCCCTGCTCTTCGCCGCCGCCGCCATCGTCGCCGTCGCCGCCTTCTAGATCACCGTCGGATCTCGATCGTACGGCCACTCTCCCTCTTAGCTCCTGACCCCTCCCGAGGATCTGATAGTGATTGATCGGTCGCTTGCTTCTTTATTCCCTCATTATTATGTGATTATTATCATTCAGATCGGATTCCTTATTTTCCTTCATCTGCTTCTTACCCTTTTTTTCTTTGTTCATTTTTTTGTATTTTTTTTTCACCTCGTTGTTTGATCTTTTGCTTGGGCTTCGTTACTTGTTTAGACATGTTTGAGAGAGAGAGAGAGAGAGAGAGAGCGCGCGCTCTGAGTGGTGGTGCTTCTGTGTTCATTGTAATATTATTATTATTATTTTTATTTTTAGCGCATTCTATTTTTTTCACTATTCCCATCCTGTCCCTTGCATTTTATCTTTCTCGCCAGCTTCAGCGTACAATGTGGGGTGTAATGACCGAGGGGTAAATTCGTAAATTCGACACGGGAACACTAACCACGTGACCCAGCTTTACCTTCCAATAGTGCGCAGTTCCCTATAAATTTTTTAAAAAATAAAAATAAAAAAAATATCTTCTAATATTTTATATAAATATATATTATATGTTTCTAGAGGGTGTTAGTGGGATGTGACGTCACGCGGGGTAGCAGGAGCCAGCTGGGTGGGGGAATACGAGGGGGTTGGCCATGTGCGCGGGGGATCGGAATCACGTGGTGGTGGGGAGAGATTTATAATTTAAAAAGAAGAAACAAAGTTTTAAAAAAATAATATCGATTTGTACCTGTGGTAGCGATCGAGGGCGTCCGCTGTGTACACGTGTCGGCGGATGGGGACCCCTTGGAGTTTTGTGGTCCTTAGGGGACAGCTAATGGACGGTGCTGATGTGGGTGAGGTGTAGAAATGGGTGGCCTCTAATTATTGGGGGGCGAAGGGACCACTGTAGCAGCAAGTGGAAAACAACTTTAAAGGCAGCTGTGCAGTGTGCAAGTAGTAGTAGTACTAGGAGGTAAAACTTTTGTTGAAAAGCCTTCTCATCTATTGTCACCTCATAATTTTATTTTATTTTATTTTATTTTTTATCTAAAAATTTATTATATTATTTTATAATACTAAATTTTTTAAAAAAATATTTGAAATTTTAGAAAAGAAAATTATAATTTTAACGTGTGGTAGCAAATTAGAGGTTGCAGCATATTTGCAACTGTCTAATTTTTATTTGATTGGATTGATGTAGTAAAAACTAACAATACAATTCTTAATAATTTGTTTGATTTTTTACAGTTGAAAAGTGTATTTATAGAATTTTGTTGTTTTATATATGGTATGTGAGATTACACTTAATACAAAAAAGAAAAAAAAACATCATGTTTAAAAACTGATTAGGGAAGTAAGGCTATTTTTGTTGAAGGATGCTATATCCAATTGCTGTAATTAGAACATCGGTTAATTTGGAGTCTAGAGTGCACAGCGCAAATGTTGGATGTGGATCTTCGTGCTATAGTTACAACTATAGGTAAGCAAATAATCCCGAATAGAATTAATGGGGATAGTGTTTTTTTTCTAAAATAATCTTGGCCCTCTAAATATTGAAAATATATATTGCGCATAAATTAATCAAAAGCAGTTGCAACCACATCATGCATCTTAGGACATGAACAATATTTGGAAAATGATATTAGCAAACTTGTACTCGTTATGACAAATATAAAATACATTAAAGTTAACCTATATATATATATATATATATATATATATATATATATATATATATATATATATATATATATATATATATATATATATATATATATATATATATATATATATATATATATATATATATATATATATATATATATATATATATATATATATATATATATAAGCGTAAAGTATAACATCTTTATTAATGACGCGTAGAATGCGTTGGTCTTTCAGAGTTTCTGACCAATTTGGATTGAGAGATGTGTGGTTAGGATGATGTGGGCCCCAGAGTTAAGTGAGTGGTTGGTTGAATAGTATGATCTAACGGGTGAAAATCATTAAAGGGGTGGATCTAACGGTGGAAACTTGTAGCGCGAGTCTTCGTCTTATTGATAGCAGATGTGAATTTATATATATATATATATATATATATATATATATATATATATATATATATATATATATATATATATATATATATATTCATCTGTGCGTAACGATTCTTGCTCTATCAATAATGTTGTGCTGCTACGTTAAAGTTTGGTATATGCTACGTTAGGTGTGCCAATGCGATAGGAGTGGTCACTGGCCCATGGGCCTGGCCCTAAAAAGGGCTGGGCCATAGCCCGGAAAATTGGCTCTTAGGAGCCCTACTGGGCCCTCTGTTCATAAATGACTAGACCCCATGCTCCAACATGCGGGCCAAAGGCACTGTGAGCTAGTTTAATATGGATATATATAATTGTACAGTTTCTCATGAATTAATTTGGCAAATTAATGCACATATAATAATAATGCTCATTTGGTCTTTACTTTGGAGCAGCTTCTTTGATCCCAGATGCAGTAATTAGATGGCTTGACAGACAAAATTGTCGAGGCTCTCGCTCTGATAGGAAATTGATATGAGCTTTAACTTCTTATAACCAAAAAAAAAAAAAAAAAAAACTTGCTTTCAGCTCGTCAGTTCGTACTTCTATTCAACAATCGCAGAGATTTAAAGCATCGTAACATTTTTTTTTTTTTTTTTTTTTCGGCAACAGAAGACGCACCCGCTTCGTTTATTTCATTAAATAAACGGTTTCATAAACGCGAATCAACTATGATTCGAACTCCCACACGATACCAACCACTGTGTTCTTCGCTACTTGTTTCAGGGATGACTTGACAGGTGCGATCGGTAACAATTATACTTGTAAAATGCTGTATCTATTATTAGATAAATCATAGAAGCACACAATTAGTGGGACAAGGACAATCCACCTAGCTATCCAAAGGGATAACCCCCATTTGATAAAAGTGGTTCTTATATTTGTTCTGTAATGGGGTGAGGTATCTTGTTGCTTTCATTGTCTAATCTAAGCTGTTCTTTGCAAAGTAAAATCTGAAGGACAATGATGGCTAGCTGGCTTGAAAGCCTGCATAAATTGGAAGTAGGACATGCAAGGGATGAGGACTAAATACCTAACTCAACTAACTCAAACATAATCCTACCTAACTCAAAACTTACTCAACATAATCAGCTGCTTCTTCAAAGACACTCTGTACATGCTCTAGACAAAAATTCTTCAGTTTGGAAATTTCCATCTTAGGAACAATGAGAGATCTTGTATCCCTGCACTATGAGAACCTTCTCCAGTTTCCATAGCAGTAGTATAATTGCACTATGGCAACTACGTCTTATTAGGACACAGTGCGCATCACAAAAGCAATAGTTATTCCGCTTTTGACCAAGATTATCCAAGGAGCCTCCCTAGAGAAAAACAGTTTAATCAACCGTCCATTATACCTTAAGATTCGTGCATTACATGACAGTCGCTCTCTTGGAGGTTGGTTGCAATATTACCTAACAGAAGTTGCATGCCAGTAAAATAGAATAAAAATAACTTCAAAGCAAGAAAAACAAAAAAAGAAGAAGAAGAAGATTTACTATATATTAACATGAAGAATATAAACCGGTAGGTTCCAACAAAGAGTTCAGTGTAAGTTCCAAAAATAAAGAGTTGGTCTAAGGATCAGAAATTGGCTATCTATTCCTTCAAAGATTCCTAACCTATATCCCCATCAATCTGTGGAAATTAAACCACAAGCTTCAAAATGAGATTATATTATATCTACCCACACCTTGGAATGTTAGGTATTTGGTATTTTCACTTGCGTCATCGATGATCCAATGAAGCGATCATACACAGAACGAATAAGAAAAATATTCATCTAAGAAAACTACTAAAGAGTAATTGGTTGTTACTCGGGAAGGTTATTCTTAAGGTCCGAAGGTTCGAAGGTAATTCGCCTTTTTGCCTTTATTTCTACTTTTATTTTTAGGAGCAATTAATTTTAATAGAACGTTTAGCAAACAAAAATATTTGGAGCCCTCAAATAGAGTCTCCAATTAATTTGGTGTTTTTATTTTTATTGCAATAAGAATTTTGTGAGGGAGATTAATATATATATACTTCCTCTAAATTCTAAATACACGTCTAAAATAGTACGATTCCTAGAAAAACAATCCATTTGAATGTGACTTGAGAGAAATACTAAATAGAATAACAATACAGGGTAAAAGATCTATAGCACTCATTTCCTTAAAATGAACAATTAATTCTCGTAAATTAAGTTGCATTTTAATGGGCGCCCAAGTCCTAATTTTACTAAAATTAGATTCACCTTTCTCACCTACTAACAGCGTTACAATATCAAATTTTTTTTTTCTGCTGAGTCTTTGGTAAATTGTTGGAATTTATTACAATCTGTTTATCTCTAAAGTTTATTTGATGATAAGAGCTAGATGAAATATAGCAAATGATGGTTCATTAATTTGTTAAGACTAATCGTAAATCGTGTTATGTTAGATTGATTTTTTGGGTAATATTATGGTATTAAAATCAGTTCTAAACTCCCTCAATTTCAAGGTGCCCTATATTTGAATTGTCTCTGTCATTTCATTGGCATATATTTCTCTCTGTTCTTTGTCCTTTACTCTCTTTTTTTATTGGTTTCTTCGTCAATGCACGTAATATGATTCATATGATATTCACTGATTTCTATAGGCGAATATGTTAACACTAAGGGCATGTTTGATTCACCTATTTTAAACTAGGAATCAGAATGGAATTTATTAATTTCGATAGTTACCATTTGTTTTATAGGCATCGGATTCCGATTTTCATTCCACTCTGGAATAGGAATTGCCAAATTCATTTATGATCCAATCCGGCTTTGAATTTCGGTTCTTTTATCAACTCCTACTCCTCCCGCTTCATCACTTTTCTCTTTCTTAATCAAAATCCTACCTCAAAAATTTTAAATTTTCATTTCGATTTCCATTGCAATAATGAGCTAAACACTTTCAGATGATTCGTCATTTTATTTTTTATTCCAAAACAATCTAATTCTATTTTTTATTTCTATTTCAATCATGAACCAAACATGCTTTAATTGTGAACTGTTTCTTACATGGGTATTTTGAGTAACATAATTTCATCAACTCTAATCATAATTAATTTTGGCAACTGCTCACAAATTTTATTTTATTTTATTTTTTTTTTTGAAGAGGCATGATGTTGCTTAATTGGAAGGCTGGGCCAAAGTCCGATTTTGCTGAAAGAGGGAGGCACTCTCGGTGTCTCGTGAGATCGACTTTGTGGACTTTGACTCTCCCATTTGTTTTTGTTTATTTTTTTTCTTTTTCTTTTTTTTTTCCTGGGATCATCTCACATCATCTTATACCTAATCTCCAATAAGTTAGTCAAAAAGCATGCAAACACAAAGATTTTGTCAAAACGATTTTGTCACCCCCACCAAATCCACACCCGGGCTCTCTTATTTCCAACCAGATCGAAAAATGCCTTACGCATCTTAACTCTTGTGTTGGTTCATACTATATAAATTAAAACTATATTTATTTATATTGATTATTAGTGTTTTATTAGAGTACCAAGATAGGTTTACTTTTTGATCAGTAGCTCTTTCAATTAAACAAAATATGAAAATAAATAGTATGAATATGATCTCCTTTATTTAGTTATACAAATGTCATGACGAATAACATCCCAATCGATCAACACACTCTAAGCGGATAATGAGGCCGTTTATACTAATCAAACTAAAGCACCTAGAATGATCGAATAAATAATCAATGTCACAAAAGGGCTACAGATCTATTTAATTAATGTAACGGCTAGCTAGCTATAGCACTGTCTCCACCCTGGCCGGGCTTAGAAGAGCGTCGCCACGAGCCCGGCGATCGCCGCCACCGCCGATAAGGTCGGCACGAGGCCTGCGGCGGCTCCGGAGTTGCTGTTGGAGGGCGCAGGGACCGTCGGGGTGGAGGGAGAGGGGGCGGTCGGCGTGGAGGGTGTCGTCGGGGATGTCGGTGTGGATGAGGAGGAGGCGGCGACGTTGACGGCGAGCTTCATGCCGGCGGTGCAGTGGCCCGTGAAGGTGCAGATGTAGTAGTGGGACCCCGCGGTGCCGATGGTGATGGTGGTGGGCCCATTGTTGTTGGTGCTGATGGCGTTGCTGGACGAGCACGAGTTGTAGTCGCTCGAGCTCACCTCCGCGACCGTGTGCTGGCCGGTTTGGTAGTTGAAAACTGTGTTTGCAGATACAACAGTAGTATATATCATCAGCATGCATGCAATTAAAAAACATCTACGTTATCAAATAACATGCATGCATGTCTCGAGTCCGAGTCATACTTCTTTTTGGCATTAACAAATATGAATTAACAAAAAAGAGATTGCATTACTGTATTTGGTAATTCAGATGGTTCGGAGAACTAACCAAGTTTGTCGCCCTCGGCGAACTTCTTGCCGCTGGCCCAAGTTGAGTAGTTGACGTTAAAGGCCCAACCTTGTGAATCGCCGACGGTGTAGGTGGCGGCCGAGCCCCATGAGACGCAGCTCATGAGGAGAAGAGCACCCAAAGCTATAGATGTGTAGGATGAAGCCATTTTCAACGACTACTTAACTTAACTAAAGCTTAGTTCACTTCAATTATGCAAATTAATCAAAGGTGAAAAGTATTAGAATACAAATTGTGGTAAGAGAGTAAAATGAATTTGATGAAGAGATGAGAGTTGGAGGGAGGGTTTATATAGGAAGTAGCTAGCTAGATAGGCTAGGGAAAGGTGCATGGCTCAATTTGGACTCGGTCCATTTATATAAATGGTCGTACTATTCCAAGCTCTATATTAAAAGTCTCTAAATACGCGGTATATAATGTCGTTTCGAAGATGACTCGATCAATGCCTACAAAGTAAAGTGGGTGGCCGCCTCTCTAATGCGAGAGAGTCTTCTCCCAATTAAGTGCGCATCATTTATACTACATTTATAATTGTTGATCAATTTCATTAAATTAAAATAATATAAAATAATTTTACTTTTATATTTTTTTACAACTGTTGAATATATAATATAAAAGTAGCCTTCTCTTATAATTTTTTAGTTTTTTAGAAATAATATGGTATTAAAACTTAAAATCCTCGACTCCTGACCTAATTAATCTTTTATAATTTTATTTAAGAGCTCCTTTTTGAATATAAAATCTTAAAATACCCGTTGTTGATAGCTTAGATCGATTTTTAAATAACAACAGTCACCTCGCATACTTTTAACACGGCAAGATGAAGTGGAACATTTATTACAGAGTTTCTTTTCTTTGAAAAATTATTAATTGCATGCACCTTGTGCATCGTATGTTCTACCACATTCAGGCGGTCTCTATGTATATATACATGAAGGTTTTAGCTAGAATAAAATTTTAATTTAATTTGGTGAATGTGTACATTCCATGATATTTATTCTCAATCTCAATTGGCTTACGACAGAATTCACTGGCCATTTCTTTTCCAAACCTTACGGTGGTGGGGTTTCAGCGACAAGTGGTGCGATTGGATCGAAGCGTGTGTGTGCCATGCGAAAGTGGCGCTGCTAGTGAACGGAGAGCCGACCAAATGGATTAAGACAAAAAGAGGCGTAAGGCAAGGGGACCCCCTGTCGCCCTACCTTTTCTTATTGGTGGCAGAATGTCTGGCCAGGGTGACCAATGAGGCTATCTCTAATAACCTCATCAAAGGGATTGGCCCGTCCGAGGCAAGTAAGGCCACCCTTGTCCAGTTTGCTGACGACACTTTCTTCTTCTGTGAGGCGAGAAGAAGGTACTTGAAAAATCTCAGGTTCATATGGCGGCTTTTCGAATGGGCTTCGGGCATGAAAATCAACAGAGAGAAATCAGAGCTTTACTACCTGGGACAGGAGGTTGGTACTGGACCCAGATTAGCGAACATTTTGGAGTGCAAAGTGGGTACTCTCCCGACTAAATATCTGGGCCTTCCTCTCTCTCCTAGACCACCATCCAAGGAGAACTGGAGGGTCGTTATCCAAAGGTTGCAACGTAGGATACAGGGCTGGCATGCCAAACTTCTATCTAGGGGGGGCAGACTTATTTTACTTAACGCGGTGTTAACCAACCTTCCTCTGTACTTCCTATCCGTATTCAGGGCCCCCTTGTGGGTGATCAAGAGTATTGAGGCACTAAGAAGGGACTTTTTTTGGAACGGCGGACGGAACCACCCCGGCAAGGGATGCTTGGTGGCCTGGAAAAATGTTTGCAAGACCAAGAAGGAAGGCGGCCTAGGTATTTTGGATATCGGAACCATGAACCAAGCTCTGCTTATTAAATGGTGGTGGAAATTCCACACAGCATCTGAACTCCAGTGGAATAAGTTAATCCGTGAATTGTACTATCGTAGAAGATTACCCCTGTGGGAAGGCAGATCATTCAGACCCTCGTCCAGCTGGTGGAGGGGGATTCTTGGTCTTAAGGCTATATTCAATTGGGGAGCGACTTTTAAACTAGGTGACGGGAGGTCCATCGATTTCTGGCGAGATCGGTGGTGTGGGGAGAAAACGTTGAACCTTTGGTGCCCGGATGCTTACCTTAGGGCTGGGGGGAAAAACATCCGAGTTAGTGATTGCTTTACGGCGGGGCATTGGAACTGGACCAAGATCTTGGGGGCTGACGTCGGACAGTTGCAAGGGCTGACACCCTACTTCTCGGAGCTCGAAGATAGGCTCTCTCGCTTCTCCGTCGAGCAGGAGCCGGACACGATCCTGTGGCGTTGGAGCACGGATGGTCACTATTCGGTTAAATCAACCTACTTAGCACTCACAGACGGGGGGACGAGAGACGAACGCGCTGCCGACATCTGGAACCTCAAAATCCCCCTAAAGGTAAAAGTGTTTAGCTGGTTGGTCCTCAAGAAAAGGATGCTTACACGTGAAACACTCTTTAAGAGAGGCCGGGTGGATGACCCGAGCTGTGTACTTTGAGGGGCGGGCGAGGAATCAGTGGACCACCTCTTTACCCGGTGCGTTTTCTGCAAATTTATCCTAGTGTCTGGGGTGGTCGATGTTCAGGCCCTAGACCTAGGGGACGATGTGAATCTCGTTTGGGATAGGTGGAGGAGAAGAAGGGACCAACTTAAGAAGCGAAGCAGTCTTATTGATCTAGTAGGCTGCTGGTGGACTTTGTGGAAGGTCAGAAACGACACGATTTTTCGGAATATCCCCCCAAACCGGACCTTGCGGTGCGGGACTGGACCCTCTTGAAGGACCGGGACACTCTCCTTGGGTTGTAGGTTTTTTTTTTTTTTTTTTTTTTTTTCGGGACCAAGTTGTCCCACATCTGTAGCCTAATTCATTTTTCCAATGAATGAAGCGGGTAGCGTGCTACCTCTTTCTCAAAAAAAAAAAAAAAAAGAATCAAATTTTAATTTAGTGGATGTGTTCTACAGTATCCAAACAGTCTATGTACATATCATATATGTATATATATAACTTGATTTTTCTGTACATAATTCTATAACTTTTTATGGAAAAATACTTGAAATGCCCATACATTATAAATATTGATTACAAATGTATGAGATATATGGATACACCGGGTGCAGGAAATCCCTGCTTGTTTCCTCCGAGCTTAATTTATATATGTTCAACATCACAACATGTGTTTTTGACCTCCTCATATGGTAGGTGTTGACATGTTACGTAGGAACGGAGTACTGTACATTAATCAAACCATAGATATGCATCAGTCAAATACTTACAATATTGTCACGTTTGAAAATGATGTGTGGACCTCAAATGCATGTATGCTTGTATGCGTGTGGATCACCTCACTTAATTTCATGTAGCCATTGAATCTAAACTATCTCAAAAGAGAAAAAGAAAAATAATAAGGACAGTGTCTAACAACATACTGTTAAAGCATACACAGAAAAGACGTTTCTGCCGCGATTTTTTACCATTAGATCTACCATTCGATCATTTTCACCCGTTAGATTATACTATTCAACCAACCACCCACTCAACACAAGGGGGCCCACATCATCCTAACCGCACATCTATTAATCCAAGGGCTAAAAACTTACAAGCACCAATGACTTGGTACTTTTAAAAGCATAGGAGCTCAATTCCTGTTATATCTATCCACTGTTTAAGAAGATTTACGATGCGTGCCATGCATGCATCTATGTGACAAATAATAGTAATTGAGACGACCTCATGTTAGCTAGGAACCATGCATCCTCATCAATTTTTTGTTCAAATGGCACCATGATCGCGTTGCACCGAGTGAATCTCAACCTGATGCATATCATGTGTAAGAATACTTCTATGTATTAGCTTAAACTTTTGAATTTGTTTGAGTCGTTTCATATAATATTAAAGCGATCGACTCGTTCGTCCATGGATATATATAAAGAAAAATTTTAACATGCATGTAAAACAATGTGCAAGGATATATCTGTTTTTTATTTGAAGTTAGTAGTCCTTCACTACCAAGAGTCTATTCCTTTAAACAAAAAGAAACAAAGATTCGTGTTTCCAGCTTTTCGAATTATATATATATATATATATATATAGCAGGGGCGTCTTGAGGCAAAATCTAAGGAACAACTTAAAACTAATAACATTAGTTTGTTAGCAATCTCATTTGGGAATAATTATTTTAATTATAATAAAAACTATTTTTACCATCATAGTGTGAACATTAATTTTTAATCGGATCGGTCAAATTTGTTCAAAAAAATAATAAGGGATCGATGTTTATTAAAATTTTCAGTCAATAATTAATATATAGTTCAGCAGAAGCTTAACTACCAAAAGCTCTCTTTTTGATTTTTTTTTTTTTTGTTTTTTTTCCCCTCTTTGCAATATTTATTCACGTTTTAAAAAAAAAAATTAATGAAAAATAGAAATCATACTAATTAAGATCATTTTGTTTATCATTTCCGTGAGTGACACGAATCTGAAAAATTTAAAAATTGTGAATGCGATTGCCTGCCTTTAAGTTGGGAAACGTGTCCACGAGATGTTTTGAGGAAAGTTTTTAGTTAGTTAGGTTTTTCTTGGGTTGGTTGCCACTCGGCACTTAGCCACCAAACACGCCGCCTCTCCCCCAACCTCCCATTCGCCAATTTTTGGGCACTAATTAATGGCAATATTTATGCTTATACGATTTGATTTCACATCATAACATTTATCATATCACTGGTTTTGTCGACTATGCCAAGTCAATCCTAGTTGATTTACATTTCCGGCTAAATTTATTTATAAATAAAATAAACGAAACAGGTAGCGTGCTACCTATCTCTAAAAAAATAACATTAATATATCATATCATATGTGTTAATTAGAACATAACTTCTTTGGTCCTCTAAAATTTTTCATTCCTCAAGTCAAATCATCTGATAATAAAATTTAGTTTATACTACAAATATACATATAGCAGTACTGTAACATGGATAGTTTTTTTTTTTTTTTTTTTTTTGAGAAATAAGTAGCACGCTACTCGCTTCGTTTATTTCATTTAGAAATAAACTTAGCAAGAAATATGAATCAACTAGGATTCGAACCTTAGTCACGGTACCAACCAAGCCCTTCGCTTACTGCTGGGACGGTCGGTGTAACATGGATAGTTACAAATTGAAAATATAAGGATTGCCGTGCATCTACTAGCTTGTACAGTAGCCTTGCTCTCTTTCTCTATTAATCTAATAAATTATTAGTGTAACTGATTATTTTTGACACAAGTGTCAAAAAGATTGATGATTGGTATTCATGGCCCCAAATTAGAAATCTAATTATTTCACATTTCTAACTAAATTTATTTTGATTAAAAAAAAAAAAAAAGCAAAATCAATAGCTTGTTATTTTTTTCTTAAAAAATATTATTAATTTGGCCGAACATTACCCATCAACTAAATAAACTCAGTGCAACTCAATCCGTAAATCTCTAGTCCAAACCCACCTGTCAACCTAACCCAACTGTCAACTCATCTTAAACACGCAGCATGACGCAAAGAAAATTAAGAGAATATATTTCTGCATTTTCATGCAGAAACATAAATGATATATCAATTCGTTATAATATACAAAACACAAATATATATATATATAATAATTAAATAAAATATGTTTAATTCTGTCATATATTTCTATATTTATTGTAATTTTTTTACAATCTCGAATAGAATTCGAGAAGAGAATAAAATCAAACGATTAGTAATCCAATGGAAAGAAATCTCTCTCCGCCCGATATTATTTTTCTTAATTTCTTAACTTTTTAGTGCTACTTGCTCTACTTTTTTTATTTTTTTTATTTTTTTATTGAGGTTTATTTTTTTTTTTTTTTTTTTTTTTTTTTGAGAGATAGGTAGCGCTATTCCGCTTCGTTATTTCATTTAGAAATAAACTTATTGAAAATATGAATCAACTAGGATTCGAACGTGGGTCTAACCACCAAGCCCTTTGTCACTTGCGGTAGGTTTATTTTTTTATTTTTTATGTTTAACTTACCATTCTATTTTATGAATAAAGCAAGTAGTAAGCTATCTTTTTCTTAAAATAAAATAAAATAAAATATATAAAACCGACCTGAAAATTTTTGGAACTGTAGACTTTCAACCCAAAATCGATCTTCATTTAAAATAAAATTGCGTCACCCATGACAGCGGTTTAAATTTAGTGTAAACCCTTTTTTGTCTTAAAAAGAAAAAAGCAAAAGCAAAAGCACGTGAAAGGTTTCGTACAAAGTAATGTCCTTTATTGAATCAGTAAAATGTAATGAATCTCAAGATACAAATGTGAACACAGTACTCTACGCGCACAAAATATCTGAAGCCGTAAAATTACGTACACCCGGTAACTAACCAACCCTCGTAACGAAATCAATGCATACCCCGCCGTAAAACGATCTAATGACAACCTAAGATACAACGAAAAGAATAATGTCTCCAAAAAGAGAGATCAGAGAGATCGAGTGTATAATGGCACTGTCTCCACCCTGGCCGGGCTTAGAAGATCATCGCCACGAGCCCGGCGATTGCCGCCACAGCCGATACGGTCGGCACGAGGCCAGCGGCAGCTCCGGATTGGTGGTTGGTTGGCGCGGCGGCAGTCGGGGTGGAGGGAGCCGCTGCGGTCGGAGTGGAGGGTGTTGTCGGCGTGGAGGCGGGAGCGGCTGCGGTCGGCGTGGAGGGTGTCGTAGGGGTGGCGGGCGGGGCGGGGGATGAGGACTTCGGTGCGGGTGTGGAGGGAGAGGAGGATGAGGAGGCGGCGACGTTGACGGCGAGCTTCATGCCGGCGGTGCAGTGGCCCGTGAAGGTGCAGATGTAGTAGTGGGACCCCGCGGTGCCGATGGTGATGGTGGTGGGCCCATTGGTGTTGGTGCTGATGGCGTTGCTGGACGAGCACGAGTTGTAGTCGCTCGAGCTCACCTCCGCGACCGAGTGCTGGCCGGTTTGGTAGTTGAAAACTGTATTTGCAGATACAACAGTAGTATATATCATCAGCATGCATGCAATTAAAAAACATCTACGTTATCAAATAACATGCATGCATGTCTCGAGTTCGAGTCATACTTCTTTTAGGCATTAATTAACAAATATGAATTAACAAAAAGAGATTGAATTACTGTATTTGGTAATTCAGATGGTTCGGAGAACTACTAACCAAGTTTGTCGCCCACGGCGAACTTCTTGCCGCTGGCCCAAGTTGAGTAGTTGGTGCCAAAGCCCCAACCTTGTGAATCGCCGACGGTGTAGGTGGCGGCCGAGCCCCATGAGACGCAGCTCATGAGAAGAAGAGCACCCAAAGCTAGAGATGTGTAGGATGAAGCCATTTTCTAAGGCTGCTAAGCTTAGTTCACCTTAATTAAGCAAATTAATCAAAGGTGAAGTATTAATTAGAATAGTACGTAGTAGTGGTAATTATTAAGGGAGCAAATGAATTTGATGAAGAGATGAGGGTTAGAGGGAGGCTTTATATAGATAGTGGATAGGCGAGAGGGAAACGTGCATGGCTCAATTTGGATTTGGACTTGGTCTAATTTGTCCACTGTTCCAAGCACGATCCCAGTCTCTACATACGCGGTAATGTGATTATAATAATGACTCGATCAATACCTAGCTATATGGCTAGCTACTACGTGGGTGGCCGCGTCTCCTCTGGCGTTTATTTATTCCCTCTTTCACATTCACATGCGTGTGAGTCCCATACGGTAGGTGTTGACATATTATACATGTTGGGATGGACTCTTATTAATTAAATAACTCATATTTGGAGATGTGCAGGAGAAAGAAAAAATATTCTTAGATTGAAACTGGAATATTATGAACGTCACATGTATGTAGCTACTTACGTACGTAGTGCTAACTTTTTTAATTCAGAATAGGAAAATAATTTTCAATTGTTCATCATAGATTAAGATTTGTGGATTATATTGTGTGATCTTTGTATTGTGTGAATAGAATTTTCTATCAAAAATTCAACAAATTCTGATTCGTTTACATCATTAAACTAGCAAGTATTGCATACCGGCCGTTAAAAATTGTCAAATTTGTGACCTCTTGATTGTAAGATAAATAATGTCGAAAAATTATAAAATTTGATTTCTAGAAGTTTTAAATGCTGTAAATAACGTTTAACGGTGTGGATCGTCGATTCGGAAGCTCTATCATTGAAAATAACTTATGAGTAGGAGGGCGATCATATTCATAATAGTATAGTAGCCGGACCCTATATATATATATATATATATATATATATATATAGTCCGGCTACTATATTCTCATGAGTATTGATTTTTTTGTGCTCATAAATTTTCGGCCGTTAGGATTTTATCCCTTTTATTATTTTCATCCGTTAGATTATACTATATATTCATCCATCCACCCACTAAACTTTGAGATCATTACCATCCTAGCTACACACTCCTTCATCTAATAGTTGAAAATTTATAAGTACAAAAAGATCTATACTCATAAAAGTATAGTAGTTTATAATCTAAATGATGATTAGCTAAAAACCAAATTACTAGGAACGATGCATGGAATAATTTAAAAAAGCGAAGCAGTATTTAGTTACTCAGTTTGGTTCGAATTAATTCTTATTTATTTTAGAACATTTAATATTGAATTAGGAGAAACTTTCGAGTTTTCAAATTTAGAAAATTAGATCAAGAGCAAAAATAATCTTAAATATATTTTTTTTTGATTTGTTCCATGAACTGAAGCATATTCTTTTATATAATTAACTAGCAATTGTGACACACGCTAGAATTGAGAGGTAGCTAGAATTTGTTTGGTGTGAACCAATTAATTAACAAATAGAAGGAATTAATTAAACTTTTTTGAGTCGGTTCCACAAATAAATACTTTTTAATATATACTTGTGGGAAAAGCTCTAAACCTCGGTCAAATTTTAAAGCTTAGTTTGCGAGTCAAAGTTGGACCTGTCCGGTTTTCAGCCTTTAGAAGCTTCGCGCAGTTGTATGTCGACCTCACATGTCTCATCTTTCCCAACTAAACTAGTTGACCGCATCGCATCTGCAGCACGAATCTTTCAGTACACGTGGCCATATCCTGGAGGCTACTACAGCATACGCAGTACCACACCGTATTGTAGAGAGTAAGCATAGAGACTAGAGAGAGAGGGGTTTTTTTTTTTTAAGGTTTATTAAAAAAAGAGAAAAAATAGACGTTTTTTTTTTTTTTTTAGAGATAGGAAGCACGTACGCAATCCGCTTCTTTTATTTAGAAATAAACTTAGCTAAAAATATGAATCAACGTATTAGGATTCAAATTTGGGTCTCGACTCTCGAGTACCAACCATCAAATCTTTTATCACTTGCTCTAGGGATGATCGGCGAAAAAATTGACGTTCAAAACTAACTTTTAGCTCTTGAAAGTGTTTCTTTTAATTTACTCTCTATCCTTCTTTACTACTAGAGAAAAACATACTTTTATTTATTTTGAGAGAAAAATAGCATATTATATATTCTCTTTATTTATTTATTTTTTAAATAAATTTACTTAGAAATTTGAATAAATTAGAATTCGAACTTGAGATTTTAAGTATCAACTACTAAATCCTTTGCCATTTATGCTTATAGACGGACGGTAGGACTGATGAATTTGTAGTACATGAAAAATTAGATTTGTAGCCAGTATTTTTTTCAGATATATATCTTTCATATTTTTTTATTGAAAATATTCAAATCATTATCATTCAACTCAAATTAAGTAGGTGTAAAAAAATATTAAGAAAATAGTAAATTATTACAAAGTATGAGATATATTCTTGTTTTCATGTTTGATAAGAATTATTAGTAGTGTATTAATAAAAAATATAATTTTTCAATGCAAGCGACTTGATAAGCTAGTAACAGATTTACGATTCCAAATATGAAATATATAATAATTTTAATAATATTACAAATTTTGAACCAAACAAACAGTCATGAGACTATAAAGTGATATATCCCAAATATGGAGTTTAAAATTTTGAGGACAAATAAATGTGCTTCTCCTCCATGCATGGCCTGGGCCTATGAGGAGTTGGTTTCTACTGGTTGGAAGCCTGATTTACTCTGATATTAATTATTGAAAACGTGAATTTGCTCTGATACCATTTGTTGGAATGGGCATTTATACTGATACCAATTATGTAACCCAAAATATTCTATACTGTCATGTCTACTATGACTTATTCATCTAATTAATTCATGCCTAACTCTATATATCCATCAAATTATAATAGATGATAAATTAAAATTTACTTTGAATAACTACAAATTTTAATTATAATCAAATAAAAGATTTAAACTTATTTCTAATTATATATATTTTAATTAAGTTTGAATTATTATTTCCAAGACTACTTAACACCACCTAACACGCCGCCTCTCTTTATGGCCCGAGTCTCAAGTTTTTATTATATAGTTAATTAGAGAAATTTTAGATATGAATTAAGACCGTATCATTAATATTAATATTAATAATAATATGATTACAGTGGTGGGAAAAAAAGGTTTCAATCTCTCTCATTGCGTGATGAATGGGAGAAAATAATTAATGAAAAGGGTAGTCAACAGGCAACTTAGTCAATAATATAAAACCATTCTGATCAAGACAACAAATCAGTAATTAATGATTAAGTTGCTTTGGGATCGTGTTAGGTTATTTGGATACTATATAGATTACCTGGGATTTAAGACTCAGTGCGAGATAATGAATATGCGTTTGTACAAAGATTTGTAGTTGGACCGAGTTTGGAGTTGGACTGTAGAAGAGGAATAACTAAGCTTGTTGGGCACGTACGTAGGATTCGTGTCATGATGAGCAAAGCATGCATGACTAATTAAATAATAATCTGTGCAATATTTTGAAATATTATTGTAATTATAGTGTAAGATAATTTAAAGATTTGATTCGAACTATGATAGGAAGAATAAATTAAGAAGACACATTAAAAGAATGAGTAGCAGGGGCTGAAATTTGAGTGCTTGGTTTGCGTTTTAGATCCATGCATGCGGTCGAAAGTTCTAACACTCAAGCACGAAGTGTGGAGCAAATTGAATCATAATTACCATAATAATATTATGAAGTAATTATCAACACTGAAACTATAGCTAAGTCGTTAAAAATAATAATAATAAAAATACTAGCAGTAGAAAGAAAACAAATCGAAATAAATGAATTTAGGTTTCGTTTGGAATTGCGAGAAGATTGTATTAGGTGCGGTGTATGTAATATTGCGTTTTATATATCGTGATGAGTCAGTTACAATATATTTTTTACGGTTTTACTGGATAATGCAGAAGTATATCCCTATATATTTTTTTTCACAACTTTATTTTATCTAATAGTGTTAGATACATGTCAACACCAAACTAAGCGTTACTTGAGGAGGCAACACAATTTTTTCGTAAAAAAAATTCACAATTAGATTTCTTTTAATGATGGGCCAAGGGCCGATATTGGGTCTTGTTTGGAAACTCCGGAATCTAAATCGGATCCGTTATTTCAATGATGGGCCTAAGCTATGTAATGTAGTAGTAATAATAAACATAAAAGATTTCATGTAATTAATTCTTAAAATCTTCCAACAGTTTAATTTGTTCGGTGTCGTGTATAACTTCTAAAAGGTCTACAACTCTACATATAAAATATTGTAAATTTTGAACGCTTTTTTTTGATAATTTCTTTTTGTACATCAATGGCTTTTCTAAAAAAAACTTGATGCTTAGATAATAAATTTTTAAAACTTATAATTTTTTATGGTTGTAAAAAGAGAAAAAGAGAATATATGCGCGAACGGACCGAGTGCACGTTGTATCTCCTTTTTTTGCAGCTCTCTTTCGTCATCGTCGCAAACTGCTTTTCGCATCTTGCTTCTCTGCTTTGATGATCCCTTTATATCCCTAGCTTCTCTTTTTTAAAGGTATATTTTCTTTTATTGTTATAATTATATAAGGTAATTTAATTAGAAATGTTCAAAGTATCATAAAGTTTTTCTTAGGTTATTAATGTATTAATATATATGTATTCTGTTTTGAATTTTTCCTGTAGAGCTATACCTTGTAAAACCTTTCAAATGCCTAATACTAATTTAAAGCTTCGAGAAGCTCCATTTTATTTTATTTTTTCAAAATTTCAAATATATATATTTAGATAATTGAATCTCTGATCTTTAAGTGTGACCATGGAAGTATTACACCAATATTTCTAAACTATGTATCCTATATATAAAATAAAAACAACACAATATTTGGGACACGTACGAGTGCTCTAATTTAGTATGCTTTTTAATGTATTATTCCTTAATGCAGATTTCGAATCTTCTGACTCTTTGCATATTTCATTTAAGCACTCTTTCCTTCCAAACGTTACAGTAACTCCTTATATGCCGAACGTTCTAGCATATGTGGTGAATAATTTAATGGCTGGTCTCCAAAGTCTGAAGTTTGAAGTCTTTTTCTTCTTTGGTGAAAAAAGAAAAATAAAGGAAAAAAGAAAAAACAAAATAACAGAGTTAACTCTGCTAACTAGAGTACGATCGATCACCTGCTACTACAAAACTTGCTTCATTCCCTACCCCACCTTCCAAATTCGTCTAGCAACCATTAAGGGATTGGAAGGTCCGCTCTAAAAGATCATGCACATTGTTTCTTTTCCCCCAAATCATCCACCAACAAACTGTGACCTTAGCTAGATTTTTTTACTATTTGTCCCTTGGTTACAACTCTCCATCGGCACCCGAACCTTCGCCATAAATCCCAATATATCAACTTCTTCGAAGTGTAGAAAGATAAAAATCTTCTGCAGACAAAACTTATAAGTAAATGATTGACTATATCAGTATCGTTGTCACACAGAATGTCTTTTAGTTCAAATTTTAATTACTTCATATTTTTAATTAAATTTATTTTTAAAAGATGAATAAAATAAACAGCATGTAATATTTTTTTCTGAAAAAAAAAAGGTTCCGCAATTTTTTTATTTTTTTTTTTCCTTTGAGAAGAAAAAAACTTTTCATATATTCATACAAGTGGCCAAGCGGTGAGCTTACCTCCTAAGTTAATTAATCACTATTCTTTGGAAACATGATAAATAAATCTTAGCATTTTCCCTAACAAAAAGCTTAATTAATAAAAGAAGGCAAATCTTGGAATGAATTTTTTCACTGCTTTTTCTTTTTCTTCTGTTAGAGAGAGAACTAGTACTTTTGTTGAAGATAAGAACAATGGAATAAAGCATTAATTGCTTCGAAAGTGAAGCTCAAAAAAGCATGTTTAAATAAAGGGATTCATGTGGATGCACACTAATATGCTAGGTGCGTGTAAGACAATCTCATTAGTTTGTGTACTATTTAATTATTATTTAATATGAGAACTTTTATTATGTTATTCATGTGGATGCACAGTAATATGCTAGTGTATGACAACCTCATTAGTTTGAGTACTATTTATTATTAAATATGAGACCTTTTATTATGTTATTTTTCTTTCCTGCATGTTGATCCTGTGATCCATTGGCCCGTTGGAGCACTCTTGAAGATACATTGATCTGATTAAGCCTTTCGATTAGTATTGAATGACATTCGACAGAATTCTTTGAAAATGTAAAACATGTAATTAAAGAATAATATTTTAATCTTTTACATTTATTACTAATTGACAAAAGACTAAGAATAAGAGAATATTGGACGAGTTTAATTAGAGTTTGTTTGTTTGGTCGGAATTGTGAAAGTGAAAAGGTCTCGAGCTTTAATTGTTTAACTAATCTAACATTGTACTAATAAGGGATTATTTGGTTGTATAAAATTATAATTGTATTGCAGCTATAATTACATACAGATTTAAATTTGATGCTTGAATTAATGATGGTAAATTTAACTGTTGTAGTTGAAATTGTTGGAGACCCGGTAGGAGTTCTGACTTAGAAAAGTAATCATAAACAAAAGATAACTTTATTTTTCTAATTATTTTTTAAATATTAAAATATATTTTTTAATATATAAAAAATAATTTTACCATATATATAAAATAATAAAATTTTAAAAGTATATTTTTTAACTACATGTAATCAAATAAATTATTTCTCTTGTTTGCAATATTTTTTACTATAACGAATCGGATAAGACAGATATAATTATAAATACTATATTTTTAATTGCCTGTATCTTGAAATATGTTGTATTTCTAATTATATTTAACCACATGGTTCCGACTTCCAAGTTAGGGCAAGTGCTTATAGTTTGTGCATCTCTAACAACTATGTGTCTCTGATTTTTTATTTTAATTGAACTTTTCGTCAACAGATCGCGTCTCTCAAAATCCTCCTAAATCAGTATAGTCCATCGGGCACAAAGGATATTCTAAAGTTGCGATGGACCACCAACCAAAATTTTACGGTTAAATCCCTTTATGATTTTGTCACAGACTCGGGACAGATTGATCCTTTGTACAATCATCTTTGGGGGTTAAAATTTTCGCTCAAGCAAAAAGTTTTCATTTGGATCCTATTGCGCAACAGATTGCTTATAGCGGACAGATTGATTCGCCGAGGGAGCACGGTGGACCAGCGTTGCATGTTGTGTGGGTCACTACCTGAAACCCGCGACCACTCGTTTGGCGAATGTATTTTCGTCAGATATCTCTGAATCAACGTTGGAGTTTCAGTGGAGGGTGATTTGGACGCGGGGGATGTGCAGCGGTTATGGATACAGATCTCCGACAACCATAACACCAGAACAAGATCAAAAAGTCTGACCCAGCTGGCGGCAATCTGGTGGGTTGTGTGGACGGAGCGAAATAAGATCATTTTCTGCGAAGGGTCTCCCAATGCCTACCGTGCCCTCGAACGAGTGGCGGCTCTGATCAAAGATTGGACTGACGGTTTGGAATCTGTGCTATAAGTTTTTCTCCGTTGTCTGGATTTTTGTTTCGGACCCGTGTTTACCTTTTTTTTTTTTTTTTTTTTTTTTTTTTTTTTTCTTGCCAAGGTTAGGAGGCCCTAGTTGCTTTCATCATGTATGTCTAATTCATTCCTCTTAATGAATGAAGCAAGTAGCTCGCTATCTATTTCTCAAATAAAAAAACAAATTAATAATAATAAAATAATTTCAAGAAGATAGGGTACTGAAAAATTTTAGTTATTGTGGAAGCCTAAAATATGTTTAGTTTAATTAATTGTTATTATTTAAAATAGAAACACTTCTCGATTTTTGTGGACCGTACGATCATTGTCCTATCATGAGCAGTTGAACTTAGTGGTGTCCCGTCACCGCCCCGTCAAAAAGGACTCAGTACCGACGCAACCCCTTCTCGAATACTCCGACTCCGACTCCTGGACGCAACCCCTTCTCGAATGCTCCGACTCCTCGGTACACAAGGCGTTGTGGTCCCATCCCCCTTTGGATACTACGCGACATTATTGCGTGCACCCCGTGCATAACTACATCTTATAAACCGTACTTTGAAAATCTATTTATAGATATCTTAAAATTTCAACATGCAACTTGTATTTTACGATGTTTACAAATTTTATAACGAAAATAGTATCAAGAGTTTTGAAGAATTACCTTTCATAAATTAAATAAAAATTATTTCTCCGCTGCTAATTATTCAAATTACTGAACTAGCTTTTTAAATTTAAATATAAGTTATAAATCTAGATTATATATATATATATATATAGTCCTCTTTATCTATCAATAAGACGGAGTGCCTTTCTACCAGTTTTTAGATCCACCCCTTTAATGATTTTCACCCGTTAGATCATACCAACCACCCACTTAATCCTATGGGGTCCACATCATCTTAACCGCACATCTTTCAATCCAACTACTAAAACTTGGTAGCACCAATGAGTTGGTGCTATTAATAGCATATAATAGCCTAGTTATATATATATATATATATATATATATATATATATATATATATATATATATATATATATATATATATATATATATATATATATATATATATATATATATATATAATTGAATTTCTATACTTTTAAAAGATTTAAGTCATTGGTCTTGTAAGTTTTTAGCCCTTGGATTTATAGATGTAAGGTTAGGATGATGTGGGCCCCTTTGGGTTAAGTGGGTGGTTGGTTGAATAGTATAATCTAACGGATAAAAATGATCAAAGTCGTAGATTTAACGGTAAAAAATTCACAAACACCAAGTGCTTGGTGCTTGGTGCTTTACAAGCACCATACGACTATATATATATATATAGAGAGAGAGAGAGAGAGTACTACTGTCTTATTAATAGCACAGCCATTGTGTTTAAGGTTTTAACCATCTATCAATTTTGATGGATGGTTAAGATGAAGAAGAAGAGAAATTGATGAGAATGGTTAAGATGAGAGAGAAGAGAAATTGATGAGAATGGTTAAGATGAGAGAGAGAAGAATGAGATATTCAAAAAAATGAGAAATTGAGAACCTTAATTTCTCATCAATTTCTCTTCTCTCTCTTCATCTTAACCACCCATCAAATTGATGGATGGTTAAAAACTTGGAGCATTAAAGAGTACTATATATATAAAGACATATATATATATATATATATATATATATATATATATATATATAGTTGAAATGAAATATGAATATCACAAAACTTTTGAAAGGATAAAAATAAAATGATGAACTTTTGTAAGAATATTAATAGCAGAACTTGTCTCCTAAGTTTTTAACCATCATTGATTTTGATGGATGGTTAAGATGAGAGAGAGAAGAGAAATTGATGAGAAATTAAGGTTCTCAATTTCTCATTTTTTGAATATCTCATCAATTTCTCTTCTCTCATCTTAACCACCCATCAAAATTGATGAATGATTAAAAACTTAGAAGCACAATGATTAATAGAGTCTACTCTCTCTCTCTCTCTCTCTCTCTCTATATATATATATATATATATATATATATATATATATATATATATATATATATATATATATATATATATATATATATATATATATATATATATCGAGTAGTAAATATTCTTACAAAGTTCAACATTTTATTTTTATTCTTTCAAAAGCTTTGTGATATTCATATTTCATTTCAACTATTAAAATTCTATAAAATTGGTCCTCCAAACTGTAGTTTATCTAATAATACAAGAGAGAAGTAAAAAGATATCAATTTAACTCATTCACTTATCAGAATTAAGTATTTTACTTATGGTTTATTATATATTTCTAACGAATCTTAACAGTAGGAGTATATTTGAAAATGTTAAAATTTTTGCAGAAATAAAAACAAAAATTTAAATTTTGTAGGAACGTATGCAACTAACTCTATATATATAAATATAAAATATAAAAATGAGTTAAGGTGCGTGATACGCCGAGTGCAGGAAATAATTCCTTGTAAATACTCCGAGTCCGAATCGTACCGGGTGATCCGGGTCCACTCCGCACTCGATATATTTACGATCCATTAAATTCCCTCTTCACGTATATAAATGTAATAATGAGTACACCCGAAACCCTCTCGCGCCCCTTGCTCTCCAACCGCAATCCGAACCCGGCCCCCGCTCCTTCCCATGTCCTCCTCCCTATATAAACCCCCCTTCTGCGTCTCCGTCCTACTACTATTCCCACTTCCTCTTCCCCTTCTCCCTCGTCTTCGTCCCCGGCCCCCCCCCTCGTCAAAATTCTAGGGTTTCGCCTCCTCCTCATCCGCCGTCGCCGTCGCCGTCGCCGCCGCAAGGATGAAGGCGACGACCTACTCGCGCCCCCACCGCCCCTACCCGCCCCCCGCGCCGCCGTTCGAGGTGCTCCTCGCCCGCTCCACCGCGCGGCGGGGCACCGCCCCCAAGGACGTCGACACCCTCGTCTCCGCCATCCCGATCCCCCCTGCCGAGTTCTTCGTCTACCCCTTCGGCTCCCTCGCCGGGAGGCTCTTCTACCGCCGCGAGGTCGACGCGCTCGACGCCGTCGTCTTCCTGTGGCGGCGCCGCCTCCAGGGCGCCCACCACTTGAGCCCTAGGGTCGCCGCCTCATCCGCAGCGCGCTACGATCTCAGCGAGGAGGCGGCGAGGCTCCGCGCGCTCTTCGCCGGGCACGCGCACGCGCTCCTCAAGGGCGAGGCGGCGGAGAGGTGTAGCAAGAAGATCGAGAAGCTCACGGTCGAGATCGCGAAATTGGACGGGATGCTCCGACGCCGGAATCCGTTGAAGAGCTTCGGAGAGCTTCGCTCGAATCGGAAGCAGCTCGAAAGCGAGAGGGAGCAGTTGAAGGGTAACCTCGAGGAGTTTAGAGCGGCCATGGGGTGTGTACTGGCTCATCTTGGAGAGCCTCAGAGTGAAGTTGGAGAAGGCGAGCAATGCGCTTTTACGCCGCTCAAGTTCGAGGATAAGTGGAATTGGGGCGGAATCCAAGCCGTGATGTTGCGAGAGTGCCGAAGGCTCGAGGAGGGCCTCCCAATTTATGCATGCAGAAGAAGTATTTTGAGAAATATTGTTTCAAATCAGGTATAATGTAATAACTATGATCGCTCGTACCTTTCCTGTCGAACTACTTTTGTAAATAGGCGCTTTTTGTCACATTTGTTAACTTTTATTTTGTCTCATGCAGTATTTAATTTACTAAATTGCAGAACCTCTGCTCACGTACATGTTTGATAATAGATGGTATAATTGATTTGTTCTGAAAATTCTACTATTGCTGTATTTAATCTCCTAAAAAATGCGGCCTTTGCACTATGAATAACCTGTAATTTTAGGTAAAACGTGACTGTGTTGTAGATTAATTCGCAAATATTTCTGATTCTTTTATAAACTATAATTTTAGGTTAGCGTCCTAATTGGGGAGACTGGCTCGGGGAAGAGTACACAGTTGGTCCAATTTCTTGCTGATTCTGGACTAGCTGACGAAGGATCAATAGTGTGTACTCAGCCAAGAAAAATCGCTTCCACATCTTTAGCACAAAGGGTGGCAGAAGAAACTAATGGATGCTACGAAGACAACTCTGTGACCTCTTACACAACCTTCTCCTCATTACAGTGCTTCACTTCCAAGGTTATATTCATGACTGACCACTGTCTTCTGCAACATTACATGAACGATGATAGCCTTGTTGGTATTTCACATATTATTGTTGACGAGGCACATGAGAGAAGCTTAAACACCGACATGTTACTGGCATTGCTTAAGAAGGAACTGCTCAAGAGGTTTGACTTGAGACTTATAATAATGTCTGCAACAGCCGATGCAAGGAAGCTTTCAGACTATTTTGATAGTTGCAGCACGATTAATGTGAAGGGGAGAAACTTCCCAGTTGAAATCAAATATGTTCCTGATATATCTTCTGACATTTCTTATATTTCGAATCTGAAGTTTCCCGCTACTTTGGTTTCATATGTTTCTGATGTGCTTAAAATGGTGAGTGTAATCCACAAAACTGAGGAAGATGGCGGTATACTCGCATTCTTAACTTCTCAAATGGAAGTAGAATGGGCATGTGAGAGGTTTAGTGATCCCTCTGCAGTTGTACTCCCAATGCATGGGAAGCTCTCTAGTGAAGAACAGAGCCGTGTTTTTCAGAACTACCCAGGTAAAAGAAAGATTATATTTTCCACCAATGTTGCAGAGACTTCTCTTACTATTCAAGGTGTGAAATATGTGGTTGACTCCGGAATGGTCAAAGATATCATGTTTGAACCTAAAAATGGGATGAACGTGCTTAAAGTGTGCCGCACTAGCCAAAGTTCCGCTAACCAACGTGCTGGTCGAGCAGGTCGCACGGGGCCAGGCAAATGCTACAGGCTTTATTCGCAGCATGATTATCAATTAATGCAAACGCATCAAGAGCCTGAAATCCGTAAAGTACACCTGGGGATTGCCTGCTTAAGAATTCTTGCTTTAGGTATAAAGGACATACAAGAATTTGAGTTTATAGATGCCCCAAGCCCATGTGCCATTGACACAGCGATGCAGAATTTAATCCGAATAGGCGCCGTCATTCGTAAAAATGGCTTGTTTGAGTTAACTGGAACTGGCCGTTGCTTGGTTAAATTAGGTGTTGAGCCACGGCTTGGGAAGATCATTCTTGATTGCTTTAGCTGCGGGCTGAGAAAAGAGGGTGTAGTTCTTGCTGCTGTAATGGCAAATTCTAGCAGCATATTTTGTAGGGTTGGTACTGACGAGGAGAAATTTAAAGCAGATCGCCTTAAAGTGCCATTCTGTCATCGTGGTGGAGACCTTTTTACATTGCTCTCAGTTTACAAGGAATGGGAGAGCGAACATGAGAATAGGAACAAATGGTGTTGGGAGAATAGCATCAATGCGAAATCAATGAGAAGATGCCGGGATACTATTCTGGAGCTAGAAAATTGTCTTCAGAATGAACTGAACGTTATCGTTCCGAGTTATTGGTTATGGGACCGGCATGAACCTACCAAACATGACAAGTCACTAAAGAAGGTTCTACTCCTGTCTCTTGCTGATAATACAGCAATGCATTCTGGATCTGACGTTCTTGGCTACAAAGTGGCATTAACAGGGCAATATATTCCACTTCATCCTTCTTGTTCATTGCTAATATTTGGCGAGAGGCCAAGCTGGGTGGTTTTTGGTGAGATTTTTTGTGTATCAAGTCGTTATTTGGTCTGTGTGACTGCTGTTGATTCTGAATGCTTGCATAAGATTCAGCCTCCTCTGTTTGACATTTTTCAGCTGGAGAGCCAGAAGATGGTGATGAATGTAACTACTGGAGTTGGCTATAATCTTATTAGAAAGTTATGTGGCAAGTCAAATCATAACCTGCGCTGCCTTGTTTCTAATATTCAGGAGGAATGCATGGATAATCATATCACTATTGACGTTGACTTTGATAAAAGAGAGATTCAGTTACTGGCTTTAGCAAAAGATATGGAAAAGGTTTGCTGCCTTTTTAATAATGCCTTGGAGCGTGAAAGACAATGGATGAGGCATGAATGCACTGAAAAATGCTTGTACCATGGAGGGCTTGGTAGTTCTCCTTCTATTGCACTGTTTGGTTCAGGTGCTGAAATTAAACATCTGGAGCTTGAGAAGAGATACCTTACAGTAGAAATTTTCCATCCAAAGGCAAATGAACTAAATGACAGGGAGCTTCTTAAAATTGTGGATAGATGTGGCAATGGAATAGCTAATTATCACAAGCATCCAGCAAATGCACAAGGGGTCCTAGAATCAAATAAGTGGGGTAAAGTAACTTTTCTTAATCCTGAAGGTGCAGAAAAAGCTGTAGCCAACCTGAATGAAGTGGAACTGAATGGCTCTTTTTTAAAGGTGCTTCCTGTTTCTGCATTCAATCATAAAGCATTACCATTTCCTACAGTCAGAGCAAAAGTTTATTGGTTACATAGGCCCAGCAAGGGAGTTGCACTTGTTTCATGCGCAAAGGAGGATGTTGATTTTATTGCTAAAGACTGCTTTGCGTTAATTATTGGAGACAGGTATGTTAATTGTAATGTCAGTGTCAAGTACCCAAATTGCCTCTTTGTGACAGGAATTCCAAAAGATATTGGAGAACAAGAAGTATATGATGCATTTAAGAATGCAACAAAGAGGAGAATTCTTAGTGTTCGTTTGTTAAGAGGAGATGCCATCAATAACCTTCCGGTTTCTACTTATGCAGAAGCTCTGGTTAAAGAAATTGCGCCTTTCATGCCTAATAAGAATCTCCCAAACTGCAATTTTCAGGTTGAAGTATATAACTATGAACCAAAGGATTACATGGTGAAAGCTATGATCACTTTTGATGGAAGCCTACATGCAGAGGCAGCAAATGCCTTGGATCACATCCAAGGCAAAGTACTTTCTGGCTGTTTTCCATGGCAAAAGATACAGTGCCAGCATATTTTTTCCAGCTCTTTATCTTGTCCGTCTCGTATTTACTTTGTAATTAAGGGGCAATTGGATCACCTACTTGAAGGTTTTAAGCATCAGGATGGTATGTGGTCTAACACTCTTTTGTATTTGTTTCTATGCTTGTTGCCTTTAGTTACCTATAGCAAGGATTACTTTTTTGATCCATCAATAAGTTAATGATTCTTTCTTCTTTAGAGCCATGCATAATGATTAAATTAACTGCATATGGTGTTTGTTCTGGTAAATTTTGTTGATTAGTGACAGCTGAGTCTCTTCCTAGTTGCATTGCCTTTTTCTTGTTGTTGGTTATTTTTTATGTGCGTTCCTGGCTCATCGTTTACGCATATCATTGATTTGAGTTTATAACTGATGGAATATGAGCATACCTTGCTGGTAAATTAGAATGGACTTACCTGAGCTGCACTGAATTTTGAAATGGAACCTGAACTTCAGAAATGTTGATATCACCACCTAACCTTATACAATGTCTGACCTATCAGAAATTTTAGTTTGAAACTTTCTGAGAGATATCATGTAAGCTAACAGAGTATTATGTTGTTTGATGAAATATTCTGAAACTATTAATTCCAACAAAGCTTGACAGAAATTATCAAATAATTTACTGCAGTCAAAAGGAGCAAGAGATTAGGAAGTAGAATCAAAGTTTGGAAGTTTAGGTTACCATTTCAAAATGCTCTATAGTTCAGGTATAGTTCAGGTAAGGTATATACATTTTCACCTTTCCTGTTTTCTAATGTCTTTCTGTACAAGGAAACACAAATGTCACTAGCTTGACAATGGGCTAAACTTCAAGATGTATGGAAACAATTCAGGGTGCATATTTTGCATAGTCTATAGATTAAGTTTCTTTGGAATGCATTTTCACTTGTCCTATTTTGTTGCTTTCACTTTGAAGTGTATTTGAGCATACCCTATTCTGATGACACGCTGAATGGAGGTGTAATGAAGAGAGAAACGTTTTTTTTTTCCCGTTCATTGGCTGCATCTGTCAAATGTAGATATATTGCAAGCTTAATTTTAACAGGATTCCTGTAGGTTATCTGTGTTTCTTTTCTTGTTTTACTGTGTTAAATGTTTCCATTGCTTATTGCCATGGCCCAGAATTTGAGATTTACTTGCATTTATGGACTACATTGCTATCTTTGCGACCATGAGTAATTGAAATCCTGGCTCTTTCATTTCTGCAGGTGCATACTATAAGCAAGATAAGAACGAAAATGGTTCCATTAGAATAACGATATCTGCCAACAGTCCGAAGATTATAGCCGACTTGAGGAAACCTCTGGAGCAGTTGATGAAAGGGAAGACTATAAGCCATCAAAGCCTGACTCCTCCTATTCTGCAGCTACTGCTGTCCCGTGATGGTGTCATGCTTATGAAGGATGTGGAGCGGTCCACTAAAACATACATTCTCTATGACCGATACAATCTAAATGTTAAAGTATTTGGACCCCACAATGGTGTGGCTGTTGCGGAGGAGAAATTGGTCCAGTCACTTCTATCATTTCATGAAAATCGGCCACTCGATATCCGGCTCCGAGACCGCAGCCTCCCACCAGATCTAATGAAAGAAGTGGTTCAAAGGTTCGGCCCGGACCTTCATGGGCTGAAGGAAAAGGCACCGGGGGTCGAAGTACTTCTCAACACCCGCTTCCATATCCTCTCAGTCCGAGGAAGCAAGGAGCTGAAACAGAAAGTACAAGAGATTGTAAACGAATTGGTGCTCTCTCTTGGCAGCACAAGTTTAGCCATCCAACCATCAGAGGCCACATGCCCTATTTGCTTATGCGAGCTTGAAGATCCGTACAGGCTCGAAGAATGCGGCCACAGCTTTTGTCGGAACTGTTTAATTGAGCAGTGTGAGTCTGCCATAAGATCCCACGACGGGTTCCCCCTATGCTGTACCAAGGAGAGGTGCGGCGAGCCCCTATTGCTTGTCGACTTGAGGTCTCTATTATCCTGCGACAAGTTGGAGGAGCTATTCAGAGCCTCTTTAGGCGCCTTCGTGGGGTCCAGTGGCGGGGCCTACCGGTTCTGCCCGACCCCCGACTGCCCATCGGTCTACAAGGTCTGCCCACGAGGTGGCGTACCAGGCAGGCCCTTCGTGTGTGGGGCGTGCCGGGTCGAGACGTGCACCAAGTGCCACATGGAGTTCCACCCTTCTGTGTCCTGCGAGCACTACAGGGAGTTCAAGGTCAATCCCGATCTGTCGCTCGAGGAGTGGCGCGAGGGAAAGGATTTCGTGAAGGACTGCCCCTCGTGCGGGCACACGATCGAGAAGGCGGAAGGGTGCAACCACGTAGAATGCTTGTGTGGTAAGCACTTGTGCTGGGTGTGCTTGGAGTCCTTCGATTGCAGCGACAGCTGTTACGATCATCTCAGGTCGGTACACCATGCAATTATGTGAAACCTAACGTGCTCATATTTTGTAGACTATCCTTGTATATAATCGGAGTCTTCTCGAAGTTATTGTAGCATTTTTTGAGAAAAGAAGTTATTGTAGCATCCTTTTCCTCCTCTTGTAAAATCTCTCATTTTATGGATCTTGTGTACAATTCTTAGTGAAATAACACTGGAAATAATATTTACACTATGTTATTAGACATCCGGATGTAGGACTATATATCATTATAATATAGGGATAATAATAGGAGTAATGTCTTTTTAGTACTATCTTTATGCTTACATGTATTTCCCTTCCGTACATACAAACGAGATGCAAAATATGTATTTACTTCTCACGATATGAAGAGATTTTCTTTTTTTTTGCCTTTTTTTTTTTTCTTCTTTCTCGTTGGTAAATACATATGATCAACAAATGCTTCCTGCATATTTCATTTACAGAAGTTTGCTTTCGTCTTTTGATCTCTCCCTATCCTCATCCTGTAAACAAATTTGTGACGATGATGCTCTATATCCTCTCATAAGCTTACGACCCCTAATCAACATAAATATCTGCCCAATGCGAAACCCACTCCGGCGATGCCGAGGCAGAGGGCCAGTGCGAAGCACCACGTTGCCGCCGCCCCTGCTGCCGCAGCCGCATCTTCATCTCTACCGTCTTCTTCCTTTTGCCACAATCCCTTTCTCTGCAGCATAGAGATCTCGATCTCGAGCATCGCGATCCACCGCCGATGAGCCGAGAGCCGCAACGACTCCTCGAGGAGCAGCTCGGCCATCCGCCCATTCGTCGTCCTCGCGAGCAGGGCCTGCTTCTCGGCCTCCCTCGCCCGCGTCTGCGACAGCTGCAGAGCCCTCAGCAGGCTGGGGTTGTCCCTGCCGCCGCGATCCAGCCCCAATTCACCGTAATCTCCCCATCTCTGTTGCCCGAGAGGGATGCGATAACCGGGCTCGGGCTTTCTCTTCTTCTCCTCGTCGTCGGCGACGGGCGAAAAGCGCTTGAGGGGAGGGGGGAGGTCGCAGTTCTGGAGGAGGTCGGGGACGGGGCGGGCGGAGAGGACGTAGCCGCTCATGAACATGTCCCTCTCGTACTGCTCCGACAATTGCCAATCCAAGCAGCCTCTCTTCCTCTGCGCGCAAGACGCTTGCTTCTTCTCCTCCTCCATCAAATTCTCCTCTCTCTCTCTCTCTCTCTCTCCTTTTCTCTCTCTCTCTAATTTCCTTCAAAGAGACAGAACAGGGAGAGAGAGAGGGAGTAGGTGGGTGGGGGTTGGTGATGAGATGGTTGGGAGAAGCGTAGCGCAAGAAAGGTAGAGGAGTTTACTTTCTTCCGCGGGGCTCCTCCGTTTCCTTTCGTTTCGTTTTGTGTGCCCCAGATCAAGAATCTTTTCAAGTTGGCGTGCGTTCGCACTCTCCCAGGATTGGAATATACGCCGAACTGCCGGCCATCGTTACCGTGACCGGCAGGCGGGAGGACAAGACTCGACGGTTGGTTTCCTAAATTTTTAAATTTTAAATTTAATTATTTTTAATTAAATGTTTAGTTAAATTTTATTCTTTACAAAATAAATCTCCTGCGCCAAAATGACCATTTCCCTTCCCTAAATTCATTATGTTTGAAAACTTCTTGGTCCAACAATTGATTGTTTTAAATCCTTTCTTATTTTTTGAATTAGCCCTGTTTTCTCTGTTTTTATTCTCTCAATTTTGAGGTTAAACAAGAACAAAATGATGGCCAAGTAAAAGGCATATATATTCGGCAAGTAAGTTCTTTTAGTGGATTCGGTATATCTGGTACCAGTTTTTTTTGTTTTTTGAGCTCAATGACCAAGTATCAACCAACTGTAATAGGTCGTGGTTATGGTATTTGTAATGTCCGAATAGTCCCACATTGGATGAGATACAAATTTCGATCAGTTTATATGAAGCTTACACGTTAGAAATTATAACCGGACTTAAATATTTTGGGCTGATGGTTTAGTCTAGTTTGGGGTCAATATCAGCAATGCAGTTCATTCAAGGATAAACCTAATTCAAATTATAGAAAAGTAAGCTTAATATCATAAGAAAAGTAACTTAATTATATATATCCTTTCTGGGGTTGACTATAGAATATGGGAGCCTCCTAAGGCACCACTTAGCAACCAATAATTATATTTTCTCAAAAAAAAAGCAACCAATAATTATATAGAATCATATATGGATCCCCCATATGCATGCGTATACTATTGTGTTACAAGCATTGCCAAATACAAAGGCCTAGACACATTTACAAAGATTCAGAGAAAGAAAAATTCGGTGAACACAGTAACAAATTAAGAGAGCTTTTATTTCATAATAAGAAAAATTTGGTGAACACAGGAACAAATTAAGAGATATTTTATTTCATAATTCTTGCATCTACGAATCGTTTCTGGTAAAAAAAAAAAACAATTTTTAAAAAAAAATCTGAATTATTTCTGATCATTTGATTCTCCATTGGTTTCTGATTGATCTGTGCTAGGTTTTGCTTCCTCCTTTTCTTGGTTTTCTTTCTCTGTGACATGTTTTGACTTGTCCTCTTCTTGCTTTTCTTTCTTTATGGACTCCCCTTCCTTTATGATAGGGTTCACTACTGCATCCACCTCTTCTCTTATCTCATCAACCTGCTTTAGCACTATGAATAAATTAATAAATGAAATAAAATAAAATACACAGTGAACTAAACCAACAATTGCTTGTTTCATTGGCTATCTCGAATTTAAAAGAAAACAAAAAGGCTACATAGATTTTTTTCAAGTTTGGAACATCCATTGCATCATTTTTTTTCAACATTTTTAGTCTAATAGTAATAGTCAATCTTTAAATGCTAACTTGTTTGGTTAATTAGTGTCTACATTTTGAACTTAACTTAGGAGAACAGGTTTATATAGATGAGTTAGTTCCTTATAAGCAAAACCAATGTCCTAAAGCAATTGGTGGTAAAAAATTTGAAATAGTCCAACTCAAAGAAACTTCGTGTGCACGAAAATTCTATGTATACTTGTATATATGCACGTGCAGTATATACTTGAGTATTAAAGTTATACAAACTAATTAATATACAATTTGCCGTTTTAACCGTATATAATGTGCTAATCAAGATTAGAAACTCTTGATCAATAATATTTTAGCATTAATTAGAGAGGACCTTGTGGAGAATGGCTTCGGCTTTTTCCGCATCTTTGTCTACTTCTTCAGCTATTTTCGCAATCTTCAAAGCTGCTTCCTTTATATTTCCGTCGCCGGGAAGAGCGTTGGCCACGTCGGAAGCTATCTTCTCTGTCACCTCAGACACCTTCTCTATGACTTCGATCGCAGTTTCCGCGGTCTTTTCCACCTTATCTAACAAATGTAACATGATGGTATTAAGATTAGAATTGCACCATCACAAACTGAAGGGCTCATATTTCCTAGCAACAATTTAGAATTTATTTCGCTCCGCTTTTACGAAGCTTATTTCGCCGTTAAGGAAATCGAAGTATGAAATGTTGGAGCTTTTATCTAAAACGAAAGATGAACTTCTCAATATAATCGTACCTTCGATTCTTTTCATTCGCTTGTAAAGCGGAATTGCGACACAAAATATGGTACCAAGCACCCATCTTGCCCTAAAAAAGGAACAAAATAATCCAACCACAAAACTCTTCATGTAATGATCATATTGAATCAAAATTAAGAAGAGGAAATGATTTGAACACCTTTAATTAATTAGCTCTTAATTAATTACCATGGGGGGATGTGAGGTACTGGAATGTTGGGTAGAGAAAAGCCGGCACGACCACCGGAATTAGCCGAACCGATCTCGCTGTTCGTATGCAGCACTATCCACCTTGTAATAATCGATCACGTCCACGAAAAACACAATTATAGATAAAGTTTTAAAAGGAGTTTAACAAAAAGAGAAATTAAAAGCATGATCTTTGATGAAGATCACATACTCTGGATCTCCTTTACTCGCCTCTGCGGCCTCTGCCGATCCAACGGTTATATTTGTCGCTCTACATCAAATTAAGTAGCATCACAAGGAAATTTAACGAAAAAAAAATATAGGAAAGCAATATTCTTATATTGCATGTATGTATGTATTGCTTCCAATGTTTTGATCGAGCAAGGATAGCATGCATGCATACTTTGAGTCTTTTGTAGTCGGAACTGCGGTGTCGATGCGGGACGAGTCCATCGCAAGAGCGACAACAGCTCGATGCCCGCGAACTGGTAAAGAGATCGATGATACAATTTGATCGACGAGAGGGGGTTGACGGAGGGAGCTACTGCGAACGGTGCGATGCGAGGAGGAGAGGGAGCACATGAGAGATCTCGATAGCGCCATGCACTTGGTATGTGAATCAACTTAAATTGATCGAAAGTTAGTATAAGGAGGGTGATATATAACTTGGGACAAGGTGCATGCATATTCTATTGGTCATCATTTTGGGTTGTGGATTTATTTATTGGTCTCATTTCATTATCATTGGGGATTCCTTGCACATTTTGACCAATCAAAGATAGTTTTCGTAGGAAACTGCGCTCTTGCTCTGGTTAAAAGGATTGGAGTTGTTGACCAAAGCTTCCACCAGATCTATCGTACGCTCTACGATTTTTTTAAGTGTCCACTCTTTTCAAAAGTTTACGTTACTGGATGAGGATGTATAATTTTATATTTTATATATATCTAACACTTTTTTGCATGTGGGCTTTCGAACTCGGGATGATAATGATGCTTTTATATTTAAATTAATGTTTGTCATGTTAATTATCAATTTCAAATACAGAATCTTTTGCTCAACAATCAGTTATCTTACCGACGGTCCTTCGAGTAAGTGGCAAAGTACTTGATGGTTGATACCCGAGATTCAAGTTTGAATCTTAGTTGATTCACATTTTCAACTAAGTTTATTTTTAAATAAAATAAACGAAGCGGGTAGCATGCTATATCTATCTCTGAAAAAAAAAAAAACAAATAATCACTTATCTTAAAAAATTTAACCTACATAAAATAATTTTTAATATTTATATTCAACAATTAGCTTATTAGGTGAAGAATGTACTAATAAAATGGGGTCAAATACTTAATTTTAATCGTAATAAACGATTAAAATGAATAGTAAAATAGATTGTATATCACAAAGCACATTAATGAAAAAAAATCATGAATGATTGAGACTGAATTTTCCGCATTTTTTTGTTACTGGGAACTTTATTTGAGCTGGAGGTTGACATCAGTATTAATTGTCATATTTTTCTACCACACCTAGGGACAAATTTTATGGGCATATCTTCCAAACTAATTTGTTTGGGGACTATGCGTCTATGCGGATCGATACCATATTGCTGATTCAATGGCAACGGATGAAAAGACAAAAAAAAAATCTTGTGATTTTAGGAGAGAGAGAAAAAGCAACTGAAATCGTTGGCCGTCGGATTGATCACGTGGCGCTGATCCACATAGACAATATCCATAAAATTTTTGTCCTATATCTAATATAGTTGTTTAAGAATTTAATGATTGATACTTAAAATTTTAAATTCGAAACCTAATTATTTTATTTTCTTATCTAAATTTATTTTTAAAAAATAAACAAAACACATCACATATTACATTTCTCTAAGAAAAATAATATTAATTGTTATGCCTACATCTTATAGAAGGGCTTTTTTTTTGCAATTAGTTCCTTAAAAAAATTTATTTTAAAAATAGCCCTAGTAAATTTAAATTTGTAAAAATGGTCCTAATCCTGCCACGTAGGCGTCAGCGCCACGTGGACGGATTGTGGTGTTAAGTTGAATACGGTGGTGAATCATTCACCGTATTTGAATACGGTGAATGGTTCACTGTGTTTAACTTAACTATTTGGCACAGTCCGACCCACGTACCCACGTAATGACGCGCCACGCAAGTAACCTAATTATTTTTATAAATTTAAATTTACTGAGATTTTTTTTTAAATAAATTTTTTTAAGGGCGCTAAAAAACCCCTTATAGAATGTCCAAAGGGTCTAAATATCAACAACCAACTACCACCATTATTACCATCCTCGCTCTAACTTGGTATGCATTTTACTCCGTAACGTACTTTTGTCTTGCCAATTACATTAACTTTGTATTAACCTAAACAAAAATTCTTAGATCTTTATTTAGAAAAATTATTTTACAAAACTAAAGGATTATCCACTTAATTAGTTCCCATTTCGATCTAAACGAGTAAACTCGCACCTAACTTTCTCTATGTCCCTGTATGAATCTTGAAAAATAATTTGGCCACGTAGGCACTCGCACCTAACACGCACCAGTTCTGTCGAATTTGGTGATATTTTCATATTTTGGATACTCGATTTGATACTGTAATTATTTTTTTAATATTTTTATTACTCTTCTTGTACTTTATATATATATATATATATATATATATATATATAATTTTATCTTCTCTTGAGGTATTTATTGTCTCACTCTATATAGTTAAATTTATTGTCTGAATGAATAAAACAGATAATGTGTTATTTTGTTTTTCAAAAAAATAATTTGGTCACGCCAACCGATGAACCAATCCCCTTTTTAATATAGTCTAAGCACGTTTCTATTTTTTTATTTTCCAAATATATAATTAAATCTTTATATAAGATTTGTTCACCTCTTAGTCAGTAGTCACAGCAAATAATAAGATATTAAAAATCAATAAATAAAAGATCTGAAATTTTTTCTCACAAAGTGCGTTGAAATTAAAATATTTTAATAAGCCAATTCAAATAGCTCTGTATTACTACTTAATCATTTTGTTTTAATTTATATATATATTCCAATCAAAATCTTAGCAATTGTACTTATTTAATAATTTAACAAAATGCGTGATACGCATTGCAAGTTTGCAACACGTCTCTCGTTCCCCGTCATCGTCAACATTCTGTGTACATAGTAAAAACTATTTTTTAAAATAAAAATGAAAAAAATTAAGTTTATTTATTCCCCAACGTGGCATAACTCATGCGAAACGAAATCGCCGTAACGAGCACGTTGTTAGAAAATTTTAACAAAATCACTGTAACGAGTCTCACGTCACATCAAATAATTATAACTAGATGTGAAAGTTATAAATTTAATTGGACTAGACATAATAACTCAGATTAAATATTTTACGCGAATAATTTAAATCTAACGAATTATTATTATTAGTAATAATAGCTTAAATATAAAATATAATTTAAAACAAATTAATGGAAGATAATAATTTATCTTTATTAACAGGACTTTCAAAAGCTTCCTTAAATATAAATATTTGTAACTAAACGGAGGGAAGGAGAAATAAAAAGAAAATTTTAAATAATAAATCTATGTATTTTTTTTTTAAAAAAATAGATGGTTTGGGGTAGCTTTTGGGGTGCCTACAGAGAGCAACGGAAACAACAGTCTCAGCTGGACTGTGAGAAATTGGCCTCCCGCCCACTCCCGTTGACTTCAATCACCAACTACGGAACGCGGCCGACTTATTACGAAGCTCTGCGCCATCATCTCCTTCCTCCCAGTTTCCCCCCCACCATGCGAAGCACCTGCACCTGCACCTCCCCACCGTCCGATCCCACCTGATCCGACCCCATCCCATCCGATGGACCCCAGCCGTCGGATCATCCCCACCCCCGATTGCCCCGATTGCTACGTCCTCTGCTCCTACCTCCCCTGCTTCCCCCTCCTCCCCCTCCCGCCGCCGCCGCCGCAGCCGCCGCAGCCCACCGCCGACACCACCACCCTCCACATCGACCACCGCCGCCTCCACCTCGCCGGCTCCGTCCTCCTCGCCTCCGCCCTCTTCCTCCTCCTCCTCTCCTTCTCCGCCGTCCTCCTCCTCCTCCTCCTCCGCCGCCGCCGCCGCAGCCGCCGCCTCCGCCTCCGCCGCGCCTCCTCCGTGGCGAGCGGCGGCGCGGCCTCCGCAGCGGAGGAGCTGGAGGGGGAGGGGGAGGGGGACGGGGAGGTGCACCACGTGTGGTACATCAGGACCGTGGGGCTCGACGAGGCCACGATCGCGTCGATCGCGGTGGCGGAGTACAAGTCCGAGACGGGGCTCCTCGGCGCCGCCGACTGCTCCGTGTGCCTCGGCGAGTTCCGCGACGGCGAGCTCGTGCGGCTGCTCCCCAAGTGCGCCCACGCCTTCCACGTGGCGTGCATCGACACGTGGCTGCGCTCCCACGTCAGCTGCCCCCTCTGCCGGGCCCGCATCGTCGACCCCGCCCCCGCGGACGACTCCCCCCCGGGTCGCTCCGCTCCCCAGTTGGAGAGTCCGGAGGTCGAAGCTCGATCCGCTGGGGTTTTAGAGATCGGAGTCGGTGCCAGCGATGTGTTCGACGAATTGCCTGTGGGGGTTTTGCCCGCTGGGGGCTCCGAATCGTCGACGGTTGATAGTGATTTGGGAGAGAGTGGGTTGCAGCCGGTTCGGCGGTCGGTTTCCATGGACTCGCCCTTCATAAGCATGGATGTGGCCGGGATGGTGGATGAACAGGGAGCCGATGAGAGTGGGAAGGAACCCATTGATCAAGAAGAGCAGAGCTGTAAAGATAAGGAGAAGCAGGGGAATCCTTCGAAAACAGCGTCGACTCAAAGGAGTTACCCTGAAATCGGAAGATCCTTGTCGAGCACCAGTAGGGGGTTCTTCTTCTCTAGACATGCACGCGCCAGGAGTTCCATTCTCCCGATGTGAAGTTGGATGGGTGAACTCTTATCCTGCTTGTGAGTTGGTTATAGTTATGGAATTTTGATAGGAGGAGCAGTCTCAGCAATCGGGAGCCGCCCGTATATACAAATGTAAAAAGAGGTGAAGGCATTCAATAAAAGAGTTTCTCCTCGTACTTACTGGTGCTAGAAGAGTTACAGTAATCATAGTAATAAGCTGAATGATTTCATGTATCAATTTGGTGCTGTACCAAAAGATCAGCTAAAATAGCTGTATCATGCTTCAATTTGGTCAATGAAATTTAAGTTGCAAAAGACACTTGGGTTCGCCTCTCTGACCGTCCTGTTATACTTGCCAGAATACTTTACGCTTATAATTCTATTACTTATTTCCATTTTGCAGGCTTGTTTTTTTTAATATATGGATTTCTACAGAAAGATGGGTGCATGTTTTTCTCTTTGGTCGTGTGCTAATGCGTTGCCAAATCTTTACGTCACGTGTGGTTGTCTTGTGTAGGCATTCAATATTATTTGCTGAAGATGTGTATTAGCATTTTTCTCAAAAAAAAAGATGTGTATTAGCATGAGCTTTAGCAAGCTCTTCTTTTACTCTGGTCTGCTGCTTTGTTTTGATTATGTAGATATCACATCACTTACTTGGATTTTTCCAGTCTTGGCAGCATGGTTACTTATTTTCTTATGAATGTACATAGTTAACAGTAGATATGAATAGAACCAACTCTGATGAAGTAGCATGCCAATCCCCTTGCTAGGTGGTATTTATGTTCTGTACTTCATTTTCCAGCCTGATATTTACTGTCTTCGTATATTTCATACTCTTTTAATCATTTCCTTCAGATGTTTTAGTATTTAGATGCAATGAACTGAATTTCTTTAGGCGACTTCCCCGTAGTGAATGGTACCACACACAATTGAGAGGTTTCAGAAGGATAAGGGGAAATCTAGAAATAAATTGGATGGAGGCTGTGAGAAGAAATCGAATTGACCTTAGTTTGATATTTAAGAACAGCTTTGAAGCTTGTAATGATGTGTGTGTATATATATAGTAATGATGTATGTGTGTGTGTATCTTATCATTGTGATCTATCTTTTGCATAATATATCTTTAGTCAACATAAATGACATCTGTTTTTCTTACTTGCTTGAAGTACCTTTTGGAGATTATATTCGACCTTTTTTTTTGCAGTTTATTCCAAGCAACTCATTTCGGTGAGAGGCCTTGTTCTGCTTTTGAACTTCCTGTTTCTCCTTATACCCAAGATTTTCATTTTACAGCACATTTCCTCTGTTTTGATTGTCACTTTAGTTATTCCTTTTCTGATTTGTGTGATTTTCCCATGGAACCTTCTTTTTAAAATCTCCAGCCTTTCGGTCTATGTTGTTTAGCAGGCTGACTTTCTTCAAATAACTGATTTGGAGAATTCACACAGCAGTCATGCACCAATGAAGTGCAACCACTGGCTTAAGCTGTGGTAGTGTGGGGAATATGCCTCACCTCATGAGCTGTAAAAGGTCTTGTTAAGTTTCTCAGCTCCTCAGTGATATCTTGGAACTCTAATGAACCAAATTTCCCTATTTTATAAATGTACTTTGTATGTAGATTTTGTTCCATTTGTCACGTGATGGTTGAATACCCATTTATTAGATTCTATGTTGGTTGCTCTTCACATCTCTGTTCATGGAAGAATCCTGGTTGTAAGTATTACTATTATTGATTCATCAATGCAAATTATTACCAAGTTGTTTTTTAAATATTTTGTTGGTTCGCACCAGGACTATGCAAACCAACTTAGTTTGCTCAGTGCTTATTCAGTAACTGATTGCTTAGTGGTTATTCAGTAACCGACTTAAATTTCTTATGCGGTGAGGGTGATCTCTCACATTTCGGCTATCACTGGTGGCCCTAGAAAGTTGAACAAAATAGTATCTTATTCAGCATTACATGTACTCTAATGGAATCAAACTTATTACAGTTGTACTTTTACGGAATCAAAATTGAAGCAGGATCAGCTCGAGGCCAGATGCAATGTGTTGTTTCAGTGTGGACAAACTTATAGCATCTCCGATAATGCGCTTGTATGTACAGTGAAGTCATGATATTTTCATGCTGATCAACAATCTCTGATCATACCAAATTAGATGTTACAGGCTTTTCATGTCACTGATCTGGCCTCTTCAGACCCTTGTCAATGTCTGACCTTTAGAAACTTAAATTTAATTTCTTAGGTTCTCAAGTTAAAGAGCCTTGAAGCGTTGATCCTGATATATTCCAGTATTATTCAGCTTTGACCCATGGTTTAATCTTCAATGCAATAATTGGGCCTGTGATGAGAGTATGCATGACTAAAATACTTATATTTTGTGGAAGTAATATATCCGTGGAATTGAAAGTAGCTATTTGCATCATTGTAATTTTCTCCTTCATTGTTTTCTTTCTTCATTGGTTAGTCTTTCTCTTCTCGGCCAAGTTTCTGACTAAATGGGAGGTTGATGTCATCATTCTAGAATTAGCACATCCTTACAAAAGACGTGGAGGTTTGAAGTTCCAATGTTTCCAGAGGAGTTATTGTTCATATTTCTGTTATCTGCTGATTTATTTTTCTAAATGGCCATTAGAGCACTTCTCAAATAATTTAGTACACATGGAAATCTCCGGATTAACTTAGACTGAATGAAAAGCACAGTGCCCATCGATAACTCTAGAGTCTAGACTGTTGTATATAATTTTGTCTCTAAAAAGTGAACAAACATTTGACAACACTCTGAACGGGTGTGTTCTATAAATTGCTCAACATGGTTATCTGTTGTAATCTGCGCATGATGGTAACAGCGATTGCTTTGGGCGTAGGGGGTGGAGGTGGCGTAAGATTCTTGCGGGATCCCACGCTAACTCGTTACCCCAGAGAGTGGAGGCTGCCGAGCTGAAGGAGAGGCTTGCATCGTTGGTGCTATCTGACGCACCCGATGTCCCTAAATGGAGGTGGTCTCAATCTGACGTTTTTACGGTCAACTCTCTCTACAAGTTCCTGAAGGATGGAGGGGTAAAAGACACTAAGTTCGCTCAGCTGTGGAAACTCCCGGCCCCACTGAAGGTGAAGATCTTCGTGTGGCTTGTCCTGAAGAATAAGGTCCAGACTAAAGATAACCTGCTTAAAAGGGGTTGGCATGGGGATCATCTCTGCGCCTTGTGCTCTGTGGAGCCGGAGACGACTGACCACCTCTTTCTCCGCTGTGAACTGACTAGGCTACTACTTGGATGCTTGCTTTTTGATAAGAGAGCGATTACTTGCTGTTAGTCGGTGAGTGAGCTTTGGGGCTCCAGCAGTGCTAAAGGTGGTGTTATTAGGGGGTCAGAGCTCCTCTCTATTGCCTCCCTCTTGTGGTCACTCTGGTTAGAGCGTAACAAGAGAATCTTCGAGCTGTCCAAACGTAATTCGAACCATATACTGTCATCGGCAAGGGATCTCCGAGTGTTGTGGAAGATGCACTGTGCTGTGAAGTGATCTTTCCTGTTTATCCCGCTTAGTTTTAGTTTATTCTATTTTATTGTATTTTATTTTATTTTATTTTATTTTATTTTTTTGTGAGGCCCTGTTGCCTTGGCCTGTTGCTTAGTTCACTCGCTTTATGAATGAAGCGGTAGCATGCTACCTTCTCTAAAAAAAAAAAGCAATTATATGTTATGGCCATGGTCGTATGTTGTAATATGCCCATGATAGTACCAGACAATTGTTATGTTACGGGAAAGAAAACATATCTTATATTTTGTATCTAAATTCTCTCTCAAAGGTTTTCTGCAACTTCTATTGATGTTTAGCATATTGCAACCTGGAACGTCTAAGGTGGCCTCTTTGATCTAGCAGTTAATCCAGCTACGGAAGCATAAGAATAGACAGAAAGCCCAACCAATAAAAAGGAGCCCTGTAAATCGTGGCTGTGATTGTTTGAAGATCAGTTTTTCACAGTGGCCCAATGTTATTATTGGTCATAAAGTGGCAGCTTCAGCACCTGCATGGTGGATGGCATTTGATTGTCTATGGAGCCTGACACCTGCAGAGTGTGTTGATGGTTCATGGAAGCTATTTGTAACTACAACTAAATCTTTTGCTATATGGAATACGACCTGTTTGGGTCTTTCCATGGTGTGTTGCATCTAAACAAGATTACTACTTGTAAGTTGATATTTTATTTATTCAATCTGTTTAACTTTGTAATCAAAAGTTTTCTGTCCTTAATTTTTTTTTTCTTGGTAGGTGGTATGAATATGCCAACAATGTGGCGTATGAAGCTATTGGATTAGGTGGCTTCTTGTTCTCTCTCTCTTCATTTTCTAAGCCTGCTGCGGAATATTATAGTGAAGAAAGATCCAGGTCTCCTCCCTTTATTTACTCTTGTTTTTCTACTGTATTCTTCTAGCTCTTTCCTTTTTTTTTTTTTTTACTTTTTCTTTTCTTTTCTTTTTTTTTTGCAATTATTTTCCTTGGACGGTTTTCTTGAAGACCCGACAAGCGTAATTCTAGTCATGTTCACTATAATACCAACTTAACATTCGAGCTCTAGGCCATATGTGATTTCTTGACTTTGTTACTTCTATAATTTGATTACAGGTAGATGATGCCTTGCAAGGCAATTCTGATCATCACTGAAGTAACTTCATACACAAATTCAGTAAAGCCGATGATATATTTATAGCAGTAGTAAATCTCTTTGGTGCAGCAGAAAATGATGGTATTAATCATTTATATTGGAGCTGAAGTCTAGGAATAATATAGGTATCACGTTTAGTATTACACCAACAGATAATGGATTGTAATACTCTTTTTAAATTGTTGGTACGTACTTTCGCACGTTCGATAACGGCTGAGATCTCCAATTAAGCTTGACTTTCTGATCCATATAGACTTGTTTGTTTCCTGCAATGATGCTTCCTTTTTGATGCAGGTATTGTTTTAATTAAGAAGGGGGATGGATCCAGCTATTTGCATACTCGATTGTCCCTTTGTTTTCTACTGATTTAGGGGACCATTCCTTCACCCTAAAAGCTGCTTGTCCACAGGCTCCTAGAGTTGCTTTTTTAGCCACAAAAACTGTCTTCTACATCATCTAGCTGATTATTTTAGACCCTTAATTTCCTTTTTTTTAAATTTTACTAAAGTATGATGGAGTATTAGTGGTCCACCTCATCTATTGTAGACTCTTCGTTTAGAACATCTAGCTATTAATCTAAGTTACAATGGTTCTCAGAGGATAGTTTTTTTTTTTTCCAAATGTAGTGTTCTTTATCTTATTAACTCTCATCTTCAGCTTCTGTTAAAATTAGTACAGTAAATCAGAAATATAAAAAGTGAGTTTTACTTTTTTCTTTTTTCTTTTCTTGGTTAGGGTTATGGGGGAAATACCTCTGCATAAGTACTTTGCATTAGAATTTTCTGATGTCATAGTGAAGTTTGTATAGATTTTTAAGGTCTTTTGCAGCATTTTGGGCTTGCATTTGTATCTTAATATCATGCGCTTGTACGTGTTTCAGCGACAGAAATTATATAGCTGACTGCTCTAAATGGCTCCCTCTCTGAACCAGCAATTGTATAGCCAACTGCTCTAAATGGCTCCCTCTTCCGTCCTTCCTCTTGAGTGGCATGGTCTAAAACATCCAATGACAAATGTGTGCTCCCTTTTTATATTAATTTTTGCCCCTTTGCTGCGAATGCCCGTGCAATTCTCTACCAACAAACAATGATGAACAACAATCCTGCATGAAGAGACCTGAGTTTTTGTTTATTACAACTTGAATGTGAGTTCACTATGTTTAGTAATATCTTTTGACTATGCAAATGATTCAATTAAGGTTTGCTGATACTGTTCGTTCTGTTCTTTTGATGCAGGGAAAGAGAGGAAGTAATCCACTCGCGCTAAAGTTTCACGCCATTGATTATTGAAAGCTTGATGTGAGGGTTCCTTGCTAGCGAGTTGCGGCAGAGCAAGTCGTGGCAAAAGCTACTGTACTCTCGTTCTGAATATTCTAAAGAGGTGTAAGTCCAATGTTTGGTAGTTGCGATACTGGAGATCCATATGATGTAGCAGTTCTTGGCATGTTTCTCCAAACAAATGTTCTGGGCCACTCTGTAAAGGATTCCTTTCATACTGTGGTCTCTTTTAAGTGTCGAAACACTTTGTCGTTCTTTTCGACAGATCGGATGTTATGTTATAATATGGTGACTCTCATAGTTCTTGATAGAAAGCAGAAATGCATTAAGTTCTCACATAATTTCATCCGGTCGTATTCTTTTTTCGAGTTTTTTTTTTTTTTTTTTTTTATTTGACTGAAGAATTTCAGGCTATCCATTCATGTACCTAACCTAACAATCTTTAGAGTTAAACACTTGATTCCGAATTATTTAACTTAATTGCAATTTGCTTCTCATGTATATGAGTTTAATACTTCTCTGAGAAGTGTATCTTTTTCTCTCTATGGGGCACTCCAAAAGTGATTCTGGTGGGCAATCAAATTACTTGGCTCAAAATAAAACAAAAACAAAAAGGAAATCACAATGAGTTTACCGTGCAATTAATCTTTTAAATGTACAGGGAGATACATATATTTGGCTTGGAATCTTGGTTTACTGCTTTTTTGGGCGAGTACTCTCCTTTCGTTGCCCGTACACATACGCACGTAACAACAAACGCTAGAAAGAAATAGCATATGGGCTTCTGCAAGAAGTGTTTGCATATTGAACTACGGCAGTGGCTTCTTTGTTACCGAGTGAACAGAAAATTTCTGCTCACACTGTTGGCACAGTAAAAGATGAACGGCTTTAAAAAAAAGTGAAAGATCATCGCACTCTTACCCCTTGGCGAGATTCGAATTGAGCAAAAGCAAACATTATATGTTGCCCGGTTAATTGTACGAGTTATTTGTATGGTAAAAGTGACATTATTCACAGTTGTTCATGTTGCTTTAGCCCCCGTTTGGTTGGGGGTTAAGGGGTGGAATAACCCCTTAACCCCCATTTTATCCCCAAACACCATAAAAAAGATGTGGGGTTAGCAAATCCCACCTCAAAAAGTTATTCCGGCTTAGCTAACCTCACCTAACCCCAACAAACCCCAACCAAACACTATTTTTCTATTCATAATTGTTACTTTATATATATATTTATTTCTCTTTATCGGAGATTATGCATTCCTTATATTAGTGTATACTATATTAGTTTCTTACTAATTCATAACTCACCATGTATTAGCTCGGACTCTCTTTATATAAAGAGGTCTTTTGTAATTTATCAAATGAAATATATTTTCTTCTCCAATTATTCTTTATTTTCATGGTATCAGAGCGCGACTAGCTTACGCAAAAGCTCGTCGTCGGTATCTCTCAATCTAGTTCTGTCATGACATCCGCACCTCCATCAGTGCCGCCTGTACAGGTTCCTCCACCGACACCTCCATCAATGCCGCCTGTACAGGTTCCTGCATCGACTATTGCTCAGCTCGATGTTAAACTCTCCGGGCCTAATTATCGTGAATGGTCGGTGTCAATTCAACTCTTGTTTGATGCTCTCGATCTTACTGGACATATTGATGGTGCTGGTCCACCAACCGGTGATTCCCTCAAGGACTGGCTTGTTGCTGATCGACGTGCTCGTGGAATTATCTCTACATCGGTAAACATAGACATTCGGATGCAGCTTATCAATTTGTCCACCGCTCACCGTGATGTGGTCTCTTCGGCAAATGTATGAGCGATCTAGTTATGCTCAATCATACGAGTTTCAAGAGATCTCCATGGCTCATCAAGGTGAGCGTAGTATCCAAGAGTTTTACAGTTTTATGCAGGCTCGTTGGCGTCAATTGGCGACCATGGATGAACCCTTGTGTCGCACTTGCTCAGCTTGTCAGTGTATTGTCAAGCAAAAGCAGGTGCGTGATCAACAACGATTGTTCCAGTTTCTTATGCGCCTACGACCTGAGTTTGAAGCGTTACGTGGCCAACTACTCCATCGAACTCCCTTCCCTACTATTGATGTGGCTCTCGCGGAACTGATTGCCGAGGAGACACGTCTTCGAGTTCTGAGTTCCTCCACTTCCACAATGCCTAACGTTCTTGCTGCTCATGGCCCTACAAGTCCACCTCCTGTGCTAGCGCCTACTTCTCATCATCAACCGCCATCAAGTTACATTCCAAATCCTGGTACTAGAAAAGACAAACGGAGCATTCAATGTCGTTACTGTCATCTTTGGGGTCACTCAATTCAAGATTGCCGGAAAAAGAAATGGGCAGATCGATTTACGATCCTCTCGTAATATGCCTACCGCTAGACCGCTCCTTCTCGTTCCTTCAACAACGCGTCATCTACAGAGCATCAGCCTTCAACTATTCAATTGAGTCTTCCTCAACTACTGCAGATGTTTCAGCAACACCAGTTGACTCCATCCACTTCGTCAGGGCAGTCCTCCTCTATTTTTCCATCTACACCATCAGGTTTTGGTATGACTGGTCCTGGAGGTACTTCGGAACATTCCTGGATTTTAGACTCAGGCGCATCTTTTCACATGACACCACATGCTTCTTTGCTTTCTTCACCTTCTCAATTAAATTCACCTTCACATATTTTTACTGCTGATGGTACCTCTCGTTCTGTCAAGAATAGTGGCGTTGTTTCACCTAAATCTGATACTTCAGGACGCTTTACTCTTCCCTCTGTCCTACCTATACCACGACTCTCTCTTAACTTACTATCTGTCAGCCAAATTACCGATCATGATTGCACAGTGCCCTTTGATTCTTCTTCTTGTCTTGTGCAGGATCGTCGGACCGGGACTTTGATTGGACAGGGCCATAGACGTGACTGCCTGTACTATATGGACTATCTGCACCTTCCTCCTAAAATTAATTCAGCAAATATTGCTACAACTTCAAACTCTGATCTCTGGCATCGTCGTCTCGGTCATCTTTCTTCTGATAAGTTTACTGTTTTAGTTCGTAGTGGTGTATTAGGTCCTGTTTTTAATACCGAACCTGTTTCTTGCATTGGATGCAAACTTGCTAAACATTCCACTAAACCTTTACCTGTTAGCAATCGTTTCAAGTGCACCATTTGATCTTATTCACTCTGATGTTTGGGGACCGGCACCTATATCAACTCGTGTTGGCAATAAATATTATGTTATTTTCATTGACGATTACTCACGCTTTACCTGGGTTTATTTTATGCATAATAAATCTGAAGTTTTTCAATTATATCAAAATTTCGCTGCCATGGTTCAAACTCAATTTGGTGCCACCATTAAAATTTTTCGCTCTGATTCTGGCGGCGAGTACCTTTCAAATGAATTTCGCCAACTTCTCGCTAAACATGGTACTTTGCCGCAACTCTCTTGTCCTTATACTCCTCAACAAAATGGTGTTGCTGAGCGTAAACACCGACATATCCTTGAAACCGCTCGCTCTCTTCTCATTGACGGGTCCGTGCCTAAACAATTTTAATGATGCGGTTTCTACCGCAATTTATCTGATTAATATTATGCCCTCTAGTTTTTTCTCCGGTGTTTCTCCTAGTGAGCGATTGTATGCTAAATCACCATCTTATACTCATTTGCGTGTTTTTGGATGTACTTGTCTTGTTCTCTTGCCTCCGCATGAACGAACCAAACTAACTCCAAAATCGTCAATTTGTGTTTTCTTAGGATATAGTCTTGAGCATAAAGGGTATAGATGTTATGATCCTACTTCGCGTCGCATGCGAATTTCTCGAGATGTCATTTTTCTTGAACATGTATCATATTATGCTCAATCTAAGTTAAGCGTTGATACTTCTGCCGTTTCTTCACCTTCTGTTATTGATCTTTCATTTCTTGTTAATTCTTCGTCGACCACCACATCTTCTCCTGAAGAGCCCCAACGAATTGTCTCTCAGCCCACTGAATCCTCGTCTTCTGCAGAAGTTTCTATAGTACCGGCACCACATGACGACCCACCAATTACTGTTCCTTCCGACGATCAGACGACTGCTGAGCGACGCTATCCACTTCGTACTCGCCGCCCAACACAATTTTTTGGTTGTCTTGCCTCTCCTTCTTTTTCTCCACAATATCATGCTTTTCTTGCAGCCATTTCTAGTATCCAGGAACCCCGTACATACCGCCAGGCCGCTTCTATTCCTGAATGGCGAGATGCAATGGCCACAGAACTTACTGCCCTTCATCGTACTGGTACCTGGGAACTAGTTCCTCTCCCGCCTGGCAAGACTCCAATAAGTTGTAAGTGGATTTATAAAATTAAGACAAATTCTGATGGCTCAATTGATCGTTATAAAGCCCGTTTAGTTGCTCGAGGGTTTTCTCAAGAATATGGCATTGATTATGAGGAGACATTCGCCTCGTTGCTAAGATGACCTCTCGTTCGCATCCTTATTGCTCTTGCCGCCTCTCGTAGCGGCCTCTTTATCAACTTGATGTAAAAAATGCCTTCTTACATGGGGATCTTCATGAAGAAGTTTATATGCAACCACCTCCGGTCTTTCCCATTCATCCTGGCCATGTTTGTCGGCTACGGGAGGCTTGATACGTCCTTAAACAAGCTCCCCGGGCTTGGTTTGAAAAATTTCAGTCTGCTATTCTTTCATTGGGATTTCATCAAAGCGAAAATGATCATGCCTTATTTATTCATACATCTTCTCGCGGGCTCACTGCCTTACTTTTGTATGTTGATGATATGATAATTACTGGTGATGATCCTGATTGTATTCGTTCCGTTAAATCTCATTTTCAGCAACAATTTGACATGAAGGATCTTGGTCCTCTTCGATATTTTTTGGGGATTGAAGTGGCATATAGTCCTCGAGGATATATATTGTCTCAACAAAAATACACTGCCGACTTGCTATCTCGTGCTGAACTCACTGATACTGACACTGTGAGTACTCCTATGCAGCTCCACCAAAAGCTAACTCCAAATATGGGCGAACCTCTCACTAATCCTACACGTTATCGTGAGCTAGTTGGTGCATTAGTCTATCTCACTATATCTCGCCCGACATTGCTTAGGCGGTTCATATTGTTAGTCAATTTATTCAGGCGCCTACTTCTGTTCACTATGCTGCTCTTTTACGCATCTTGCGCTATTTACGAGGAAGTATTCATCAAAGTTTATTCTTTTCTTCCTCTTCCAAGCCTCAACTTCGTGCCTATTGTGATGCTGATTGGGCTGGAGATCCTACTGATCGTCGATCTACGACTGGCTATTGCGTTTTCTTTGGGGATTCTCTAATTTCTTGGCGTTCAAAGAAACAAGATATTGTCGCCAAATCTAGTACTAAGTTCGAATATCGTGCTATGTCCTCTCGCCTCGTAAATTGTATGGCTTCGCCGACTCCTTGGTGACCTCGGTGTCCGGTGTTCTAGTTCAACACCTTTATATTGTGACAATCAAAGTGCTATCAAAATTGCGAATAATCCTGTCTTTCATGAACGAACTAAACATATCGAAATTGATTGTCACTTTGTGCGCCATCATTACATTAATGGAACGATATCTCTGCCGTTCGTTCCCTCGCTCAACAACTTGTCGATTTCTTCACCAAATCTCGGACTACTCAACGACATCAATACCTTTCTATCCAAACTCTCGGTGTTTACTCCACCTTGAGTTTGCGGGGGGGTGTTACTTTATATATATATTTATTTCTCTTTATCGGAAATTATGCATTCCTTATATTAGTGTATACTATATTAGTTTCTTACTAATTCATAACTCACCATGTATTAGCTCGGACTCTCTTTATATAAAGAGGTCTTTTGTAATTTATCAAATCAGAATGAAATATATTTTCTTCTCCAATTATTCTTTATTTTCAATAATAACCCACTATCCTTCTTATCCCACTTACTTCAACCAAACACTATTTTTTACTATCCTCGACTAACTCCAACTTTCAACCAAACATAAAAATACTTTAACCCCACCTTAATCCTAAACTTAACACTATCATTAAAATAACTAGTTTTTCTTTAACCCCGAACCAAACGGGGGCTTAAGATTTGAGCGAGTGGTACGTGCGAAACCATTAGGTGCTGCAATAAATTAAATATTTTTTCTAAAGCACCCCATCACACCTTTCTCTTATATATGTTCTCTCTCTCTCTCTCTTTCTCTCTCTCTCTCTCTATGCTATATATATATATATATATATGTTCCTATCAAATTGTACGGGTATTGTTCTAATCATTATTATAAAAAGAGCTGATGATAAGAGATGAATCATAGCATGGCAGGGTTTCTTCCACCATTTAATCATTCTCAGGGTTTAGACTCTGAAAATGGACCAACATGAAAAAGACCCTGTTCCCAGAATCTTTTCCCAATCAATGATATGACATAAGATTTGCACTCTACCCGTTTCAATTCCCATCATTTTCCCACAAATTTTCTTAGTTTAATTTATCGAAATTTAACCGTTTTGGAATGCCCATTCACCATTATATATCTCAGAGAGTGACTAATTAATTAACAAAAGGAACAAAAACTCTCGTTATACACGTACGTACGCTTAGACATTACTTGCACCCAAATAAACCACATGCATATTCTCAGCAAAAATAAAGCACAAATTAACAAACACTTGCTGAATAAAAGCCAAGAGAGATTGCGACGCATTTATGGTTAGGATGGATTACAAGCAAGTTAATAAGTTTGGTACGTAATTACAACATGGCCGCCTCCTCTTCAACTTTCCCGACAATGTTGTGAACTGCGGCCGCGATGTCGTCGACTGAGGAGAGTTGGCAATCATCTTCCACCTACACCACCCCAAAATATTCGACACAAATTAAATATCACTGAGAGAGCACCTCACTTACATATATTGCCATTTATGGCAAATAATCACTTATAAACAGCACTTAAATTTTGTGAATATATATTATTCATAAGTTATATGGTATCAAAATTAATTAGTACCTAAACCATTTCACTAAATTAAGTATCCTAGAGTATATATCGTGGGTTCCAGTAACCACATCTAGCATTTGACGGCCAAATCTTTTTATTTGTGAGGAGAAAAATAGCATATTATTTACTTAATTCGTTTATTTTCTAAAATTAAAAATGTGAGATAATTAGATTTTGAACTTGATATCTCGAGTACTAACCATCAAACTCTTAGATAATTGTGCTAGACACGATCGGTCACATGTCCAAAATTGATTGCCTGAGATCTATAATTAAGAATGTGAGTACGGGATCGAAGGAGGATCTTCTGAGTTTGATGATGCTTCATCAAACGGACGCACGCACCAACATTAACGCTCTTCAGCTCACAATTTTGATCGCCCACTTTAGTACAAGCAAAAGATCCTATAAATTCACGTCATTTATCTGTATTATTATCTTTTCTGTCAGTGCAAGTGCACGTGAATGAACACCACGCTCAAGTGATGTGTATTAATTACCACTATTATTAATTACCCGATCGATTATTACCAATCAAATAGACATTACTTTTAAACTAAGAGATTAACGAAAGTGAACTTCATTAGTATTAGTGCTACTGCTACTACGTACGTTACCTTGAGACTAAACGAGTAGAGGACCATTCGATCAAGTGTGGTCACGTTGAGGTGCAGCGTGGTGAGCCGCAGATTCTGCAGCCCCACCACCAGCTTCAGCAGCTGCTTCGGCCGCCGCTTCGCGAGCACCTTCAAATTCGCGTGGCTCTCCACCATCGTCACTTCAATATCCGCCGCCGCAGCCGCCGACCCCTTCGCCTCCTCCGCCGCGGCCGCCGATTCGTTCGGGGCCATCGCGGCAGCGGCATTCGGGCTTCGCGCGGTGTACGACGAGTACTGGGGAAACGTGAAGAACTCGGCGAACGGCGCGGATTCGGAATGTTGCTCGTTACTTCTCTTCTGGGCCTCGAGGGATTGGAGGAGCTGTTCGAGCTCCTTCACGAAATTTATGGCGCCCCCTATGATAGATGCTTGATCACCCTGTTATAGTTTAATCACGCGAAGTGATTAAAAATAATTAATTAGATGATGAAAAGGAGATTTGATTAGTTCGGACAATAAGTTAATTTTAGGCACGAAGCATATATACAAACATGCGGGACAAAATGGTTCAGCTTTTCATGCACTGCAACAGTTTGTATTTTAGATTCTCTGCCAAAATTACGAACCAAAGGAGCTGTCACCTTGACTCTCATTAGAAACTTTTTAGGGCATGATTGGCGCATCTCCCTTATGAAAAAGTGAAAATATATTAAAATTAACTCAAGAAGAAACTGCTTTAATTAATATAGGTTATTACTGAATAACTTATTCAAGTATTTAAGGGACTAAAAAGGGCAATTAGATGGAGAGAAAAGGAGCACTCCTACGTTACGTTACGTACGTACTTACGTAGGACCGATATTCTAAAAGCTTGAGCTGATAGATGAAGAAATTGTACCCTTTGAACGTAGGACGGGGGCATGATGGAGCGGAGGACGGCGAGGTACTCGTTCATCTGCTTGCGGCGGTTGCGCTCGACGGCAATGTGGGTCATACGCTGGTTCTCCACCTCCTCCTTGTTCTTGATACTCTTCATGCGCCGCCTCTTCCGCCGCCCCCCGGCCGCCGCTTCTCCGCCCACCGCGGAGCCGCCCCGCCCAGCCGGCTCCGGTGGCGGCGACAGCGAATTCACGTTATCCCACTCCTCAAAAACCCCCACCATTGAGGAGCAAGAAGGGTCCACCCAATTCATATCCCACTTCCTTTTCCCACTTTGTTCATCACCACCACCACCCTCCTCTAAGTAACCCAAAAGCACCCCTTTCCCCTCCTCCTCTTCAAACCAACCAAGTTCGCCATAGCTACATCCTCCTCCTCCTCCTCCTCCTCCTCCACCTCCTCCTCCTCCCCCCATGGAGCAAAGCTCCTTCATGGTGTAACCCAAGAGCCCATGTGGGAACACCACCGCTTCTAAAGCCATGTATACTCACCCACTTCAAGGGGGGGTTTAAAAAAAAGAGAGAACTGTAGATAGGAACAAACACGCAGAGACCCAACTCAGCTTTTTAACGAGAGAAGAGGAGGAAGAGGAAGAGGTGGGTTTGGGGGGACTTATAAAGGAGATTATATAGAATGGAACAAAAACAAAGGGATGGTGCCACGTGAGGGGAAGGAGGGGAGGGAGGGGGAGAGAGAGGAACAAGTAACATGGGGGTGGGGTGGTGGAGTTGGGGGGTGAGGGGTTTTGTGTTTGTATGCGTTTGGAGGGGGCATAAGAGTAAATATGATCATATGAACGCCATGGAAAAGTGGAGAGAGTAGGAAGGGAGTGAGGGTTGGGTTTTGTTCTGATTAGGCTATGATTTGGTCGGGTGTCAGGAGCTCGGTCCAAACTTGGATAAAACGGGAGAGAAAACTAGCGGTGGCGATCCAACTCGTCGAGCTCGTGTTCGGATTGAAATGAGCTCCAGATCGAATTATTTATTTAGTATACGAGATGAATACGGGTTGAATTTTTTGACTTATTTAATAAATAAGCCGAATACAAGCTGAGGTCAGCTCGTTCGTGTTCGGCTCGATAACAGTTCGAATACATATATTTTATATTTATATAATTTATTTAATATATATATAATTTTTAGCAAAATAAAAATATAAATGTGAGCTTAACTATAAAAAGACTCATTCATATATAAAGTTTCAGCTATTAGATCAAACTCTAATGAATAAGATTTTATAAATTTATTTTTTATATATATTCAATCTAATCGTTTTTAAATTATTGCTCGTGAGCCAGCTCGATCGTTTTTTAACGAGCCAAATACGAGCTGAATTTTTCGGCTCGATACCTTAACAAGTCAGCTTGTGTTCGGCTCATTTACACCCCTAGCAAAAACTAGAGAAAAATTTCGACCGTTTTAAATGTAAGTGATAAAAGATTTGATAGTTAGTATCTAAACTTTTAAATTCGAAGTTTATTTATTTTATATTTATTTCTAAGAAAAACAAAACTGTAACGTAATACCATTCAAAAAAAAAGAAAAAAGGAAAAGAAAACTTGAGGGAAATGTTTTAATTAGTAATCTACTTTTATTGATGTGTTCATAAATTTATATATATATAACATGCATGTAGTTGAACACAACATAGTAGGAGATTTAAAATTAAGCATTTCGATCCCTTAATTAAGTTTTGGGGTACATTCTAATTAGATGTGTGAGAAATGAAGATGAGATGTACAGTGAAAAGGCTATATATCTAAACAAAGTGGAAGTAGGGTCGACAGGGCCTCAAAGTGTCCTGCAATAGTTCTTGAGAGAGAAAGAGGGAGAGCCAAGTAAGCAAGCGTGTACAGTGGCATGTTCATATGAGGGCCGGGAAGGGTTCACGTGTGAGTACCTTGCATGCTCATCAACTTGGTTAAAGTAATGACTAATGAGCAACAAAAGAGAGAGAGAGAGAGAGAGAGAGAGAGAGAGAGAGAGAGAAGAGGAGAGTGTTATTAAGCTTCTTCCTCCCTTTCCAGTGCAACTTCACCTGCCACGAATAAGGCTGAAACTCCCTTTCCCTAGGTTTCTGTCCACTCTCGCCTCATACATATCCTCGCACCTATGTCCAAGATTTTAAAAATTCTGACACTTTAAAACATCAGAATATATTTTATCGAGGCCGGCTTGATATAAGCTTCAATATATGCGTGGCGATTCTTTATTTGCCGAGACTTTGACCGACGTTTTCAAAAGTGACATTGGAATATATTGGGACGCTTTTAAGTATCGCAAAATATAAAAAAGAGCGTCCTTAGATGTAACATTTTTTATAGTATACGTACTATACTATAGATATATAGTATATATATATATATATATATATTACTAGAAGCGAGGAGAAAGAAAACAAATTTTCTTTTTTTTCTTTTTTTTTTTCTTGGTAACTAAGGCAATTAGTTTCATGATGTTCTGCAAAATTTTTGCAGAAGAAATTTTCGAACTCGGAACTTAATTTCTGTTTTGATGTGTATTAAAAAAATATGAAAAACATATAGTAATATTATTTTTAATATTTATAGTCAATATTTGTATTAGACTTGATCAATTCATGCTTCTCTTATTTTTAGCCTAATTATTTTTAGTTTAGCCATGTTTCAATCATTTTGCGTTGGTTATACAACCGTAATAGATTCCTGTCATGTAGCAGTAGAGCCTCTCACACGTGTTGAAGGGCCAAGTTATAAGAATATTAATTAATCCCATGGTGGATATATATGAGAATAGATGCATGTGAGAACTTCTTAATTTCTTTCTTTCTTTTACGTATAATCTAAACTTTTTTGGTTGATTGAAGCACTTTTAACAGTTCATATATGAATGAATGATGAGGCACAAGAACAAGTAAGTTATAATTAGCATCTAATTAAAATGAGAAAATGAGATCGATCGAGAGGGGGAGATCGAGTTAATTAGCTAGCTAGGTTAGGTTTCTCCCCAAGGCAATGAGAGGGTCCATCAAGGATTTGTCCCCACTTTTCCTGTTCATTGATTCCCCGCTCTGCCATGGATATCGAGATATATCTTGGGAATCAACTTTTCCTCTCCTCAAGTCCTTTTCGATGGCTTTTTTTTTTTCTTTTCTTTTTCTTTTTTTCTTTTTTTTTTTGCATTTTCTATTGTATTTCAAGGTTTTTTTTTTTTTTGTTTTAATTCCCTATTATTATTTTAATATAGAGTACGTACGTACTTAGTGTTGACCGTTCACACACGCGCGAGCTTGTAATCAAGTAGTCCTATCATAGCAAGTACATCACATGAACCCATAACCATTTTTTGGGGTACAAGTTGAGGTGGAATACGTAGTAAAATGGGCTCTGTCGTTTATTTGTTCTCCATAATAAAACTCCTAAATCGAAGGTATTATTGAACATGATCAATATTCCTTAATTGAAGCATCCAGAAATTAAATTTTATATTTTGTCGATATTGTTCTTTTTTCTATCTAGTAGAAAGAAAACAGAACGATTGAAAATAAATATCTTTTAAAAAAATAATGATAGAAGTCTTGTAATTCAAATCAAGAGTATAAATCTTCTTCTCAATAGCTTGAAAACTTTTTTAATCAAAATTTAATTAATTTAAATATATTTACGCTGTTTAATGAGAAAACGCCTTATATCAACCGCTAAATTAGAAAATTTGAAATTCTTTAATTATTAGTCTAATAATATCAAAAAGATTTAAATTTTGATTTCTAAATATTTAAAGTGATATAAATCATGTTTAACGATACTGGTCATCGATTTGAAAGTTCTATCATCGAAAATAAATGGGTGGCAACGAAATTCATTAATTTGCTACTAATAACATTCTAGCTCAACTATATATATATATGAGTTGGACTGGATTACTATTAATAGCAAAATCTCATTGTTGCTATCAGTTTTTTAGCATTTGGATTAACTCTTTTCATCATTTCTAACCATATATTGGATTAAATAAAAATTATATGATTATTTTATATTAAAATTATGTTTTTAAAAAAATAGTTTTAGTTAAGTTTCTCTTAATTAGCAGGATGACAAATTAACATCTCGGATCGATTATTCTTTTTAGTTTTTGACAAATTAACATCTCAGATCAATTATTCTTTTTATTTTTTTCTATTAATAGCATTTACAATAGTGTTAGGCTTTGTTTGGAATTGTAAGGAGATCTATTGAGTTACGTGCGATGAGAAAGTACGATGAAAAAATATTTTGTTTATTTCACTACGGTTCTATAAAAAAATGTAGAAGTATATCTTCTTATGCATTTATCCCAACTCTATTTTATCTAATAGGTCATATAAACCCCCAATACCAAGATAATTAAAGCTTAGAAGTTGCATCTATTGCGAAAACACCAATGATAAGTCACCACAAATAGTAAACGAATCAAAATTAAAGAGTGATTAAATGTCGATCGGGTAAGAAAATGCATAATCGAGACACGGATAATATGAAGTACGTGGACCCCACATGGCATATATGGACAAATTAAACAGCTTGATTATATTAAGTCCTAATTAAATAAGAAATATGGTGTTCCTTATTAAGTTAGCTAGCTATATAGTTTTAAGTGGACCACCTTGGAAAGCTCACTCCAACCCATAGTTTGTGTGATACGTTACGATCTTATACCCATAATAAATCTGCAAACTATATATATATATAATTGGACCGGCGCATGTTATCGCGCAATTTGTATGATTTGAATTATTTCAGTTATCTGAATTAATTGGAGAGCATTAATTCCATAAAACAAATCTAACAAATCATCATTAAATCCAAATAAATTTTTAATTGAAATATAAGGGGCTATCTCGATCAGAATGCATGCATGCCTATATATATATATATTCTCTATACATTTTTTTCCTAAATAAAAAGGGGAGATCGATCTAGAGTACGTAGTGCCAGGTTAAGTACAACTGTAATGAGTAGCATAATCGCATGGTTTTACGCTAATCACAATATTGTATAATCAAAATTTCCTGATACAAGATTCCAAGGAGGCGGCTATTCACAACGTCATCCATGTTACATGGCCGTTAGCGCGGCGGTCCCGGCAATTATTCCCCTAAATTGGTTGTTTAGTGGAATTAATTATATATCATCTACATCAATAATCCTATGTGTACGACCTAGGTGGGTAGTACAGGTTTATCAGTGGACCATCGATGGTGGGCCCCAGGATGCCGGATCTCGATCCGTCGGATGGACGGTGATCCGTGAGGCCCAGAAACCCATTTGGGCGGGGACCGGACCATGTCTCACCTAATTATGTGTACGGCTTGTAAGAGACCCATGGTTGGGGTTTGGGAGATTTTTGGATTAATTTGCCTCTCCCTTTTCCTTTTCATCGGTGGTATGATTCGCTATAAAGGGCCAAAAGAGATTATTCTTTTTTCTCCAAGATAGTCACACATATATATATATATATATATATATATATATATATATATATATATATATATATAGAGAGAGAGAGAGAGAGAGAGAGAGAGAGAAGCTGAAATGCTATTGATAGCAAACGAGTTCTGTTGCCCTTCATTTATTTTTTCTGATAAAGTCTCTAAATCGACAATCGACACTATTAAGTATGATGTACCACTTGAAGTATATATTTAGAAATCAAATTTCATTATTTTTTGTTCTCTAATCTATCAAGTGGACACAAAAATGAACGGTTCAAAATGAATATTCTTTAAAAAGTGATTATAGGAATTTTGTAATCAAGATCAAAAGTATATAGATTTTATTTTAAATAGTTTAAAGAATTTTCTAACAAAAATTCAATTGATTTGAATATTTTTACGCCGTTAAATAAAAAAACGTCTGACTATTAAAATTATAAATTTTGAAACTTTTTGATCGTTAAGCAAATGCTGTCGAAAAGATTTAAAATTTGATTTCTAAAAAATTCATGTGGTATATATCATGTTCAATTAACGAGTGATCATTAATTTGAAAGCTTCATTATTAAAAATAAATTGGTGGCAAAAGAATCAATTTGCTATTAATAGCATTTTAGCTCAAGTATATATAATACATGAATTTTTGTACTATCAAGTTATTTTTAATTATGAGACACTCAAATTGACGATCAGCTTCATAAGACATGCATGCTCTATACTATTTCAATTATCTATAAATCAATTTTATGATTTTCAAAATAAAACAGCTGAAAATAAAAATCTCATAAAATAAGTAAATTTCAAAGCATAGATTTTAATCTTACTCTAAATAGTAAAAATATTTTTTATCAAAATTTTACTGAATTTGAATTCTTTTACACCGTTAAGCTTACAAATATATAACATCGTTTATTTAACTTTTTAATTTTGAAATTTTTTTTTATCACTAATCAAATGATGCTGAAAAAAAAATAAAATTTAGTTTGTAAATACTTCGAATACCATAGATCATGACTAATTGAAGCGATCGTCGATTCGAATGTCCCATCATTGAAAAAAAATTTGTAACAGAGCCAATCATACAAGTTGCATGGACTCTCTCTAGATCTCTCTCTCTCTCTCTCTCTCTCTCTCTCTCTCTCTCTCTCTCTATATATATATATATATATATATATATATATATATATAAAATCTGCGTTACCATATAAAATTATTATTTTTTTAAAAAATATATTAAACAGTTAAATAATGTTTTTTTAATATTTTATATTTAATAAGGCCTATCACACAAAGTAAGATTAGATGAAAAAAAATTAAATAAAGAACAATATATATGCTGTAAGAATTAAGCCTCATCGAGCCCATCTTAGTTAAGCTTAATTGGTTGAAATTAATTAGTTTTGGTTCTAAAATTTAATAATTATAGATTCATTTAAGTCAAACCTAATTGAGCCTACTTTCGAGTTGAGTTTGAGCCCTAAATGATATATAGGTTCGATAATTCATTGCTCGCACATTTGAGGATATAATGTTCTAATGTCTAAACTATAAAGCTATATTGTTTTTTTAAAAAAATCAATTGAAAATATGTATACCTAATAACCCTGTTATCTAAAAAATAATACACATATCAACATAGCACATGTACACATGCGCGTACATGAACAAAGATACTTTTGAGTCTAATTAAGCTTGATCAAGCCAAGTAAATTTTAAATACGCTTTACTATCATTTTTCACACCATTTATATGATCTTTCTTTTTTTTTGGCAATGAATAGATTATTTCTACATTCAATCTTGTCCTAATTTATTTTCTACTCAGGCTTAATTACCAAGCTTCAAATCGTGCTGAACTCGAGGAGAAAAGTTTAACTCATTTGCTAGCTCTATATAACAAAATTAAGTAACATCTTACTGTCTTCATTTTTGTTTTGCCAGAGCTGTCGATAATCTCCTAATCTTAAAACTCTCTCAAAATCAACTGTATAGTTTATCCAAGAAGTCGACAGTTCGAACCTTTGGATTTTGTCATTAATGAGTGAGCCTGACCAAAACATTAACACCATTAATTAATTATGCGAATATATATACGAATAGCCAAGCCAAGTTGGAGGATGCGTAACTAGCTAGGGCCAAAAAAAAAAAAACTTGCAATTTCATGTAACGTTTGGTCTTTTTCAACCCTAGCTAGCTAGGAAGAGAAATTGGGTTGGTTTTATCTTGGATATGTATAGGGGTGGAAACGAGCCGAGCTCGAGCGAGCTTACCTCAGCTCAAGCTTGGCTTGAAATTAATTTCGAGCCTAAATTTAGGCTCAAGCTCGGCTTGAAATTAATTCGAGCCGAGCTCGAGCGAGCCTAACTTCGAAATGAGCCGAAATTTCGAGCCCTAAACGAGCAAATTTTTAACATCGTGCAATCTATAATTTAATTTTTATAAAACATTATCTCAAATTTGATACAAAAAATATCTAATAGTTCAACATATAAAATGAATGCATAAAATAAGATATTATAATATTATAAAAATTAGGAAAAATAATTCTGCGAGCAAGTGAAAAAGAGAGAGCAATTAGAGTAGAATTTTACTGATTTAATTTTGTGGGCCCAATAATCTAAATTCTATATAGATATAATTAAAATACATAATATATATTATTTTATATAATTAAAGTATATATTATATATATAATTATATATAGAGAGAGTTCGGCTGCTATATTGTTTTGAGTATAGATTCATTTATACTCATCAGTTTTCGATCGTTGGATTTATTCTTTTAACTATTTCAATCCTAGGGGACAACTATCATCCTAATCGCACATCCAACGATGAAAATTTATAAGTATGAAGAGATCTATACTTATAAGAGTATAGTAGCCCTATACTATATTATAATATTATACATATATTTAAACTACTATATTATATTAATAGTGCAAATGGCTTGCTATTAGGTTTTCGGCCCTTGTATGAAGGGATGGGCGGTCGGATGATAGTAGCCCCTAGGGTTCGAGGTGGCTAGTTGAATAGTGTGATCTAACAAATGAAATTGGCCAAAGGGGTAGATCTAACGGAAGAAACTCGAATACCAAATGCTTGGTACTATTGGTAGTACAGTAGCTGAACTCTATATATATAGATAAATCTAACGATAGAAAACTCGATTGCACAAAATGCTCAGTACTATCAATAGTATAGATAGTATAGTAGCCGGAATATAGAGAGAGAGAGAGAGAGAGTCTGGCTACTATATTATCGATAGTATAAAATGCTTAGTGTTATCGAATTTTGTACCGTTAGATCTAACCCTCTGACCATTTTCACCCATTAGATTATACTATTCAACTAATCTCCCACTCAATTCTAGAGAATCACTATCATCCTAACTACACATCTCATTATCCAATGATCAAAATCTAACAAAGTGGTTGATCTTATTAATGATATTGTAGACTATATATATATATTCGAGCTTTCGAGCTTTTCGAGCCTAATTCGAACGAGCCTAAGTAATACTCAAGCTCGGCTTGAAATTAATTTCGAGAGATTTGCGCTGTTCGCCTGAATTAATTCGAGCCGAGCTCGAGCGAGCCAAATATCGAGCCGAACGCGAGTCGAACACGAGCCGGCTCGCTCGTTTGCCAGCCCTAGATATGTAGCCATAGCTTGTATATATCTTTGTTAAAACCTACGTACGACAGTAAAATTAATTGTCCCTCCACCTCTCATTTTTATATATTCACCACACGATCCCGAACAAAACAAAGCTTCGTATTGGCCACGCACTCCCACATGCATGCACGTTACATTTTTGCTCTCGGACACGTGGCATCGATCCAGTGGTGAAAGCTTGTGCCTTCGCCACATGTGTTGCGTTGAACCCCAACTCAGACTTTGGTTAGGACTTAGGACCACACTCGATCACACCCCTCTTCGTGCGTGATCCGATCCTCCTTATCTGTTCTTCCTCGATCCCCATTCGGAGTTGGACTTCCCCTCCACGTGATCTCACCTATTTAATTTTTATCCTCTCTATAAGCAATTAAAAAGTTGAGCTAATTAATAAATTATTATTACTATATAAATTGTATTTATGATTGTTAATTTTTTTTTATTTTTAAAATTAATATTACTTTTATCTATCACCGTTAGAGTACTATTTATTTACTATCAACAGTATTTTAGACTCATTCAGTATATATAAGACGTAAGATGAAAAATTGTTGTACATTCTTATCCAATTCTAACAACGGAACGGTTTTATAAGTGTTCACGTGAAAAATAAGTTTAATTTATATGTCTAGTTAGAAAATTTGAACTTTGTTAGCTAGCTAACCATGCATCTTGTCATTTTTTTTTTTTTTTTTCGTGAGAAGATTCACAATATTCTAACTCCAATTTAAATTCTAATCGATCCCATGCACCTAACACGGTTGGTTAAAGCATTGCTTCATTAAAGCTGATTCCGTGTCTCAAATAATTGGATGCATGTCATCGACTGTTCCTAGCGTAAGTGACAAAAGGTTTGGTAATTGGTATTCGAGGTTTCAAATTCAAATTCTAATTGATTAATATTTCTAGCTAAATTTGTTTTTTTTTTAAATAAATGAAATAGATAGCACGCCGCCTTTCTCTCTCAAAAAAAGAAAAGAAAAAGGTGTCTTTAAGAATGTGGAAGGGGGCTTAATTGGGAATAATTAAATTGACTCAAATTTGGCTCAGATTATAATTAATTTGAACTTAATTAAAATAAGTTCAGCGTCCGCGTATCTGGTTAATTAGTTTACAGAATCTCATCTTAATTAAGAATTAACCCGGCCCTCTCGTAATCAGCACTAACTAACCTAACTTGTTAAACAATCACATTACTGCGACGTGGCCTTCCTCTACACTACAATTAATGTTAATGCACCATCTTGCAGCTGAGACGTAAATTTAATAAGTTACCACTAAAAAATTAGCTCGAAAGTAGAAACAATCATATGATTAGTGCACCATAACACGTGCCCTTTTTTTGATCTTCGATTCGAAACAGTTGTAGATAAACAAAACAATTAAGACACCATTAGCTACTCATGAACACATACAAAGTAGTAAAAAATTGCCCATAAACACAACTGGAAAGCTGAAGCACATCAATCAATAGAATATGACACGATTAATTAATTAATTAGCACATCACCCCTATATAAATCACTACAGATACCTGAAGATATTGTTCTTATGGACCACGTATATGTTATTCGTAAACTGTATAATACAAACAAGTGAAAGACTAAACTTGTTACGCAGAGATTCCTGTAAGATCCAGCTTTAAAAATGTGTCTAAATGTTTTATTTTGTGACTCGATGCGTGAAGCATATCTTCGTGAGATTTTCAGCTCGAAATATAAAGTAACAAAATTTTGAACTTCAAATCTCGAATTAATACCGGTCGTCAAACTCTTAGCTAAATATGCTAGGTATCGTAATAATTTTTAAAAACGTGAAAAAACTAAATTTCGAATTTAAAATCTCAAATATCAACCATTAAATTCTTAGTCAACTATTCTACAAAAAAATTATTTGGTTTTTCACATAATCCAAAGTTTGAACGCCTTAGGCTTAGTTTGATATTAAGGTGGATCTGACACTATTAGATAGAATGGAGTTGAAAAAAGTCAATATTACGTACGGAAACAAGTAAGATATTTTTTATCGTCGTTTCTCACCGCACGTAACGTAATCTCTCCGTAATTCCAAACGAAGGGGCTCAAAACTCCGACCTCATGAATCCGCATGGCGGAAAATTTAATTACGTTTTGTTCCCGATTTAAAACAGATGAGGTAAAGCATTGATGTTGATAGGAGAAGACGACACCATAGAGAGGACACGAGAATCTCCCCCATATGTTTCCTCCTCCCTAACAGCCCACCCATTATTCCCCCCCTGTTATATATGGAGAGAAATTATTGCAGTAGAGTCGAGAATCATAAGCACCAACTATAGAACCATCAAGTTAATTAAAATGTAAAAGTCATAAATTTAAAACAAAAACTAATTATTTATTTACTTCGAGTTTGGATGTAAGAATATTTCATCAGACATATCTGTACACTTTCTTCGGAAAGGTTGCATTACTTGATAGATAAAGAGTGCGATCAAATATTGTAGATGATAACAAACAGTTTACAATATAACAGAATTAGGTTATACAAACATATTTTTAAAACACTTTTGTTGAAGTGTCTCATTTATATCAATTTTTTTTTAAAAAAATGTATTCCAACTTAAATATTATAAAGCTCAATTCAATTAAAAACAAAAAATTTCTCTATTCAACTAACCCCACCCAGTCCACTTTGTCCGATTACAAATAAAAAAAAGTTTTTCCCTCTCTCTCTCTCTATATAGATATAGAGTCCGGCTGGTATAGTATCGATAACACAAAGTATTTAGTATTATCAATTTTTCTACCATTAGATTTATCTCTTTTATTATTTTCATCCGTTTGATTATACGAATAACCAACCAACCACTCAACCCGCGGCCTTGAGGGCCCACAACAACCTAACTGTACATTTTTTAATTCAACGACAGAAAACTTAATAGCACTTAATAGCACCAATGACTTGGTGCTAGTAAGTTTTCTACCCTTGGATTAAAAGATGTGCGGCTAGGATGATGTGGCCACCCTAGGGTTGAGTGGGTGGTTGGTTGAATAGTATAATCTAACGGGTAAAATTAATCAAAGGGGTTAATCCAAGGGTAGAAAACTTACTAGCACCAAATTCGTGCTTATTAATAAGATACCAAATTGACTCTCTCTCTCTCTCTCTCTCTCTATATATATATATATATAATCTAAATAATTATAGACATTGAGTCCGACTAGTATACTATCAGTAGCACGAAGGTTTCTATACTATTAAGTTGTTTTAAATGATACAGCTTCCAAATCAACAATCGACTTCATCAGATTTGATCTACATTATTGAAAATATTTAAAAACTAATTTTCATAATTTTTGACATTAGTTGGCTAGTGATCAAAATGTCATAAAATTGATAATTTTAATGGTCAATGTGATGTCCTTGTAAATTTAACAGTGCAAAATAATTCAAATTTGATGAAATTTTTATAGAATTTTTTTTTTGTACTATTTAGAATAAGATCAGTATTTCTGATTTTAAATTCAAATTTTTTATCACCATTTTGATAAAAAAAAAATTTATCAAATTTTTAATCGTTCATTTTTATAATACTCATTTAAAAGTTAAATAATGTCAAAAAATTATAAAATTTAATTTTTAAATATTTTTAATAATGTAGACGATGTCTAATAAAATCGATCGTTAATTTGAAAGTCGCACCATCAAAACTAACTTAATAATAATACAGAAACATCAGTATTATCGATAGTACACCGGCTGAGTTTGATGGACATTTACCAACATATTAGTGGTGGTACGGGGACTAGCAATGAATCGATCTATCTATCATTCATATTATTATAGGGTTTTTTGATCTATCAATCACCAAAAAGTGTGCTCGCCTTTTCCGGGGAGTCTTTTCTTTTTGTTTTGCTTTTTACTCGTTCTTTTTCGCCGTTGAGTTGACAAGCCGAAGCTGGAGATGGCGAATCTTGTCGACCTATAGCTAGTGATGCAATTTTATCACTTACTTAATGGTGTTTTAGTAGGTTGGGGATTTTTTTTTTTTTTTAATACTAATTTAGTTGATTCTTTTGGACTATGATTGGTGGATGAGGCTTTGTTGTTTGGTTACATTACCTATTGCGCTTGGGTCTAAGCTACAGCTAGTATAGTTTTTTTTCTTTTTCTTTTTGCTCCTTAAGTGTAGGTAGGGATATATGTGAAATAGTTTTGCAAATTATTAAATAGATTCGAGCTTAGTTTGAGCAGGTGTAATCCGTGTTGTTAGAACATTTTCTCTGGTTTTTTTTTTTTTATAGTATATTATCGTTTCATTCAATCAAAAAACAAACTCAACTACAAGATGAGACGAGACAACCAAACTTAAAAAAAAAAAAAAAAAATCAGATGCAGGAAAGACAATAGGTATCCCAAAGGCTTTTATTATTCTGTACCAGACAATAGTGACCTATCGATTTTAGTGTTTCCTGAAACCATTCAAATTAATGACCTCACGAAATAATTGGTGCTTATGATTAGCAATAATAATACTGCATTATTTGAAAGTTAATTTGATATAAAACAGTCCAAAAAGTACATTAATTACCATAGCCTAGAGAACAAAAAAGGGTCTTAATAGGTTTGTATTTATGCCATTGGGCTTGGTCGCAATCAAACTGGGCCGTGATCTGCAAACACTTATTCGAGCCGGGCCGTTTTGGGCCATGCCACAATATTCCGAATTCGCGCAATTGACCCAAAATAATCAGCACAATTGTCAAACGTTAGCAGATAAAACTTTCCAAGAATGGCTATCAAATGAGTATACGAAATTTAAGTTTACTTATTACCAACCGTCCCTGAAGCAAGTGGCAAAGGACTTGGTGATCGATATCCGAGACCCAAGTTTGAATCCTAATTGATTCACATTTTTAGCTAAGTTTATTTTTAAATAAAATAAACGAAGCGGATAGCGTGCTACTTATCTCTCCAAAAAAAAAAAAAAAAAAAATCTGGAGAAGGGGTTGGAGTAGGAGTTTTGACTTGTTGATGCTTCTAGTGCTTAATTAGCATCTAATTAAGGCCTCGGTTATATATACTATTCATTGGAATGTGATAGGCACCCAACCACATCAAACTCCTGGTCACTGTAATGGCTCCTGGCCTAAAAAAAGCCAGGGTTTATTCACTTCTTTCTACATTTGGGTGCCTGAAATTTCTCTGCTACTTCACTTTGACAGTTTGACGTCCTTGCTGTTCCAAGGGAAGCGACGAGGCAAAAGCGCGCCGCGTATAATCTCTTTGAATTTCCTGAGCATAAAATTCCTACATACTATTTATTAATTTAGCTGTTCATTAGAAACAAAGTGCTTTCAACTGCTCCGTTTGTGTGTTTTCAACTACTTGGTTGACTCTCGAATCACCATTCACCAATCCATAGTTGAGATATATATATATAAGGCAACTTGGCCTCAAAAAAATTACATGCCATCTTACCCAATATATATATATATATATATATATATATATATATATGATAAAAAAATTAGAAAAATAAAATAAAATAAAGAAAGTAAATAAAATTTAAAAAATGAAACAAAAAGAAGTTTTCTTAGAGCTGCAGAACTCAGTCTACTGCCTTTTCAAGTTCCAAGCTTGACTAACCACGATTGGAGGATCTGAAGATTGGTTCCTAAAAATCACGTTATTTTTTGGCCACTAAATCATTTATCAACCGTCTACGGCCTTGGTCTAATCTTTCACTTATGCTTTTTGTAAGCGATTCTCGAATATAAACTCTTAGAAATTCTTGTCTTCCACCATAAATTTGACGATACGTGCGTCTACCGTCAAGTAAGTTGAACATCAGAAATTTACTGAATATTCATTCCATGAGTAGATGGTTTACAATTTTAGCTTCGTTGTCTCACATAACACAGTACAAAATTAATCAGAGTGCACGTGGAAAAGCTTTAACATTGAACTGGTTATTTTGAACAGCAATTTGTTTTTTCTTTTTTAGAGAGAAAATTAAGTAGCATGCTACCCGCTTCGTTTATTTCATTAAAAATAAATTAAGCTGGAAATTAATGTGAATCAACTAGGATTCGAATTTGGATCTCGGATATCAACCACAAAACGTATTTACCACTTGCGCTAGGAACGGTCGGTTGAACAGCAATTTGTTACAGTGACAAAACACACCTGCGCGTGCTCTTTTTTTGTGAGAGAGATAGGTAGCACGCTACCCGCTTTATTTATTTCGTTAAGAAATAAACTTAGCTAGAAATATGAATCAACTAGGATTCGAACTCGGGTGTCGGGTACCAACCACTAAGTTCTTTGCCACTTGCTCTAGGGACGGTCGGTACCTGCGCGTGCCTTTGCTGCGGCAAAACCATGCACAGCAGAGAAATTTTAGAGATATATGAAACATTCTAGGAAAAGGATGGCTTATATATGTATAATAATTTTTTTGAGAAAAATATAGCATGCTACTCGGTTCGTTTATTTCATTTAGAAATAAACTTAGCTGGAAATGTGAATTAACTAGAATTCGAATTTGAGTCTCGGATACCAACCAACAAGCTCTTTGTCATTTGTTTTAGAGACAGTCCGTTATATATGTATAATATTAAAGTTGAAAATTTTAAGCAGCGGATACGAAATGAAAGATTCTTCGATAAAATAATCAGAAAAATTACTATCCACAGACTAGTAACTCATCTACGTACAGAAGTGGACCCCGCGGGCTGCTGTTCATGTCCATATCCTGCTGAGCCCAAAAGCCAAAATTTTCGCCTCTTATTAGAGAAGTTAACAAAACAAAAAGCCCCACTCCAAAGCAATCAAGAGCAAAATCACTTTCAAAACATGCGTCTCTTGCAAGCTAATTAAGAACAACATTAAGAAGCTCGGAACAGATAATAATTTGCTCTGTATCTACGAAAGCGATCGATTTGCATTAAATTTCCAGTCGATAGATTGCTGCTGAAATGAGAATTGAGAAAGCGCCGCCCCCAGGAACTCTAGTTCTGGTGAGAGAATCAAGTGCTTGCTGTTTCGGAGAAATAGGAGTCAATTTTCAAAGCGAAAACAATATATATATATATATATATATATATTTTTTATTTTATTTTTAAAAAAAAAAACACTTTAAGTGTGTGTAGGATAAAGCTTAATTCTTATTCTTTTCACTAGTTGTGTTGTTGGTGTTGTTGGGGCAAATTGGACGGCTATTTCAGCTTTATTTAGGACTGCACATATACATATGATTAATTAGGCTCTAAATCAACTGGGAGAGAAAAGTTTGATTCCTAAATCAATTGGGCATTTTTTAAATAATGACTTTTTATGCAGAGTAACTATGACCTTCCTTTTGGAAAAGAGAGATTCTGTTTATATAATTTTAATTATGAGCCTGTTCTGTGTTGGCACCACTAGTAAGGGTTTTAAATTTCTCCTTTTTGTTATCATTTTACAGTAACTAAAAGAATCAATTATTTGTTATATATCAAGTAACTGCAACCGACCGTCCCTAGAGCAAGTGGCAAAAGGCTTGATAATTGGTACCCGAGACCTGAGTTCGAATCCTAGTTGATTCACATTTCTAGCTAAGTTTATTTCTTAACGAAATAAACGAATCGGGTAGCGTGCTATCCATCTCTCAAAAAAAAAGAAGAAAAAGTAATCGCAAAAATATAACTATTGCTTTCCTTTCTTTCTTTTTTTGAGAGAGAGAAAGTTAGTATCTTGCGCTTTTTATTGATAAGAAGATAAATTTAGCAACAAAGTGAAGCATTGTGGCTTTGCAAGAGGGAAAAAGAAAAAAAAAAAAAAAACACTAAACACAATAAAGATCCCACATATTTCTGAGTGTGTTACACTATTGCGTATTACAGTTTACACTGCTAAAAGATGATTAAAAGTTATGACTCTGAAGATGATATTTTAATTAAGGTGTAGTTATCAACACCTACAGTACTGGTTCAAATTTTCATTTTTAATTCTCTATGATGAAGTTAGTTTGGAGAGCAGCCGATTTGGACCACAAAATTTTCTCATCTATTTTATTTTGTTGATCTCATCTAAACTTGGTCAATGTATTATTAGGACATCGATCTGTTCCATCTCAAAATGTAAGGAGAATACTAGGGAAAGGATTTAATTGGAGGACCCAAATTAAATAAGACCATAGTATATATATATAGATGTCCTAATTGTTATTATAATAAAATATACTAGGAATATCATATTTGCTTTGTAAACAATTAATGACCATTTTTTAAAATAAAAAAAAATTTGCAACGTTCGTGCAAATGTGGATCCCACATTATTTTGGATAAATAAAATATTCTACATGTGCATTCGAAAGACACAACATTTTCCTTTTGAGAAATATTATCAACCAATTAAACGATGGAAACTGTTCAAAAATACCTACCAAATTAAGCACCTCACCTGCCTCATTAAGGTTCGTCCTTTATGAGGGAAGTGAAACACATTAAAAAACCAATCGTATATATTCATTTAAAACTCACATCTACTGTATTTGCTAGATGTTTTACAATTAATGCATCACTTGTTAATGTGTCTAATAACACATAATTAGGCACACATGTACCGTCAAACTAATGCAGTTGTAAGTACCAAAATATGCAGTTGCAGATTCTGTTGATATCCAAACTTTTATTTGCTATTGTTAGGACCAAAATTCGTAGATCAAAATTGGATTATTGTAAAATAAACAATAACTATCAGAATCAATCAATAATTCTAGAGTCAACAATAAGTGAACCAAACAAGCCCTAATATAGTGGTAAAAGCACAATTTGCATGTCTCTTCGCTCCCAAGATGCATGCCAAAATCCAATGAGGAAATGTATCGCATGGAGGAGGTCAATTCCAGCAAATTTTGTCAGCACAATTCGTATACGAGTTTGCAGCTCAATGATCACAAGCACTAGGAAAAAGAAAGTTTTAACACTCATACAAGTTTTCGAACAAATCCTTCTTTCTATTCTCAATGTTGATTCTTTCCTTATTTGTATCCAATCACATTGCCTAATAAAGCTATAATAACAATAAATGGCACGAAAGAAACATGCTATACCTATAAATATGTTCTCACCGGTGTAAATTATACAACTCATCATTCCGGGGGTAAAATTTCTAGTGATGATTTGATGATGGACCCTCCTCCCCTTCTCGATATCCTTTTCATATTAATCTTTGAATTCGAATTCTACATAATCATAATGAGAGCGATACTTGTAATTTTTCAAATAAGAGATTTGATGAATAGATTGAAGGATAATATCGTGCAATTGGTGAATTTAAAAAAGATTTAATACAGAAAGTTAAACAGTATACTTTTTCGATTATTATTAAAAATATCTCTAATTACCTCCCCGGAAGGGAAGCTCCCAGCTGTCGTCCTTGACCGGCACCTGGCCAAAATGCGGTTAATTTTTAATGATTATTATTATTATTATTACCTTATAATCAACGCCATTTATTTATTTATTTATTTATTTATACTTTGGATTAGATTAGATTAGATTAGATTTTATTTTATTTTATGGAGCCATCGTAAGAAGTAACACCGTTGGAACGTGACCGAATGGAGACGCCCACGTGGCAACTCCAGCGCTCGAACCCGAACCTTCCGCGTCCGGTTCGGACCCCAACCGAACCCCCCCAACGGCCAGATACTTCCAAAGGACACACTTTGACTTCGCCCCATCTTCTCCTCAGGGATGGTACTAACTACTACTAATTAACTTGTCACCCAAGCTAACAAATTAAGGGCGCCTCTCCTCTCCTTATAATCTCCCCACCCCCACAAATTTGCTCCCTCCCTTCGTCTTCGAAGTGAACCCTAATAATAAACCACCCCCACTCCCCTCCCATGGCGATGGCGATGGCGATGGCGCCGAGCGCTCGACACACTCCCCCCCTTCTGCTCCTGCTCTTGCTCCTGGCTCTGGCCACCGCCCGGGGAGCGGAGGCGCAGTCGTCGTCGAATGGGACCAACGCGAGCGGGTACTTGGGGCAAACCAACTTCAACCCGTCCATGTCCAGCGTCATCGTCGTCCTGATCAGCGCCTTCTTCTTCCTCGGCTTCTTCTCCATCTACGTGCGCCAGTGCGCCGGCGACCGCCTCGGCGCCGGCGGAGCGAACTCCGTCCGCGGCGGCGGCGGCGGGGGCGAGGCAGAGGGGGCTCGACCCGGCGGTGCTGGGGACTTTCCCGACGCTAGTGTACGCGGAGGTGAAGGAGCACAAGATCGGGAAGGGCGCGCTCGAGTGCGCGGTGTGCCTGAGCGAGTTCGAGGACGACGAGACCCTCCGCCTCCTCCCCAAGTGCAGCCACGTGTTCCACCCGGACTGCATCGACGCGTGGCTCGCCGCCCACGTCACCTGCCCCGTGTGCCGCTGCAACCTCGTCCCCGACCCCAAGTCCCCCTCCGATCCCCTCCCCGCCACCTCGGCCCCCGCGGAGAGCCCCGTCCGGGCCCAATCGGACGCCGCCCCGGCGCCGGAGCACGCGGTGGCGATCGACGTGGACAAGCTGGAGAGCGAGGAGGTGAGGAGGCGGAGGTACGAGCTCGAGGAGCTGGACCGCATCGGGAGCGTGCGGCGCGCGGCGCGGTCGACCCGGCGCCCGGCGCGGCTGCCGCGGTCGCACTCGACGGGGCACTCGCTCGCGGCGGTCCGGACCGGGGACGACCTGGACCGGTTCACGCTCCGGCTCCCGGAGCGCGTGCGGCGTGAGATAATCGCCGCGGGGAAGCTGAAGCGGTCGACGAGCCTCGTCGCCTTCCCCACCGCCGAGGAGGAGCTCGCGTCCCGCCTACGCCTACGGCTACGGCTACCGCGGCGGCGCCGCCGGCGAGGGGAGCAGCCGCGGCGGGCGGAGCGTGCGGCTGGGGCGGTCGGATCGGTGGCCCTCGTTCCTGGCCCGCACGCTGTCGGCCAAGTTGCCGGCGTGGGCGCGGAGAGGGGACGGCGGGGAGGGCTCGCTCAAGAGGGGGGACGCGGATGTCTCCGGCTCCACGAACAGGGCGAAGCTCTCCGCGGTCAAAGCCCCCTTCGATTGCCTCGGCGCCGCCGCCCCCGCCCCGGACACCGCCGAGTCGACCGCGCCCCTGCGACTTTGACCTCCCGATTGGATCCAACGGTCCTGATTCCGCATGCCCCCGCCGCTCCTGCGGAAGTGTACATAGCTGCTGTAGCGACGACGATGAAAGGGTCGGTATTTATTTATTATATTGGTTCTATCACCTCTATCGAAGCCAAGTTTGACGTACGGTGGATTTTTTGTTTTGTATTTTTTTTTTAAAAAAAAAAATAATACCCAATTGCTTATTAAAAAAAGCTTTTATAGAGATCGAGGATAAGATCAGCTTCTCTCTGCGTACGTAGTTCCTGTTTTGTATTTATTAGTTTCTTTTTATTTTGTGGGGGCGAACGATGATGTGACGTAAGCACGGTGGATTAATTAAGATAATATAAGTGTTTTGTAAATCCAATTATTGTTAGTTGTTGTAACATAAATGCTTGCTTTCTACATTCTGTTTCTCATTCTTTTTATTTATTGCAAAAACTGAAACGAGATATTAAGGCAAAAAACTCTACAAGACGTTAGTGCAGAATATCCGACGCAGAAATGTTGGCTATTTTGCAGACTTTCACATAAGACAGCTTCGGGCAATTCCGTGGAAAAGCTGCTTTTCAAAAAATTATTCCCCACCCCACATTTTGAATGTGGATGTCTTCGGAATCATCGATCGCTAGCTGTTGCCAATAAAATTAATACTTTTATTCTTACTCAACTTGGTTTATGGGTGAAACTGAAAATCCTTGTAATGCAAAGTAGTTGAGTAGTACTGATTGACAAACTTTAAATACCAGTAGGATGGCCAGTAGTGCTACGAAATCGGATTGATTCGATCCATCGAGCTATTTATTACTCAATCCCCATTGGACGGCGCTGATTAATTCTTGATCATGCATACTCAATCCCCATTGGACGGCGCCAATTAATTCTTGATCATGCGTACGCACAGGAAACAATTTAATATCTGGAGCTCCACTAGTTAACTGGTACCTGATGACAATCTTACTGATGGTACAAATTGTTTTTATACATCTCAAACAATCAAAGCATTACATTTTTGTTTTCCAACACACAACTTGGTGGATAAACTAGGTTTAGGAGCTGCCCGCCCACTTCTGCATCTGCGCATTCGCAATTTTTTGCCTACAAGTGAAATTCCAAAGTTATTATGCTTTAAGGAATGATCTTAAAACAAATGCAATCAAAACCTCAGAAGTTAAAAGCAAAAGCAGAAAAAAGAAAAGAAAAGGTAATATAAATTAATTCAACTCTATGCCCCAATTACATCTAGTTGTGATGAGGGCCAAAATGACTGTTTGAGCTGCAGTTCCACCAATCAATCCAGCCCAGATCCCCTGCAACTCACAACTTACAAAATATATATGACTTGAATTGGAGCTGCATGGCTGAGGGCTCATTTAAAAGAAAACATGAAGAAACACTATTGAGTAGTAGATGTACTATTCATTTTATCAGAGAAACTATCTCAGGATTTTGTTGGCATACGAAATAAGTTCCATTTGTGAGGTCTCTAAAAAGGACAATTTTGATAGAACTGAGAAATTAGGAGGTCATACCAAGACACCAATACTTGCCACCCTGAACCTACTGCAACACCTACACACAAAACACTGCTCTATTACTAATCAGACATTATGTAGCAGAACCATTATTTGCTTGTAATGTGAGCAGTTTGAGCCGAGTTTTATATACGAAGGTTTCAGAATTTTTCACATTTATTTACACGTCATTTTATCGAGAAAGGCATAGTTATGAAATCGAGAAATAGAGGTACGAGCTTACCTGAGAGAACTGGTTGGATGCTATTGAGGAGAATGGCGAAGGCCAGCAGGGGAGTAAGTTTGTCGACGGCCTCAAGCACGACTGAACTTGACGAGAAGATGAGAGCAATCTTGTGTTGCAAACCTACAATTACAGCCCAAAAGAAGAGGCCTATGGCCGTCGAAGTTCCCGCAAAGACGACGGTAGCGACCCTCTCTCCTTTAACGCTGTCTACGTACACCTAGCTCGTTCGCAGCCCGAACTCTTACATATGGTCAGTTTAGAGCAAATAATCAACCAGCCTTAATGTTAGTGAAATTAGGATTGAAAAAAAGGAGGTTCTTTCTCACATACGATCCCCAGTCGCTTGAAAGAATGACATCAGAATCATCATCTCCCAGCCATTAATTTATGTTCATACTGTCCAAACAAATATTTGTAGAAAGATATTACACAAATTAAATTCTTGTTAGTTTTAGATCATGTTTTAATCGCAGAGTAAATCTTGGATTATTCAGCTAAAGCCAACTGAATTTTCCTCTGATCGATTCACTCTTTATTTTGCACGAAAAGTCGATTAAGAAGAGATCCTTAAATATTGGTTAGGGCATGCACGTATGATGCTTCTTTAGTTGTTCTTTGCTAATCTATCTCTAAGATGCCTCAAGATCATGATAGAACATAAGTTTGGGTTTTTCTTACCAAACAGAAAGGGCATCCGCAGCAGTCTCTGCATATTCCTGAGATTACCAGCTAACAAAAGCAGTATTCTGTGTAGTACTAGTACGTACTCCAAGCTGCTGCAATAAGTGAAACATTGAATGAGCAAACTTTAATAGGAAATTATGTATATAATAATCACAGATAAAACACTTTTCCCATGATGCATCTGAGGAAATACACATGTATATGAAGCATGAAAACAGCTCTTCCACAGCAAACTTTGTCAAGCATTGACATTCCTGCTTGATGGCGCAGCTTCCGAACCTGAACTTTCCTTACTCGAAAAGCAGAAGTCGGATGCTTAACAAATAACATGACTGAAGCGGACGAACCATAGCATGACACCGGAAGCGGCTGACAGCTCGACGAACTCCCTGAGCCTGCAGAAGGCTTCGAAGGAGAACCCCTTCAACGAGTCCGGGCACCCGCGCACCCCGCATGACATATCCGAGCTGCACCGCCACCGCCACCGCCATCAACCACGAGGAGTCGAGGGTGACCATGGCGACGATGAGGCCAAACTTGAGCTTGTCGAGAAACAGCTAACTTATCTAATATGAGAAGCTCGATGAACTATCCTAAAACCTTAATTAATGATCAAAATTAGAGTCTTAATTAAAACCCCCTAGTAGCCATGTACGTGTATGGTGGAGAGTGGATCGAGTTTCGTTATAATATGTTACGTGAATTGAGAGAAGAGTTAATAGAAAAGGCAAAAGATGATAAAATTACCCATTAAATAGAGAATCTAGTGATTCCAACCCAAATTTGTAACAACTGAATAGCTCACAAGTCACAAGTTTGTTCCTCAAAAAAAAAAAATAAAAAAAAAAGAAACAACGAGCCAACTTTTTGACAGTGATTGGGTTCATGGGCCTTAGTAAGGCCCATAAAATTAATATAAACATTATTCGTACTTAGGTTTGGGCCCATTAATTTAATGGGCCCAACCGTACCCATTTACGTCTCCAATAGAGAATTAGTGGATCCAAATCCATCCAAATAGAATTTGTGCACCCCAAGGCTAAAAGTTTTTTTTTTTTTTTTTGAGAAAAAGAAAGCACACTACCCGATTTATTTATTGGAAAGATACATTAAGCTATATGGGTGAGACAGCAACGGTCTTGGAGGGGGCCCAAAAAAAAAAAAAAAAAAAAACTACAAACTACAACTGAGCCTCCCATTAGCTGGGAGAATCAGTTTCCAAAGATTCAAAAACTGTTTAATCCTACAAGACACAAGGGAGGGGTCTGGACGAGCCTTCCTAAAGATCACACTATTCACTATTCCTGATTTTCCAAATAACCCACCAACAAGTTACTAATTCTGTTATCTTTGGCCTCGTCGATTGCGATCCAATCCAATTCGTCCATCTATCCCAGACCGACATCACATCATCCCCCCAATCAGTAGGCTAGGCGATATCCAAGGATGTCATCAATAGAAATCTTAAAAAGACGCACCGTGTGAAAAGATGGTCGACGATTTTCTCTTCGCACCCACACAGCACACAGACAGTATTACCTGTCCTTCCTCTCTTTAAACCAAGGCTAAAAGCTATTATAGTGGCCATCTTTTTAGCTTTCCAGGTTAATAAAAAAGCACAAACGGGTAGGTTAAGTGGTCATCCTTGTTCTACTACAATGTGCGGGTACGGATACTATTTATTTATGCAGGTTAAAGCACAAAGCACAAGCAGAAAATGAACTCGGCGCGACGCCACCCAAACAAATAATAGATACTTTTGAAACTGATTAGAAGTCGCTGTCAGTGTCTTCTTACAAACTATGAATTTACTGGTAAATTCAGAACCGATCGAAACTGCAAAATCATAGCGCACTTTCGACATCTTCGAAGGAAAAAAAAAAATCTTCACGACAAGTTATTGTTCAGAGCGAAGGGGAAAGGAAGTAGCAGCTATCAATTTGTGTAGAAAAGACGTGGCATGATAGCAACCAATTAGACTGATGAATATTGAATATATACTCTTCCAGAAATTGAGCGAAGGCCTGTTACCCATACATTAATTACTCGTAGACAATCTGAAAAATGAACTTGTCCAGTCACAATTAATCTGCAATGCGGTAGTGACCAACCCAACCCCACATACTTGAGTGGATCGCAATAACTTGGTCCCAGTACTTGGCATGCGACGTTTTTGTTTTATTCAATTTTTCTTTTGCCTACCATCAGAATCAATAATTTGTTTTTTTTTTTGTTTTTTTTTTTTTTAGAGAGGGAGATAGATAACAAGCTACCCATTTCGTTTATTTTATTTAGAACAAGATGAAGAATATTCACTGCAAAAATGATTTGTTTATTATTGAAATGTAAAATTTTGAGAAAAATTTTTGGCTAAGAGAAAAGTCCGAGATTTTTTAGTATGATGTCAATTAAATGGGAGAAAATTAATATGCTAGGAGCCTGGCGTGACTCGAACTAGAACGATGTTTATATAATTTTATATTTAACAAAGTCAGAAAAAGAAAATATATTTGTCAGAGAGGGATTTGAGTGGCTTAATTTGGAGTAAATCAGTATAGAATTCAAAATTGAATTTGTCGATAAAGAATTTAGTTTATTCCTATTGCGCAGTGGAACAAGTATATAATTCTTATACAATAAATAACAACTATAAAAATTAATAATATTTTTTATAGCCTAAATTAAATAGGTAAATCAAGTAAGTCCCCGGAGTCTTTTTACAAAGGGGAAAATTCACGTTCAAACTCTGTTCAAACTCACCGGGTTTCTACTACTTTTACTTTTTATGGACACTTTATAAAAAAAAAAAAAAAAAAAAAAAAAAAAAAAAAAACAATGATTGTCATGTTAAATCATAAAGGCCTTATTGTAGTCCGATCTCCGTGTATTAGTCAAAAAAAGCAACTAGATATACAGGAAAAGTCTTTGGCGAGTTCAGCGCAGTAAACACTTGAAAGTTCGGAAGTAGAGTGCAAAACAAAAGAAGAAATTAAAAGAAACACAAAGCAAATACAATAAATGGCAACGAACAAAATTAAGGCCTCGTTTCGACATAACTGTTATTTTTTTTTATATATATATATAACTAACTTTAATTCCTTTCCTTTTATCTAACACACAAAACAATATATACCAAAATCATGGATATTGATGATCATGAAGGCCGAGATAACAACCTGCAGCAACAGCAGCAGCAGCAGCATGTAGGGATGACGAGCAGCGGGCTAAAGCGCTTTCTGGTGGTGCTCAACTGCGTGCTCATGGCCCTCGGCAACACCGGCGGCCCTCTCCTGCTCCGTCTCTACTTCCGCCGCGGCGGCCACCGCATTTGGCTTTCCAGCTTCCTCGAGACGGCCGGCTGGCCCCTCCTCCTCGTCCCCCTCCTCGCAGTCTCCCGCACCCGGCCCTCCGTCTTCGCAACACCTCGCCTCCTCCTCCCCTGCGCCGTCCTCGGCCTCCTCACGGGCCTCGACGACTTCCTCTACGCCTACGGCCTCGCCTTCCTCCCCGTCTCCACCGCCGCCATCCTCATCTCCAACCATCTCGCCTTCACCGCCCTCTTCGCCTTCCTCCTCGTCCGCCAGCGCTTCACCCCGTACTCCCTCAACGCCGTCGCCCTCCTCACCGTCGGCGCCGTCATCCTCGGCCTCCACGTCCGCTCCGACCGTCCTCCGGGCGTCAGCAGGTGCTTCTGCTGAACATATTATAAAATATTAAAACACCGTTCTCTAGCCATATTTAGTCTTTTAGAGATAATCTACGTTTGTTTGTTTGTTTGTTTTATAAAATAGGGGTCAGTACTACATGGGCTTCTTCCTCACAATCGGCGCGGCAGCGCTGTACGGGCTGGTGCTTCCGCTAGTGGAGCTGACATATCGGAGGGCGAAGCGGCCGATCACGTACACGCTGGTAATTGAGATGCAGCTGGTGATGGGGTTCTTCGCCACCGCGTTCTGCGCCGTGGGTATGATCGTCAACAACGATTTCCAGGTAACGATATATAATAACATAACAATACTATTTAAATTTGGAGTTTATATGGGGATTGAAGTTAAATTTTAGTTCAGAATTTTCACGATCTTTTAGTTAAAAAAAAAAAAAAAAAGTTAATAAAGAGATAACTGGAATTTCTATCCATCAAAAAATAAGGGTGTAAGATTAATACTTATAGTATGAATGTACATATAGCATTATTTAAAAAAAAAAAAAAAAACTATTTGTACAACTGGAAAAAGTTATAATTTACACTCTTTATTTTAAAATTTGATTTTTTTAAAAAAATTTAGTATTAAAAAAATAAAAACAAAAATTTAATATAAGATCTTTTGAATAAAGAAAGTGTAAAATTTACATCCGCGGATCCAAAACCAACTTTCATTATTTGATGTGATGGGGCTGTAGAAATTCTCCACACTTGGGATCGATGTAGGAAATTTGAACCCGCTTTAAATTGAAAATATCAGGCTCCGGAAAGCTACCGATCCGCTTTGAAAATAACATGCACGAGGGAGTCCCACTAGATCAGCAGAATCCAATTGTCATGCACACTACTACTAAGTACTAACACGTCACTGCTCATTCCCATCGATCCTTTGAAAAGGACGTACGTTATATTACTTTTTTTAAAATAAAAAGTTTTTTATATATATAGAATATTTACCAATTTTATACTTTTACAAATATATATATATATATATATATATATATATATATATAGAGAGAGAGAGAGAGAGAGAGTTGAGCTAGAATACGTACTATCGGCAGCAAACGGATTTCGCTGCCACCTATTTGTTTTTTATAATGGAGTCTCCAAATCGACGATCGGTATCGTTGAACATAATCTATACCACCTGAAGTATTTAAAAATCAAATTTTATACATTTTCGATATTATTATCTTATCCATCAAGTGGACACAAAAATGAACGGCTGAAAATAAATATTTTTTAAAAAATAATGATAGAAGTCTTGTAATCAAGATTAAAAATATAGACCTTCTTTTAAATAGCTTAAAGAACTTTTGAATAAAAATTTAATTAATTTGAATATCTTTACGCCGTTAAACGAAAAAACGCCTCATATTTGAGAGCGAGAAGGTACGGATGAGGGCAAAGCAGATGAAGGCAAGGAGTGGGCGGAGGACGCTAATTGTTTTTAGGCATTAGGAGGGCATTTTGATTGGTTTTCTCACATTTGCAAAAAATTGAAACAACTATGTTTATTTCTAAGACATACAAAACAAATTTTTAATAAAAGAAAGCCAAAGTAAAATTTACATCGATTTTTTTTCCTATTTTTAAATACATATATTCAACTAACAGCAAGGCTCACACCGCAGTACATTAAAATTCTCATGTTACGATTCAATCGCGCAAAAACATTTTATAATGCTTCAGATTTATCATAACTATCGACAACAAACAATATTCCAAAGATAACATTAATTTCACTATAAGTACAATCGATCTCCAGGCAATTTCAAAGGAGGCAAAGAGCTATGAGCTCGGCGAGACCCGGTACTACATGGTGCTGGTGTGGTGCGCCATCTTCTGGCAATTCTTCTTCCTGGGCACGGTGGGAGTCATCTTCTGCGTGAACACGCTGCTTGCCGCGGTCATCATCGCGGTGTTCATCCCCGTGGTCGAAGTCCTCGGTGTCATCATCTTCAAGGAGAGGTTCAGCAGCGAGAAAGGCGTGGCGCTCACGCTCTCGCTCTGGGGCCTCGCGTCTTACTCCTACGGGGAGTATAGAGAAGGAAAGGAGAAGAAGGAAAAGGAAGTGGCTCTAAGAGCTCAATCCGGTTGATTCATTGATCGAGCCTGCTTGTTCGTTCCCCACCTGTGGCAAACCAGACATGTATACAGAGCTCGGTTAGGACCGCTGACACGTAGGCAATTTATTAGGTGCTTGGCTTTGAGATTCGTGTGCTGCATGCTCTGAGATAAAGGTCCGTCTCAAAAAGATTCTATTGAGAACCCCATCTCTCAGCCAAATCTGTTCACAAAATTACTATGAACTTTTGTGTCGTGATCAAAATTAATGTTGGAAATTCATTTTCAGTGTGCACGTGCATTTATTGGTATTATTATGGGATTTTTGGTGCTTGATTTGATGTAAGCACAAGGTTTTCATGTAACTTTTGAATTAGAAATTAATTAAGGAAAAGAAGAAAAAAAAAATATCGAAGCTCCCAATTAAGTTGGAAAAATTTTGTTATAAATGGTCGTGGTGTTCTAATCTAGATGTGAAAACGTAGAGGCACTATGACTGATTTATTTACAAAGTACTAATAATTAAGATATAGCTAGCTAAAACAATCAAACTCAACTAATTTGACATTGTAATTTATTTAGCATACACAAAACATGCATGCATGGCACAGTAGTACCTGGATTACGCACTGCCCTTATTTATATTAGAAAGCCCTTCAATCAACAACTCCCATAATAATAATCCTGTTGCTAATTTTAATTATAGTATGATGGAATTTAATTATCACTTTAAATACGAGAACTCATTGAACTTGATAAAACATGCATGTTTGGCGCAAATTTTCCAAGAGCACAAAGTTCAAAAGGTTTAAAATCTTTGCTTTTACTTCATATTCTTCAAAATTAATTTTAACTTTTTGTCGTAACCCAAAAAAATAAAAAAAGATGTTAACTTTAGAGAGGCTTGATCTTCTCTATTAAAAATTGTTCATAGGAAATTAATATCTTGTGACACGCAGTGTCCCAATAAGCAATATTTTCTAAATAATTTACTATAATAATCCAAAGGTAAAATAGAAAGCAGATCATTTAAATTTTAGCGCAATTTTAGATTATCACTTGAACTTTTAAAATGATATATGTAAAATCAACACTCTTAATTTGAACGAAACTTCAGAAGATTCTAAAGCGTTTTTCAGGAAAAAATAAAAAATTCATCGTAAATGAACTTAAAAAGTCCATAAAAAATCCTTATAAATTTCATAAAAGGCCATTGAACCACCTTATAAAATTTACATTTAAAATCCTCAAAAAAAAAAAAAAAAAAAAAAAAAAAGAAAAAAAAAAGAAGAAGAAGTAAACAACAAGCCAACATCTTTTACCGTGATGGGTTTATGGCCCTAAGTACGGCCCAAAAAATTTAAATTAACATTACGCTAACAAGCGGGCTTTTTCGTACTTCATTTTGGGTCCATTAAAATAATGGGCCCAATGCGGCCTATTTACGTCTCTAATACACGCCAAATCCATCCAAATAAAATTTGTGCACTTTTATGAATGAAGCGGGTAGCGTGCTACATTTTTCTCAAAAAAAAAAAAAATTGTGCACTTTTTCTCAAAAAACATAAAATTTGTGCATGGCAAGGCTAAAAGCCATAAGTGGCCATCTTTTATTATTAAAAAAAAAAAGGTTTCTCAAGTCCAAGATCTGGGGACGACGTGAACCTTGTTTGGAATAGGTGGATGGACAGGAAGGATCATTAAAAGAAGCGAATCAGACTTATTGACCTAGTAGGTTGTTGGTGGATTATTTGGAAGGTCTGAAAACGACTCAATCTTTCGGAATATCCGCCCGAACCATGGGTTCGCGGTTCACAGACTCAAACTTCTTGCGAAAGAGTAGGACCTCCTTACCGTATCTTAACTTTTTTTTTTTTTCTTTCGCTCTCTCTTCTCTCATGGCCCAATTGCCCCATACTTGTAGCTTAATTCATCAATTTATTAAATGAAGCGGGTAGTGTGCTATCTCTTTCTCTAAAAAAAAATAATAGTTTCTCTTAAAAAAAAAAATGGTAGGTTTAGTGGTCACTGTTGTTCCACTACAATTTGCCTCTTCCCCTTTCCTTTTGTTAGTTTGTCCCTAGACCTTTATTAGCAAATATTCTAGTACATGCACTATTTTGTAACCTAAGAAGTCGCACGCATCAACATCATTTGGTGAAAGCACAAGCAGTTATTGAACTCGCCCCAGATAACATTAAGCTAATGATCGATCTGTTTATTTTGAATAATTGTACCTCTTGCGACATTTTTAAAAATAATTATAAGTCCCAACAAATATAATTTGTTTATAAATTATTAACATATCGGAAAATTCAGATGACGGTCGTAACTACAAAATCCGGAATAACTTATTGGACTATTGATTTCTCTAAAAAAGAAAAATATCTTCGCGACAAGTTATAGCTCAGCGGTTAGGAGCCACTAGTTGTCAATTGTAGCAACTCTACAAAATGATTGGGCACAATAAAAATAAAAATCCGAAGAAAACCATTAAGCGCTTCTGACCAAATGGTGGTGAAAATTTCGATACGGCACATGAACTTCAGTGGAATAAGTTAATTCGCAAATTCTACTACAGTAGAAGAAAACCATTAAGGGGAGGAAGGTCCTTCGGACCTTTTTCTAGCTGGTGGAAGGGTGTCCTTAGTCTGAGTACCATATTCAAATGGGGGTGGCTTACAAACTAGGTGACGGGAGGTCCATCGATTTTTGGCTGGACCGGTGGTGTGGGGACAAAACGTTGAACCTCTCATATCCAGATGCCTATCTCTTGTCTCAGGGTCACAAAGCTAAAGCCAGTGATTGCTATACAAGGGGTAGTTGGAACTGGGCCAAGATTTTGGGAGCCGACGTCGGACATGTGCAGGGACTGGTACCGATACTTTCGGAGCTCCAAGAAACGATCTCCTGCTTCTCGCTCGAGCACACACCGGATTTGATCCAATGGCGTTGGAGTTTGGATGGCCTTTTTCGGTTAAATCCACCTATGCGATGTTGAGGGACGGATGAGAGACGCACGTGCCAGGAAAATCTGGAGCATCCGAGCCCCGCTGAAAGTTAAAGTATTTAGCTGGTTAGTGGTTAAGAAAAGAATTCTTACACGGGACATCCTTCTAAAGAAAGGTTGGATTGATAACACTACCTATGTACTGTCTGGACTGGACATGGAAACAGCGGACCACCTATTTACCTGGTGTGTCTTCAGCCAGTATATCATAGCGGCAGGGGTGGATGATATCGTGGTCCAGGACCTGGCGGATGGGGTGAACGTGGTTTGGGATTGGTGAAGAGCTAGAACGGACCCTCAGAAGAAGCGAAACAAGCTTACCGATCTTATTGGCTGTTGGTGGATTTTTTGAAAGATCAGAAACGACACTATATATATATCTTCACGAATCTTCTTCCGGACCCTTTGCTAGCGGTTGACAGGCTCAAGCTTCTTCTGAAAGAGTGAGACTCTATCTTTAATCCGAAACCCTAAATCCTGTAGTAGCAGCAAATTTTTTTTTTTTCGGTTCGGGGACTAGATGCCTCACTCCTGTAGCCTGATTTATCTATTCAATGAATAAAGCGGGTAGCATACTACGTACCTCTTTCTCAAAATAAATAAATAAATAAATAAAAATCAGCTAGATTAATGGATATTCTCTCATATACTAACCTGAGCCTTTTACTATTTATATTTAAAATTTTCTGAGGTGAACATAACATTATTCATCCACGTCTTAAAATAAGCATCACCTGGTCACAATCAATCAGCCCGGACAAGACTCAGCCCCACAATTATTGGCCTATGACCCTTTTTTTTCTTTTTTTATAGCTTTTTTAGCTTTTTTGGTGTGTGTGCGTGTGTGTTGTGCATATCATCACAAAAAGGATTATTCAGCTTTGGAGTCTTTTTTTTTTTTTTTTATGTGCATTTATTGTGTAAGTGACAAACGGTTGAAACTTCAAGTTTGAAGTCTAGTTATTTCATATTTTTAGTTAAACTATATTTTTTTAAAAATAAATAGTATATTACTTTTCTCTTTCGAGAAAAAAAAGAAAAAAAAAAAGAGCTTTGTAGTCTCTTTTTTTTAATGAACCTTTTTCATCACAAAGAGGAATGTCCAAACTCTCTTCCACATGTAGTTTCACTATGTAGCAATGCTCAGACTCTTTGCTTTTTATGGATTCTTTAGAAAATTTTGCTTTTAGAAGTAACTTTGTGGGAAAAAATCGAAAAAAAAAAAAAAAAAAAAGAAAAAATAAAAATAAAAAAAGAAGACACTTACATAACAATTGACCACAAAGTGGGATCTGGGAGGGGGAAAAAAGAAAAACATCTTGAATCAATGACGCTAACGGCGTTAAATCATCAAGACATTATGGTCCTCATAACGACATTATGGTCCTCTCACGATGTATTAGTCAAAGAAAGCAACTCCATAAGAACAATCTTTAATGAGTTTTGCTTACACGAAAGAAAGACGTACGAATAAAATAAACTTAAAAATTAGGACATAAAAAAGAAAAATTAATAACCGAGAATTTGATGGTTGAGATCCAAGTTGAAATCTTACTGATTCATATTTTTTTAAGTTTTATTTCTAAATGAAATAAACGAAGCGGGTAGCATATGTTGGATCGTTGGCGATAACCATTAATCCCAAAAGTTCGAGTTGTTAGAAATACGCAACCAATTCACTTAAAGTGTATAGAGAGAGAGAGAGAGAGAGAGAGAGAAGAGAGAGAGAGAAGAGAGAGAGAGAGAGAGAGAAGAGAGAGAAGCAGTAACCTCTCAGATGCAGTGTGGCCCATTCAACCTTCAATATTGAAAGAAAGGCATGGCTAGCGACTCCAGTATAAATGATTAAAAGATATATTTATATAGCACGATTGACGTAAAAACATTAGAACATGGGCAAAAAAAAATTTTTAGAGGCGGATCTTTGGCCGTTAAATATGTATTATGACATGCTGCCTATCTCTCAAAAAAAAAAAAAAAAAAAAAAAAAAAAAAAAAGAGAAGAAAAATTAATTTGCAAAGCAAATAAAAATAAATGATCAGCAAGTGAAAGCAAGCTTTTTACTTTTTAATTTATCAATTTTTTTTTTTGTTTAGTTGGCTGCTTAATGCATTATTTTTAACTTTAGATAACCTCCAGCAATATTTTGTGCTGGCCCAGAACACGTGCTTTGTTAAATCGTTTAGTTATTCATGCGGTTTTGCATAATTAAACACATGGTTCTACACTTATCACCTATATATATCCATCTTGTTATGTGTTAATGTGTTATATACATAGGATAAATTACTTGTATCAGGAAAAAATAATCATAATATTTTGATTCTGCATATATTCAATAGATCATAAGTTGAGATGATTTTACAAAAGAGTCGGAGCCCAATATAAATTAGGGTTAATGATAATAAACCACGGACGCGTGCGCACACTCTCGTGCCACAATTCAGAAAAATAGGTAAATATCATCATTGGGTAGTTAATATGTTGAGTTATAAAAATTAAATCTTGCTCAGATCGATGTCCAAATAAAATATTTAATAATAATAATAATTTTTGGTCTGAAAATTTTTTTACGTATGGACAATTTTAAAATCCATTACTTAATTAATTAGTAAGATATACATTCTATCAATATGTGATAAATCCTAGAGCAATAATATATACATGCGTGTTCTTAAAATAGCTAGGTACATATATATTTTACACTACTCTATTCATCAAAAAGACCTTATTTTATACTTATTTTATCAATTTGTTTTGTTTAACTGAAATCAAAACGTTTTGTAAGCCTTTGGTGCATATCTACAAAATAGTATTTTTCTATGTTTTACGCCTAAAAAATTAATTACATGTCAAAAAACCTATCATTCTAAATATTTGGTCGCAGTTTTCTTTTAAAAAAATTAAAAATATTGTAAATAAAATGTTAACGCATTAATTAAAACAGATCCAAAAAAAAGAAGAAGAAAAGAAATGAACTCGATCTCTGTATAATATTTTCTTAATTACTCCAGTTCAATTCTTTTGTTCTTTGATAGATACAAATTAAGCATTAACGTACAATAAACGAACCGTGGCTTAATTATATTTCCATAAACACCTTATCATATATTGCGAAACGTAATAAATTAACCACCTCTAATTCGCTCCCTCTCTCGAGCACACAAACAATACCAGAGCAAATGGATATTGAAGGCCGAGAAAACAACGAGCAGCAGCAGCAGCATGTAGGGATGATGAGCGGCGGGCTAAAGCGCTTCCTGGTCGTGCTCAACTGCGTGCTCATGGCTGTCGGCAACACCGGCGGCCCTCTCCTGCTCCGTCTCTACTTCCGCAGCGGCGGCCACCGCGTTTGGCTGTCCAGCTTCCTCGAGACGGCCGGCTGGCCCCTCCTCCTCGTCCCCCTCCTCGCAGTCTCCCGCACCCGGCCCTCCGTCTTCGCAACACCTCGCCTCCTCCTCCCCTGCGCCGCCCTCGGCCTCCTCACGGGCCTCGACGACTTCCTCTACGCCTACGGCCTCGCCTTCCTCCCCGTCTCCACCTCCTCCATCCTCATCTCCATCCAGCTCGCCTTCACCGCCCTCTTCGCCTTCCTCCTCGTCCGCCAGCGCTTCACCCCGTACTCCCTCAATGCCGTCGCCCTCCTCACCATCGGCGCCGTCATCCTCGGCCTCCACGTCAGCTCCGACCGCCCTCCCGGCGTCACCAGGTGCTCCTGCTCCTGCTCCTGCCGAACGTATTATTATAAAGTATTAAAACGCCGTTGTCTTTTTGAAAGATAGCCAGATAGCACGCTACCCGCTTCGTTTATTTCATATAGAAATAAACTTAGCCAGAAATATGAATCAACTAGAATTCGAATTTGAATCTCTAATACCAACCGTCAAGCCCTTTATCACTTGCTCTAAGAACGATCGGTGTAATTTAACTTTTTAGATATAAATGGTTATTGTTTTACAACAGAGGGCAGTACTACATGGGGTTCTTCCTGACGCTGGGGGCCGCAGCGCTGTACGGGTTGGTGCTTCCCCTAGTGGAGCTGATGTACCGGAAGGCAAAGCGGCCGATCACGTACACGCTGGTGATTGAGATGCAGCTGGTGATGGGGTTCTTCGCCACCGCGTTCTGCGCCGTGGGGATGATCGTCAATAACGATTTCCAGGTAATAATGCTAATATATATATATATATATATATATATATCCAGATTTCGAGTTCACGGTGACTGATCAATTTAAAATTTTAACCTAGAGCTCTCAATGATGTTAATGTTAGGAATTTAATGCCAATTGTGATATGGATCGTTACAGTTAAAATTTAATTTTAACTAGTTAGACTTTAATAAACTGAATGGAGCTTTACATAGCAAACCGAGATGAGTGCCATGCATCCTATGCGGTAGTTTTCTGAACCAGAGATAATTAGTTTTTGATTGCAGACTTAGGTTTAGTTTGATATTGAGTTATACCGGGTGTTGTTAGATAAAATAAAATTAAAAAATATATATATATATATATATATATATATAGAGTCCGGCTACTATACTTTTATGAGTATAGAGTGCCTTTGTACTCATAACTTTTTGGCCATTTGATCCACCCTTTAATCATTTTTACCCGTTAGATTATACTATTCAACCAACCACCTACTCAACCCTGGGGCCCACTATCCATCTAACCGTAATCACTCTCATCCTAGCCTCACATTTTTTCATCTCAACGGCCAAAAAGTTATGAGTACGATTTACTCCAATACTCATAATAAGATAAGAATGCTATATATATATATATATATATATATATATATATATATATATATATAAATATATATATATATATATATATATATTTTCGTAAGATATCAAAATAATATATATAATCTATTTATCATAATATACAAAAGATAATATTTCTATTTTACGGAATGAGATACGTTTTGTCCCGCAATTTCTGTGAACTGTTGGATTAGTTATCTTGTGCTTTTGTTTCTTGTCACGTCTTTTCATTCGCTTTGAAAATATCGCGCCTATGAAAGGTACGCCCAGGGGAGTGCCAGATATAGTCCACGCACCGAGTCCAATGGTCGCACCCAACAAGGCATTACCCATCCCATCCATTGAAAAGGACATCATATTATTATTTTTAAGAAAATTAAAATTTACATATCTGTTTTTTTAAATAAAAAAAATTACTACACTATATTTTTATCAAAACCGCCCTCTAATAAAAACGGGCATTGCACTGAATTATAAACGCAATTAATCTACAGGCAATTCCAAAGGAGGCAAAGAACTTCGAGCTTGGCGAGGCCCGTTACTACGTGGTGCTGGTGTGGAGCGCCATAATCTGGCAATTCTTCTTCCTGGGCACGGTGGGAGTCATCTTCTGCGTGAACACACTGCTCGCGGGGATCATCATCGCGGTGTTCATCCCCGTGGTCGAAGTCCTCGGTGTCATCTTCTTTGACGAGAGGTTCTCCAGCGAGAAGGGCGTGGCACTCGCGCTCTCGCTTTGGGGCCTCGCCTCCTACTCCTACGGGGAGTATAGGGAAGGAAAGGAGAAGAAGGAAAAGGAAGTGGCTCTAAGAGATCAATCCGGTTGATACGTGGAGGTTCTTTTTTCCTTTTGTTTTAATTGTATGTAGAGATTGGCAAACTGGATATATATATGTAGACAGAGCTCGGCCAAGATCACTGAGACGCAGGCAATTTAATGTCTAAATTTTTCTTAAAATTTGGGCCCTTAGCGCCTTTGAGATTCGTTATGCTGCACTGAGATAAAGGTACCGATGCTATCCGGCCAATTGGAACCATATCGAAAAGATTCTGTTGAGGCCCATCTCAGCTAAACTTAATTTGTTCATAAATTACTATGTACTTTTGCATGTGTCGGTATCAAAAATGCTAAGAAATATTTATTGGTATTATGGGATTTAAGGTGCTTGACTCAATTTGCAGCATAATTTGTTCAAAGAACTTCTGAATTAGAAAGGGGAAAAAATTAAAAAGTCGGAGTACCCAAAAGTATGAAAATATTTTATTAAGAGGAATGTTTCAATACACCAGATAAATTAGCTTTATATTTTATTATAAGATGGTATGTTAATTGTTATGAGATGGACATTTACCAAAATGCTTTCATTGCAAAGAAAATTTTTTTTGCCCTCTTAAAAAGGTGACCCGTAACGATGGATCAAATACCGGTCATCCTCTTTTAAAACATGTATCATTACCATCTATTTAAAAAATTTTAATGATTAAGATTATTTTGGTGTATAGAAGCATTGCTCATTAATTAAATGGTCTTGGTGTTCAATCCAGGCATGGAAGTGTTTATAATATAGGCACCTTGGCTAAAATCCTAAAACTCAACTAAGTTAACATTGTATTTTATTTAGCACACACAAATTTGATACACAAAACATGCATGCATGCATGGCTCAGTGGATTATGCCTTGCCCTTACATTTATTAAAAGATCTTCATTGTTCCCTCTGTTTATCATAATCTATTTACGTAGTATATATGCTAGCTTCGGAAAACCAGAAGTTTAAGATGATCATGACATGATATGAAACTTACGAGCTCTGCGCAGAGAGTAACATCTCGCGACGAGCCCTATTGTGCTCATATAACTTATCCCTTGGGGGCAAAGTTTTCTTCACCACATCATTGTCTAAGAACCTCTGAAACCATGCGTTCAACAGAGGCAGGTTTCGCGCATTGACAATGTCGACCCCTGCGATCTCCCCGATGATGGGGAACCAGTAAGCGAACCACCCTACGACGATGTCGAGGTATCCGATCGTCGCCCCTCCGAAGAACTTCTTCCCCTCGAGCGCCTGCTCGAGAGTCCTCAAGCTCTCTATGGCTTCATGCAGGGCCTTTTGCTGCGTCTCCCCTACTGTCGAATATACCGGATACACTGCAGGTGCGCACTGTTGCTTGCGCCAGTTTATAAGGTGCCAATTAATAGATAATATAGGATTGTGCAGCTATTAGTTACAGTTTAATTATATGCAATAACTCATTAATATATATATGATCTTATAAAAAATTTGTCTTTTCTCAATAATAATATCCTGTGACACAGATCGAGTCTCTCATTACGCCCACTTTAAAATGATATATAAACATGGCAATACGTTCTAAACAATATTGTTATATATAATCCATACCTATGATATAAAGCAGATCATTTGAAATTTAGCAAGATTTTAGATTGTCACTTGAACTTCAAAATTAAATGACATAAAACTACGTACTGAATAACATATATAACAATGTTTTTTTCGAAATTCTTTGCACCGAACTTCAGAAGATCGTAAAGCTAGCTCTTTTCTTAAAGAAAATTCGCCAGTAATGATCAAGCATAAACAGGTACAGTCCATAAATTAAAAATTCTTGTAAATAAATTTCATGCACACACCTCATCGTCCACAAATTTGGCCCAGAACCGCGCCCGCGCCCGCTCGTAGGGATCGTCGGGCATGATGGGGTAGTATCCTTCCTTCCACGCCTCGTCGATGTACTCCAGGATGACCAGCGACTCCGCAAGGGGCTTGCCGTCGTGGACGAGCACCGGCACCTTCTTCGTCACCGGGTTGTGCCGCAGAAGATCCTCGCTCTTGTTGGCTAAGTCCTCGTCCACATACTCGTACTCCACCCCCTTGAGTTTAAGCGCCCACTCCACCCTCTTCGCAATTGGGCTCGCCCACATACCAAACACTCTTACGTGACCTTTCTCGCCCATTGTTCTTAATTAGATGGTTCTTAATTTCTCTTCTTACTGTATCTCTTGCTGCGTACTAATTATAATTATGGGTGATCTTAATTCATATATATTGTAAGGGAAAGAGGTAGAGTGATATGATGGGAAGCTTTTTAATTGCTCGGGATTTCTTCATGAATAGCAAGTGTCAAATTTTGCAGCCATCACAACGCATACTTTGGAGATCGGGGGAAGACCAGTCCAATCTACTAGATAGAAACAGGGTGACAGCATGAGTGACGCATTCAATATAAATAAATAAATAAATAAATAAATATAGATATAGTTGACTTAGAACACTATTAATTGCAAATGGGCTATGTTACTATCAATTTATTTTGGATGATAGAGCCTTCAAATCTCGTTGAATATAATCTATACTATTTATAGTATTTAGAAATCAAATTTTAAACCTATTTAATATTATTTACATAATGATTAAAAAGTTACAAAATTTATAATTTTAATTATTGATACGAGGGATTTTCTCATTTAACGGTGTAAATAAATCTAAATAAATTTAATTTTGGTTACAAATTTTTTTTAATTACTTAAAACAAGATTTGTACTCTTGATATCTCGTTTATAAGAATCCTATCATCACCTTTTATTAGACATTTATTTTTATGCCCACTTGATGCAGAAGAGAACAATATCAAACAAATAAAAAATTTAATTTCTATATATTTCAATTGGTGTAGATCATATTCAACGGTGTTGATTGACGAGTTGGAGACACTATTATTGAAAATATATCATTAACAACAAAATTTGTTTGCTACCAATAAATTTCTAGCTCAAATATATATATATATAGAGTTAGGCTGGTATACTATCGGTAGTACGAAGGCCTCCGTGCTACTAAGTTGTTTTCAATGATGCTGCTTCCAAACCGACGATCGACTCCGTTAGACTTGATCTACACTATTAAAAATATTTGGAAACTAAATTTCATAATTTTTCGACATCATTTGGTTAGTAATCAAAATATATCAAAATTGGTAGATATGATGCGTTTGTGAATTTAACGGTGTAAAATAATCCAAATATGATAAAATTTTTATAGAAAATTCTTTTCACTATTTAGAGTAAGATCAGTACCTCTGATCTTAAATTCAAGTCTTTTATCATCACTTTTTATAATATTTTTATTTTCAACCGTTCATTTTTAGACAACTCGTTTGATAGCTAAATGATGTCGAAAAATTATGAGATTTAATTTTCAAATACTTTTAATTGTGTAGATCAAGTCTAACGGAGCCAATCGTCGATTTGGAGGCCGCATCGTTGAAAACAACTTGGTAGCACGGAAGCCTCCGTGCTACCGATAGTATACCAGCCTAGCTCCGTATATTTATAGGCTAGGGTTGCTATACTCATATGAGTATAGAGCCCTTTGTACTCATAACTTTTTGACCGTTCAGATGAAAAAATGTACGGCTAGGATGAGAGTGATTACGGTTAGGTTGATAGTGGGCCCCTTAGAGTTGAGTGGGTGGTTGGTTGAATAGTATAATCTAACGGATAAAAATGATTAAAAGATGGATCAAACGGTCAAAAACTTATGAGTCAGAGTCTCTATACTCATCTCTCTCTCTTTCTCTCTCTCTCTCTATATATATATATGTATATATATATATATATATATATATATATATATAGAGAGAGAGAGAGAGCGCTTTATTGCGTAGTAAATAGTTTGGTTTACTACCGATTGGTTTTCAATTATAGAGTTTCATGAATCGATGATCGACTTCGTTGAATATGATGTAGAATTGTAGACCATTTAAAGTTTAAACTATTTAGAAATTAAATTTTATAATTTTTTTGGCATCATTAGCTGAACGATCAGATAGTCACAAAATTTATAATTTAATGACTGGTATAGCAACCGACTGTCTCTAGAGTAAGTGGCAAAGGACTTAGGCTTAGTTTGGTATTGAGGCATGTCTAACGTTCTTAGATAAAATGGAGTTGTGGAAAAAACATATAAGGATATGCTTCTGCGTTCTTCTTTGGAAACGTGTAAAATATATCGTAATCGACACATCGCGATATGCGAAACGCAATATTACGTATGGAAACAAACAGAATATTTTTCAAACGTACTTTTTCACTACACGTAACGCAATCTCCCCGCAATCCCAAACGAAGTCTTAGTGATTGGTACCCGAGTTTTTAAGTACAAATCCTAATTGATTCACATTTTGAGCTAAAATTTATTTCTAAACGAAATAAACGAAGCAGGTAGCGTGCTATCTATCTCTAAAAAAAAAAAGACGATCGGTGCAATATGTTTGCTCGTTTAAAGGTGTAGAACAGTACAAATCATAATCGTAGGATCATTATAATATTTCCATATGAATTTTTAAATTATTCTAACTTTCCAAGTTAACACTAATATATATTAAGAAACTAAAAGAATGCTAAAGAGCCATCACCTTTGTACCTTCTAGTTACCTAATCCATGCTACTCACTCCAAATTACAGAAAACCATATTAATCTAATAGCTTACAAAAGTCATTTTGATCCAACTATCTATTTTTTTAAAAAAAATTTAGTTTTCTATTTAATTTTGTAACTTATTTTTATAAGCTCAATTAATGCATGTTGTATAATTTTCTATTAAAGAAAATAATAAGTCTAAAATTTATAGAAAAAGAGTCATTAAACAGTCTATATCAAATAAATTCAAAGGATTAAAAATTAAAATTAATTTTTAAAAAAAATTGGTTTATTAAATTAAATGGGACAAAATTTTAAATGTGCTCCATACATTTTTATTTAAAAAAACAAAAAATCGCGCGCCGTAGCAGTGGGCGAGTCCAACGAACAGACGCACGGACGAATATTGGAAACGAACGGAGTCGCGTGAATTAGATAACTCCAGCGAGCAGCAGCTACCGCAACAATTCCAAATCCGTGACGGAATCTACGACCGACAGCGACTCCTTTTCTCTCCTCTTCTCTTCTCTCTCTACACGCCAGCCGTTGGATCGGATTTGTTAACCAGGGCTCCACCGCCATAGCAGGCAGCTAGGCTTCGGTATCGCAAAAAAATTACATTATGTGCGGTGAGAATTATTTTCGTATATAAAATTATGTTTTATACATCACAATAAAATTTCGTTTGAAAAATATTTTGTTTCAGTACGTATTTTTACATTACGCCAGATCATACGAAATTGCACATTTATATATTTTTCATGATTCACCTATAATTACGTAAGATATTCCTATATACTTTTTCTATAATTCTATTTTATCTAATATCGTTAAACAAACATCAATACCAAATTAAGACTAAGTCAGTGATAATATATTTTCTATATTTTATCAAAAAAATTATTTTATTTATTTTTGTATATAATATTGCATTCAAGATATCACAATAAATTGATTACAATATATTTTTTATGATCTTAGGGAAGAACGTATAAGTATATTTCTATATATTTTTATTCAAATTTTATTTTATTTAATAGCGACAGATAAATCTCCACAACAAACTAAGTATGTTATTTTTAATTAATTAATTATATTTTTGTTTTAAAAAGATATAATAAAAATATGTTTTTTTAAAATTACGATATCCGGCAGCAATTTAATTGAGGGGGAGTCTGTCCGATTGCATTATAGACTACGTTTTTCTTTTGCGGAAGACCGTAATACTATTGCCTGCACCCAGTGTAATGAGTATTTGCCGCAGCGGCACCTGTAATATTTGATGATAGAAATAATAATAAATATTAAAATCTTAACTTATTATCTGATGTTTAAAAAAATCTATATATCAAAACTATATATTAAAAGAATATTTGATATTTTAATAAGGTTTATTTGAGGGTTGGGCAAATACTAATATAGCGGAGGAGGTGTGGCATATATATATATATATATATATATATATATATATATATATATATATATATATATATATATATATATATATATATATATATATATATATATATATATATATTTTCCTCGGCTGCATAAGAATACACAACGGGTGCAGGGAATAATTTACCTCCGAAACACGTAGGCATCGTGGGCCCCACCGCTCGCCGAACCGGGTCCAATTATTAAAAATATAAAATATAAAATATAAAACAAAGGAGGTGGAAGGGTCGTGGTCGCTTCTTTACGTTGCTTGCCTCTCGTTTTCTTTCACCTCCCGATCCCCCCGTCCCCGTCCCCGTTCCCTACTTCCACTGTCTCGGGGCACTCGCCCTTATGAAGCAGGTAAGGTTGCCTCTCCCCTTCTCCGAGCCCCGCGGCCGCCTCTTACCGCCTCCGAGCCCCCCATGGCGATTCTAGGGTTTCCGTCTCTCTCTCTCTCCCTCCCCCTCCACGGTCGTGATTGTTAGGGTTTTGTTACCGATAGAGTTTGTTGATCGCGGTAGTGGGGGGATCGATCCCGCCGATGGGGCGCAAGAAGAGGAATCGGCGCCTCGCGAAGCCCGATCGGGCGATTTTCCGCTAATCCGCCGTTTTCTCCGCTTGCAGACTCCGATCGGCGGTTAGGGTTTCGTGAGGTTAGGCAACGGCGTAGATCTTGGGCTTGAGGGGTCGATGGAGTCGATTAGGAGGAAGAGGAAGGGGACGAAGTCGTCTTGTTCCTTCGTTGGATCGCACTTGTCCGATGATGGCGGCGCCGGCGGTCTCGATCGGCGGAGCAAGAAGAAGTGCAGGGAGTCGAAGCCGAAGCCCCGATCTGAGATGATCGGATCTGGCGGCGTGGTCGGCGGCGGCTGCGGCGGCGGCGCCGCCGCCGCCGGAATCGTCATGACCGCGCCTCCCTCTGGCGGATCGTGTCCCGATACCCCCGGGCGAGGCCTCAAACGGAAGCTCGGGTGCATCGAGTTGGCGACGCGGATCGGGCGGAAGAAGAAGCTGGAGCACGAGTACGCCCTGGGCCGCGAGATTGGCCAGGGGAAGTTCGGCTCGGTGCGGATCTGCAAGAGCAAGGCCACTGGTGAGGAGTTCGCTTGCAAAACGCTGCTCAAGAACGGCGAGGAGACGGTCCACCGGGAGGTGGAGATCATGCAACACCTCTCGGGGCATCCGGGCATTGTGACCCTCAAGGCGGTGTTCGAGGATTCAGAGTGTTTTCATCTTGTAATGGAGTTGTGTCACGGCGGAAGGCTCTTAGATCAGATGATTGGCGAGGGAAGGTACTCGGAACGGCGTGCCGCACACGTGCTAATGGAGGTGATGTTGGTCATCAAGTATTGCCATGATATGGGGGTTGTCCACCGCGACATCAAGCCCGAGAACATCCTCCTCACAAACAATGGGAAGCTGAAGCTCGCTGACTTTGGATTGGCTGTGCGAGTTACCAATGGTAAGATCAACAGTGTTTGCAAATTGAGTAAATTTGCTTGGTCTCCACTGTCTTTTAGAATTCTCTGCTTCCAATCCGACTATATAATAGTGCTTTTGTTTTATCATTGCAAAGGTTTACTTCATTTTGCTCATATGAATGTCTTGCTTCTTTGACTTTGACTGCTAATTTCCTGTAACAGTATTTTTGATGCTTTGCAAACGACGGACGGAATAATATTTTAGGTGTGCAAAATTTGCACTTCTAAATTTGACATCGGTAGTGCTTTGAATAGTAGAAATTCAACTGGTTTTCCGCAGAGAAGCATTTGCATCCATATGTAGTGCTTGATTGCCTTCATTTACTTTATAGTGAAGGCATTTTCATCCTTTGTAAGTTTAAGGCTACTGTGATTGTGAGCTGTCTATGTAGTGTAGGAAAATTGTTTCTTGACGTTCTATGTGTGAAAATTTTTTTCTGCCATAAGTGCGGGGGCAAAATAGGCAGTATGTATGTGTTGAACAACAGGATTCCATACTAAGTTTTCTAAATTTGGATTGATTGATGGAGTCTCATGACTTCTCATTTTGTAGTAGGTAGTAACTATTTTCTACTTATCATCTATTTTAGTTTTTGCGTATATCTTTGCGCATGTAATCTGCCGAGTTTTTCTATACCGGCGTTTATCTATAGTTACCCTATGATTTGTTATATTGTCTTGGCAGCTCAATGCCTTGAGGTTTTACGAGCTTGGTATAAAGACAACTGTCCAATTTGGCTAATTTTAGAAATGATCGAATTCTTTCCAACTCGAATTAAGGATTGATCAAGTTTTTGTTCTTGCTGGCGTAAGTTTGTAATACAGCCTCACTGTCTGAAATGGTGCAATGGTTCAAATGGCTATAGCTCGATCTAATTTATGATGATGTAGGCTCTTAGGTCATGGTTTTTTATATAAGGTAAGCAATTGATTCTGTGGGAATGTACTGCAGTAAATAGTGTTGCGCATCGAATCTTCTCTCTAGATAGAGTTTTGCAGTCGACTATTACAGAATTTCTGTGTAGCTAAAAAACATTGGACAAAGTGAGAGAAATAGAATAGTTTTGCAAGGGGTGCTGGGGTATGCAGGAAAAAGAGAGAAAAGAGGCATTTAAGGGCCTATATCCCTTTCTTTGAGTTGCCCTGGCACACATGCCATGTGTTTTAAGTTTTAGGATTTCTTTCAGTTAGAATGTCCCACTAATTGTGGGTAAATCCTCATTTGACATCTCTTTGATCACAATGGACTCTATTGGTTAGATTCACCGGCCTATTTTCTCCTTTGAACACCGTTAATTTTCTCTTTAGTGAACAAAACATAATTATCGTAGTAAAAGATCATTTGTCTCACGAAGCCTCTACCCTTCCCAACACACTGTTTAAAGCATCAGCATACAAAACCACAATTATCTCCTGAAGACCCTACCCATAACAATGCTTTCTTATTCAATTAGTGCTGCCCATGAGTGTTAGTTTGTTGACTTATTTATTTGCTTCTCTAAACATGCTGGTGGCTATAGAATTGAAGATGTATACTTAGCTCCAATATATTAGTAAAAACGTATTTTGATTCTCTGTGGGGGGGTTGTCTTCTTGCAATAACTTCAAAACATGAAATCAAGTAATATGAAATTTTCTTACCAATAGAAACTTGAGTACAGAATAAAAATGCCTAAGAGTTACGTGAATTTGAATCTAATCTTAAATGCACCGAGTAATCCGCTAATTAGACTTGTTTGACCAAAGTTTCTAGCACATGAATTAACATGTAAATAAAAAATTTTAGCATGACATCTTGTAGCACTAACTAGTTATACATGTTTGCAAAGAATTGTTGTTGACTTTAACCTTTAGAATTGCTTGCTTCCTATTCCTTTGTTTTTCTTTTTGTGTCTGGATGGGGATGTGGGGTGTGTGTGGTATTCTTATTCTTGCATATTTGTGTGTTATTCTTATGATTGCATTTTTGTGCAAAGAATTGGCCGTATACTGGATTTTTATGTGCCAAATACTTGGAAATCATGACTTCAACCAATTATCTTGCGTTGTTAGACCAACCCAGCAATGGTTAAGATAATGACTTGTGATAAACTCTTGCTGTAATTGGCTCATTATTGTGATAAGCTCTTTCAGAATTCTGTCAAAATTTTACCGCTCAGAGATCTGTCATCAAGATTCCTGATTGGAATTATATATTGATGTTTTTTACTGTTCCAAGGTTATTGAAGACTATTAAGTACTATTGTTACTAGTGAAGATCACATTAGTGTTTTTTAGGCCTTGGTGTTTGATGCATCTCTCCTAATCTTTGTGGATTCTGTTGAGGAATCTAATTAATCTAAATCATTAATTCGCCAAAATTTTTTCTTACAATGAGGACTTGTATATTCTTCGCCAGCATGCACAGAAGTTGGCTTTTCACTCCAAAGACATATTAGTTCAGGGATGTTAGTCTCTCCACTTGATCTGTCTTGGTTGGGGAGAAATCTTTCGGGTATTTTTTGAGAATCTTCTTTTAGATATCTAAGTATTAGTGTGCTAACTAAGCAAGTGGTTTGCATTTTTTACATTGCTGATTAGTTTAATTAGAAACTTGAACCACATATGATTGTTCAGCATTCTAGACATTGCACATTTCTACTTTGCTTTGTGATCCTCCCTTTTCAAATACTGATCCATTCTCACAATTAGAGTTCTAGGTGGTTCATACTCGAGGTTACTGGATACATGTCTTCATCTGTTTCATGTCATCTTTGCTTAACTGGGTGAGGTGGCTTCATGAGGCTAGGTAACTCATTTCATCAAGCTTGTCAAAAGAGTTCTGAATTGCTCTCCCTTTTTACTTTTTGTTGTTGACTGAAGTGTTTTTTTTCCCTTTACCTATATAATCATAGTCTCCCATAGCATGACATGTTTGCTTTTCATTCAACAGCATCACTTGATTGTAACTTTAGATTATTTAGCAATTAGTTGCATACTATTAGTCTAAGATTATTAAAGGTGATTTTTTGGTGTTTAGTTAAACATTATCCTTCTTTTACTCTTCAGCATCATCAGAGAAAACTTTTGGTGAATATTCGTGCCTCTTGACTTTATTGGTTGAATCAATTTTAAGCAGGTCAGAAATTGTCTGGCATTGCCGGAAGCCCAGCCTATGTTGCCCCAGAAGTTCTTTCGGGTGATTACTCAGAGAAAGTAGACATATGGGGTGCCGGTGTACTCCTCCATGCTCTCTTAGTTGGTGCACTTCCATTCCAGGGGGGCTCGCTGGAAGCTGTTTTTGAATCCATTAAGAACGTCGAACTCGACTTCCACAGTGGCGTGTGGGATTCCGTATCAGAATTTGCACGAGATCTTATCAGCCGCATGCTGACCCGCGATGTCTCCTCCAGAATAACTGCTTCTGAAGTTCTCAGTATGACCATACTTCTGCTTTAATAAGTTGAAATAGTGAAAATATACAGATTACCTCCATTATTAGAGCACATTTTGAACTGAGCACCTGAGCTCAAAAAATACTGATTTTACTATTGGAATACACGGTCTATTCCATTTCAGTACCTCTGCTTCAGAACTTAAGTAATTTTAACTTTTTCAAAGGATTCTATATGCTAATGGAATATTAGTTACCGGATGGCATGTTCTACCACTTTTTGAGAGAAACTATTAGTTCGAGTAAATTTTGGAATTTTCTACAAGTAAGAATAATGAAAGGCAAGGTGCTACAATCAAGATTTTAGTAGTTCAGGTACACATTGCTAAATGCACTGTTGTTTTTGTAAAATCTGTATGTTTTACCGTAAAATAATATTATCATCAACAAATCATTATTCTAATTTTGTCTCTCTTTTGTGTTTAATATCAGGGCATTCATGGATTTTGTTCAACACAGAATGCCCTCTAAAGGCAGTACCTAACACTAGATTGAGGGTAACTAACAGAACTTTAGCCCCAAGAAGAATAGAATGGGAGAAAATTAGGGCAGAGATTGACTCTTCATCATCGGAAACGTCCAGTCAGAAGTCGGATGAGCAGGATGAGTGTGGCTTCGTCGATGCCCTCGCCGCAGCAATATCGCGCGTGAGGATTTCCGAGCCCAAAAGGACTAGGCTTTGCGGCCCCGCTATTCCCATCCAACAGGAGTGCTCTTCCAACCTGAAAGCTAACCTCTGCACAGCGTTCTGACTCTACTCCAGTGTATAGCATCTGACTCTTGGCTGCGTCGAGCAGTTTTCTACCAAGAACTGATCTTCCATTCGCTTACTCGATGGCGATGGCAATTTGATTTTGTCACCGAATGAAAGGTACCCTGGGCTTTTCTAATTTGTAGAAAGCATTGACCAAGGGTTTGCCCTTGTTTTCTTTCAAATGCTATTATGGCCTAAGTTTGTAATAAACTAACTTGGCTGTAAATTTTCTTGTATATAGTGCCTTAATCCTTTTATCTAGTTATTCTTAATTAAACATTGATCAGTTATTTACCGTAGGTAGGTTGGTTAACGTCCAAAGTTAATGTTCTATAGTTTTAACTTTTTTGAGATATTTCTTTTACCACGACATTGATAACAGGTTAATAGATCAAAAGGTATGTTAAAGGTTTTTCGGTGTTTGCTACTTTTCCTGCCTGAAATGTAAAGATTTCATCAATCTGCTAAGTGTTGCTTGCAAAAAAGGTTGTGGTAAATTTCAAATACGTCTCAATGGTTTTGCACTTTCTCACTTTAGTACTTTATGGTGTATATTTTCTCACTTTAGTACACTGTGATTTAAAGTGTATCAATTTAGTACTTTGCGATTTTTTTTTTCGTTAAATTATATACAAAAAAAAACTTTACATACCCTATCTAATTTTTTTATCGCATATTTATTTTAGTATTTTTTAATTTTAATTTTATCACTAATCTTTTTAAAAAAATATAAGAGGAAATAATGAAAAAATAAAAATAAAAATACATAATAAGAGTGATACACTTTAAATTATAGAAAATTAAAGTAAGAAAGTGCAAAACTATAAAAGGGCTATTTGAAATTTTTTAAAAAAAGCCCAACGATGCCAAACTAAGCTCAATCTATTTAGCTCGATTTATTTGGGTACTAATTTAAATGTTTAAAAGCCGATCTGATTAAAATTGAACCAATATATGGCCTGCTTTCTCTCGCAAGGAAATCGTCCAACTAAGATCATTAAAATGCAGCTGGGACTCGTAAGCACGTTTTTTATCATCATTGAAAATCATGAATAGCCTCTCCTAATGATCAATTTTACTCGGAACAGGTAAACTGGAAAATCATGCTATACCAGTTAATAATAATTCAATTACAGCACCACACATATTAATATATGGTCAATACACGGACTTGGTTCTCTCCGCTTCAGCAGGCACGGAGATGCACTATCAGAATCTCGCCTTTTCACGGCTCATCTTCGTGAGAATTTCGACAGGAGATAGACAACAAAGAAACACATCAGCGCGAAGAGGACGACATAAGCAACATGATTGGAGCCCTGCTGGATGATGCTCTTATTCAGCCTTCTCATGTTGTTCTTCACCCCTGCCTGGGCTTTTATAAGCGTCATTTGCTGTCCAATAACCAAAGAATCATAAGAATCACGGACAAACAAGTCTGACATAATCAAATGGATGCAAAGAGAGTCCACCGAACTTTCGGAACTAGCCCAGTCGGACAGATAAAAGAAGCAACATTATACAATACAAATGTGCGTATGGATCATAAAGAACTCCAGGTCATTTGAACATTAAATCTCTTTCCCCATAGCTCTCAATTTATATGAAGTTACCAACCTTTTTTTTTTTTTCAGCAAAGCATCAATTAATATACAGAACCCATCATAGAGAGGAAAACAAATTTCTGCGGGTTACAAAATTTGAGAAGCTCAGTTTCAATCTCATTGGGAAAAATCCAATCCGAAGATCATATGTAGGCCAGCAACAAAGCACAGAGGAGAAAACTGAATGCAAAATGCTTTCAACAAAACTTACGGGTAAAATCAATGCTGTAAGTGTAGAAAAAAAAAAAACAATACAAAACTTTAAGAGTGAAAACAATGCTGAAAACATAGAAAAAATCAATACAAAACTTACGAGTAAAAACAATGCTGTAAACGTAGAAAAAAGATAACAACACAAGTTGAGCTAGAAAATCATTCTGGAGAGTCGATTCTGACTTTCAGCCAGGGTTATGATAGCCGCAATGAAAATAGATGGAAAATAAGGTAAATCATGAAATCGAGTGTATATGTGAAGATTATTATTTTTCTAAATGAAAAGTTATAGCTTCAAATGTGGAAATTATAGAAAGACATCAAGATATAAGTTGTACGGAGTGAAGATCAGTCCAATGTGATCTGCTTTGTAATATTACAGTGGATTGACTACTCGTTAAATTTTCTTGGTTGCGGTTAAATGAACCTGCCTATGGGACACGAAGCTGACAGGAATCACAAGACTGCAAGTGTAAAGGCATATGACAAAGAGAAAAATGAATCCATATACATGCAGCTAAGAAAGAATGCCAAGTTAACCATATAACACCTCTAATTTAAAATTTGAAAGAACAACAATACAAAAAAGTTTCCCATCATGAAAGTAAAATAAATTGTATAGACAACAAAGAAAAGGACAATTACCAGTTGAGCTAGAAAATCATTCTGGTACTTTGCTTCAGACTCTATCTCTTGAGCTACCTGTGACACCCAAAATTTGAAGAAAATAAAGCAAGACTCAACTTCAGTAGAAAAACCCAAAATCAATTTCAAGAAGAAAATAGGTTGCAGTAAGAAACACCGATATAATTAGGATATCAACATCAGCATTAGCACCCTTTTTGAGCCATTTCGCGTCAAATATATGGTTGGCTACAACACATGTGAAAATAATTGAAATAATTCTATGACTGATGGTCTATCTAGCAGTGATCTCTAGATATTGGAAACAAATTCTTGACAACGGAAAATTGAACACGCCTCATCTTAAACCCTATCAAGCCAGTTGATACCTATGAGGGTAGTATTAGTATAGTAGCAACTATTATCACATACAGACGGGAAGTAGCTCTCTGAAGTGCCCAGGCATGATAAGAACCCAGATAAAGGAAGAAAACAATAATATCAAAATAAGCTATAGTAATACATCGCAAGTACTTGTGCAAAGGGAAAAATAACTTCCGTCATAAAGAGATGCAAGCGACGTGAATAACAACAGAAGTTATTGAGCGATGCATAAACTTACTTTCCAATGATAATAAATATTTTTTCTCTTTTCATATTGTAAAGGGTAGAGAAAATAAATAGAAAAAGTTATCTATCCCCATGTAATGCAGCCATTCGAAGCAATGTGTCGCATCATGTCGAAACAAGTACAATAAATAGACCATTTTTCGGAAATCTGTCGTCTCCAAATGCATTGTGCTTTATATTTTTTCTCCCCTACTTCTCCTCAAATGCTAAAAGCCTTGCATGCTTCAAACCGAGGCGACAAAGAAGGCTCCTCAGAGCAAGTCTAAGTGCTATTTTGTTTCCAATTCCAAACAGAAGTTACGATCAGAACTTAACTTCATGACAAATAAATTAACATAATTATATAACCTCCGTACTCCAAAACATCAAACTGTGCTTCACACCTCCTGGCGATATCAGAAGAAAAACATGTAATTGTATGAAGAAAAAGAACCACAACTACTTCATCACTTAGGAGAATAGATCACAAATGTTCGGTCACATATGGCTTACAGAACCCTAATTCCCCAACGTTCATCTTCCAATTCTCTCCAAACAGCAGTCACATATGGCCTACAAAACCCTAACTCCTAAAAGTTTTTAATTTCTTCGTTCATTTCCATTGATTGCCAATTCCCTCACCTAGGGATCTAAATGAAATTCATCAACCAAATCGCCGCACAAAAATTCCAGGATCCAAACTATCACAGCGAACCCAAATTTCTTTGAATTGAAACCCTAACCAAATGGAATAGCAAATAAGTAACCAAAAAAAAAAAACCCTACGCCTTTCAGTTGCCGAATCTTCCGATGAAGCCCGTCGATCTCCTCGTCCAAATCGCCGTGCATCGGGTCGATCCGCAACTGGATCTCCTCCGAGCTCGCCGCTGGCCTCGCCGTGAGCCCTTCCCTGAGATCCCATATCCCCCAAAAACGGGGGAAAAAAATACTCAGTAATTCGATCCAATCTCACCAAAACGAAACGCGATCTCTCCCGCAAAGGATAAACAAATAGATCATCCAACGGAGAAAACAAGGGTTAGGGTTCGGATTAGGGTAACCTGGATCGAAAAGGACCGGAGCCGTAGGAAGGATGCGCCATGGGAGCCCCCGAGAAGCTTCTTCCTCGATCTCTCGAACCAGGGATTTGGAAACAGGTATCGATATGCGAGAAATACACGTTTGTTGCAACCGAAAATCTACAAGGGAGAAAAAAAAAAAAAAAAAAGAAAACAAAATGGAAGAGAAGAGGAGGAGATGAACGGGTCGTCGTCGAACTGCGATTGCCAAACCCGCTCTTTCATTGTGCTGCGTTTATGTCGGTTTAACGGGTCGGATTCTGTGGAAATGGACACTGAGGTTACATCGGATCCGAGTCCGCTAATTAATCTATATAAATACACGAAGGACCTGTTGGTTTGCCCATATTAA